>JAJJMC010025839.1:2149635-2200888 GCA_023531435.1 Papaver californicum
TTTTTTTTTTTTTTTTTTTTTTTTTTTTTTTTTTTTTTTTTTTTTTTCCGAATAAAGCAAGAATCGGGCTTGATCTCAAACACTCTATTTCATCCTAGCGGCGATAACAATTTGATACTGGGCCCCACCAAATCACTTAGAGAAACACAAAATTACAAAAGTAAAAACAGAAAGTGATATGGTCGAGATAGACTCCGAGATGTGGTGACGAATATCATGTTATTTTCTAACACCTGAACTCTGTCCTTTTATGAATAGACCATTTAACTGGGCACACCAATTCCTATAGAAAAAGAGCTAACTTTCTATCTACCCAGAATGGTTAGTGTCACCCTAAAGTGTTCACAAGCTTCTAAATTCTAGAGCTTTATTATTTAACTAAAAAGTTTCTCCCTTACCCCCAAACTTATATCAAACAGTGTCCTCAATGTTTGAATGATTAAAAATATGAACAAGGAGAAACTATTACCACTTCAGGAAAAGGAGTTAAAGAAAGATATTACCGTGTTTCATGAGCATGGGTTACCTCCCAAGAAGTGCTAAGTTTAAAGTCTTCAGCCAGACTAAGGAAGAATTAGTCACCTCATGAAATCATATAGCAATATTCGGAACAACTGTGGGTCATCTGAATCAAATAATGCCATAAAGAGAAAACTACAACATGCCAAGAAAATGAACAAACCGAGCACACTTTCATCCCTCTCTAGTTTTCTGTTTAAGATAACTACTTCTAGATGTGGTTCAGGTTCTATAGAAGGGTCTTGATAAACTATTTCCATAGGCTTGATTACCTTGTAGAAAGAATCAACAAGATCAGGTTGTAGAGTCTGTAAAAACTCAACTAAGAACTTAAAAGCACATAATAATAACCTGAATAATTGTGGATCCTCAAAGTCAATCAGATTTGACCCACACAGTTGACTACTATGAAGGTGGTCATTCTTAAGCAAATGTGTCGATTCCCTAAAGTAATTAGGTTTAGTCTTAAAACTTAATAAGTGACACATTTGAAATTCTAACGTCCCACATATGGAAGAAAATATTTTGGTGGGAAAACAAAGTCAATCTGGGTATTATCGCCTAGGTAAACCACATCGACCAGTGGATGGGTTTCTAACAACTGAACTTCTTTATGGACATGATTAGGTTCAGGAAACAGTTCTTAAAGATAATCTCTTAAAATGGTAGAGGCACAAACATCAAGTCCCAAGTGAGGGACTTCTAAAAGAGTCAAAGGTAAAGCACAAGGAGAATGATAATCACCCCCAAACTTAGAATTTTGGGTGTCTCTAGATAGACTAGTCACAATTTTCTTAATTTCTAGATCATAAGATTCTCGAAAATTGTCAATTGCTTCTTCTAAGTTATAATCAAGTGGTGCATCCTCACTCATATTTAAAATCTCTACGGGTCTATCTTGGTTATCTACAACTATTGTTTCTAAATCGTTGGACTCTAAAATAGTATTCTCAGGATAAACCCGTTCCTCTAAACCATTATCGGTTTCAAAACAAGAGAGTTCTACATCGTCTAAAACAGTGGTATCTCTGGTCAAATCCTCTTCCTTTTGAATAGGTGAATGATCATTAAAATTATTTGGATTTGAACAAGCAATAACACTATCATCATGAAGCACAATTGGAGTGACAGTTTCTTGATCACTCTGCCTGTATATTTCAAGTTCTTCATCAACACTATCCTTATCATCATAATAACATGAAGATGTTTGAACCTCGTCTAAATAAGTAGTGTTACCAATTCTATCCTCGTCCTCTTGACTAGGTGAATAATTATCAAGGGTAGCACTATATTGGCAATTAAGATCATTTTGAGCAATATTATTATTTGCAGAAATTTCATTCATACTTAATACGAACCTATTTTTACCCTCAATCATCTGCTTGTTATTCTCATCTATCAGCTTGAGGGTGTCTTCTAGAGTACGAGTTGAGCTACTAATTGTCACCCCCATACTTAATTTAAGCTCATGTGTTGCCTCAGATAACTTCTTGAGTGATTCTTCTAGAGGTATACTAAGTTCATAGGGAGTACTATATTGCATCTGCTTTAGGGCATCCCTCCAAGATAACGAACTCAAATCATCATGGGGAGTACTAGATTGCAACTGCTCGTGTGATTCTTCTAGAGAAGGATTTGGACTACTATTTGTTCCTGTCACACTCAATCCAAACCTTTTTGTACTCTCATCCAACTCCTTGACGGATTCTTTTAGAGAAACAACTAGATCATCAAGATTTCTAGGTCGCAACTGCTCGTGTTCATGTTCATAAGACGGGTGTATGTATGAATAATAATTGGGATCACCCTGGTATAAACCATAACCTTCAGAAGGTTGGTAGTAGTCCCAAGTATTATCCACACTATGATTATATTAAGGGTAATGTCTTTTTTGAAACCCAGTTGGATATTCATTGTATTGGCTATTGTAATACCAATTCGACATAAATCTAAGACTAAATATCCTAACAGGAAGGGGTTCTAAACATACACAAACAAGGCCGACTCAACCAAATCAAACCTATTGAATCTAGCAAACAAAAAGCATGATGGCTTCACTTAGATTGTTTCTAGACCAGCTTCTATTCTTTCAAAAGGCAACTAGTTACAATTTTAGCAAACCTCTTAGAACGATCCGAATTAGATTAAGTCGAAGAGAAACAGGATAAGCTCTAAGGAGCTTTGATAACCCTGTCTCTTTGGCACTTTTCCCTGGGTTACAAGGCGGCTCTAATCAACTTAAAATAATCTTCTTGAACTTCGAGTTAGGCTAATAAAGTAATCAATACAGTCCTTTCGAACGAGTTTCCTGTAAGCTCGTTACCTTATCGGTCTCTTTCTAGTCAAATTTTAGGAATAGGTTCGCGTAGGTTACGTGTTCCTAAAGCGGGCAAGAAGGAAACGGTGATGAAATCCGAGTCGTTATCTTGTATGGCCAGTTCTTTCCCTTTACTAGAAAATTAAATCCGTATTCAGTTCCTCAACATATATGCATACGAAGGAATACAGTAAACCCACTTGCAGGAGATTCGCGGGTTGATTGAGTCTTACCTCCCGTACCAGACGGGCGCTGAACCGTTGAAGTCGACTCGGGCAACTAACTCCTGTGTCAGTGTGCGAACCCGAGGGGCTGAGACAATATCGTAATTGTCGTCCTTCCCTGTAACAGTTTATATTTAAATAATACCCTTCCGTAGGGTTTAAAAAATAAATAAAGTGTTCAAAGTCTCAAAAAAAAGTCCAAAAAGTGTCCGAAAATAAAAGAAAAATTACAGAAATAATAAAAACCCTAATACAATTATCTAAACGAATTAAAACTAATTAAAATAAACTAAAAATCTAATTAAGAAAAATAAAATCTTCGATCTTCTTTTTCGTTCTTTAAGCTTTTCCCTTTAACTCCAAGTCTTTAGCTTTAATCCCAAAACTTTGGCTTACTCCCTTTTCGATCCAAAATTCAACCTGTAGCAAAAAGAGAAATACCAAAAGAAACGTAAAATAGAACAAAGTAAAATAATAAAACTAAAAATAAAACCTAAAAATAAATCTAAAACCCTAAACCTAAAAACAAGTCCGCGTCGGCGGCGCCAAAAATTGATGTGATAAAATATAGTGGTAAAAAGAGGTTCGATTCTCAGACTTGTGAAGGTTTAATTATAGACTTAATTTTAATTAAAGAAAACAAAACAGAATAAAATCAAGATGACTTAAAAATATGGGGAAGAACTAGGATTCAGGATTCCACTTTTAACCAATAAATCAAGTGATAGTAATTTTAATAATGCAATTAAAACATTTTATTTTGATTCTAAAGCATTGCAAAAATAGATTTTCAAAACAACAACTGTAAAACACAAGCATGGAGCATCTAGGGACCTAATCCGAGGCATGCACCATCTAACAGAATCACAATTGCTTAATAAAAATCTTTTAAATCAATTTTCAATCAAGGCAATTAATCATAAATAAATTGCATAAATAAATTAATTAAATACATACCACTTAATTATTAGAGAAAAAGCTTCCTCCGTCATCCCACTAATGGTGATTAGCTCATTGTAGAGAAAATATGCTCAAAACAATCTTTCATTGCTCAAAAAGTGTTTACAATGGCTTAAAAGAAGTAACACATCTGATTTGATACGCTTTTAAACGTTACAGTGAAGTGGTTCAGCGTGTTACAGCAGCAGAAAAGCAACAGGAAACAAGCAACAGATATAAGTGTGACTAAGAAGGAAACTGTTGAAGCAGCTGATAAATAGCGACAGTTCAGCGATAATGAACGACAGTTCGCTAGACTTGTTTGTTCTTCACCTTCTTCTTCACGTGAGAAGCAGCAGAAAAAAGAGTTCAACTGTATACTTTTTCCGGCGATTCTGTCTGTTGATTTTCTTGGTTTCTCTTGGTATTTATAGCCTTTTATAACCCTAGGGATCTTCCTTAATTGATAAGGACTCAAAGAAGAGTCCAAATCCAACTTGAATACGTGTTTGATCTTGATACAGCGTGAATTTTCCTTCTCCGGATACAACACGGTTTTGAAGCACTTTTCACGGCATGAATCACTATTGCTTGATGTGTTTGATCTTGTTTTGATCTCTTCTTGTCTTTGGGTCAAATAGAAGTACCCAAAATCCCTAAAATCACGTACAAATAGTCATCAGAAGTTTTCTCTTGATAAGAATAGGGTTCCCGCCTTATTTGGATTTTGAAATGTAAAAGGGGGTTCCCCCAATCCAAAGTGTGGGTGCCTTTATCACTTTTCGAGCCGATTTTTCCGCAAATGTTTATTTCTCAAAAATACCTACAAAGACATAAAAAGACATAATAAGTACAAAATCGAATACTATCGAAACAAATATTCGGGCGCAATATAGACACAAAAATGTGCCTATCACCAAGGAAGCATCAATTTCATTATGCAGCTTACCCAAGGAAGCTTCTTTGGTTGTGGCGCTGGCGAGAAAATTGTGTTTGGCTTAGTGCAGTACATGAATGTCCTTTCCCCTTATTTTCTTTACTTGTAGAAATATCGATAAGACATATATATGTAGGAGGCGTTGGTCGGAAATATATGTTACTAACCTGACAACGCATTATAGTGCTAAGGCACTATCATGCCGTGATGCTTACTAGAGGAAGTATCACTGACCCTATGTTGCTTACCCGAAGAACGTATTATAGTGCTAATGCACTATTATGCCGTGATGCATGCTCGAGGATGCATCATTGGTGTGCAGTCGATAGATGTTCCTTATATTTATTTTCCAAATGTATGGAAATGCACTTAATACGTATATAGGGAGGGAACCTTGGTTGAATTTGCATGAGTGGTAATGCATATTTATGAGATTGTAGCCTATACGTTGGTGCATACTTGATGCGTAAGCGTCAATATGTTTGTATATTAACCATTGAAGCTTGAATTATGCAAAGGCATTGTTAGTTTGTGTTGCGTACTCGAGAATGCATATTTACATACAAAGACATTAGTTATGCACAAGCTGGTGTATACCCTGCGAAAGTCCCTTGACCTCTATGGACTAGGCTTTGCTTAGCCTTTAGTCTTGCTATATCATATTGGAAATTTTCGGACACAAATTTTATATGCCTATCCATATACTTTAGAAACGATTGACCCTTAGCATCGATGTTGGATTTGATTTTATAGGCTTAAGTTGCTTGTCCCATTCAAAATGACCCTTCTGATGAACTCCGATCATGCTTGATCCCTCAAGGTACGGGTTGGAATGTAGGCATCCGCAATATAATGCATTGAGGTTCAACATCTTGTTGCTCATATCATCGAATTTTGAGGCGATTGCGACGCTTTGGTAACTGATATCATATGGCTCGGAAATGCTAGGCAAGAAATGATTATTACCGCACTTGATGAGGTAGTTGTATTCCATTTGATGGATGTTCATAATTCCTATCAATCCATACGGTATGATCGGAATATGCCTTGTATTTGAGCTCTTGGCAAGAACAAGATCAGCGCATGCACCGAGCGCTTAGACAAAGGCATGAGTTAGGCCTGGACAAGGGTCGTCAGTGTGTGATGCTTTCCAAAGGCATTCACCATTGGATTTAACGGCTCTGTACCCTTTACAGAACAAGGGTGAGTTAGAACGGTATGGAAACTACGTTTCGAGCATCATGCTTGCAAAGCATGCTTAGAAGTGCAAATCGACGTGCATTCCCTATACCGTCGTAACAAATGTTTAAGGATTAAACGAATTATCATCTGCTCACCCTATTTTTCTTAATTAGTCTTCAAATTCGTTTTCCCCACAAACACCTTCGTAAAACCCTAACTACAATGTAGCAAACAAACATAGCCATGGATTTCTCAAAACCCATAAATATAATTAACAAAATAATAAAGAGGGAAGATTAAACCCTTATTATTCCTCTTCAACTTATGGTTTCCTGTCTCTTCCTCTCTGGCTTGTTTTCTGCATCATCCTTCTCTATGTCCAACATCCTACGTTGCGGCCCTCAAGAACAGACAACCCCTTTATTTTTTGTTTCTATTTACTTTTATAGTCACCGTTAACAATCCCAAGAAAGTACGCTCAACATAACTTTTCTCTTTTGACCATATTAGCCTTTTCTACTCTCTCTCAAGTGCTTCTCTCTATTTTCTTTCAATCACGTAGTCCTCTCGGCCACGTCAACATCTCTATCTTTGACGTCAAGTCCCCTTTCTTGACCGAGCTCTACCTCTCTTTGCCTAGACTTTATTTTCTCGAGCATCCAAACTCGTTCACCCATTCATTATTTCTGTCTCACGTGTTATAAAGGGAAAAGTATCCACTTTTAACTTTGTTTTCCGTCCACCCCAACTAAAATTAACAGACCCGCCTTACTTCTTCCACTTTTTTCTGACGCCTTAACCTTCTCTCTTCTCTAACCCAACACTCAAACAGACACACACCTAAGTGGAATGTTGTAACAAGATTAACGAGGGTCTATTAGCCATGTTTTATTTATAGCTTGGATTCTAGATGCATAATCTATAAAACCATAAAAACAATGAGATAAAATTAAGTATTAGCAAATATGAATAAGGTGATAAAAATGTATAAATTATAAGCTCATCATTGATTGATGTAAATACAAATATTCTGATAAACATGTGGCGCCATTTGGAGCCATGGGTTATGCTGCGAACGAGAAGCATAACATCAAAAAAGATGTACTGAATCTCTACCGGGGTTCACTTTATCACATCTCGAGGATGAGACGTGGAAGATCCACAAACAATCTGTTGACGTCACCTAGGCATATCTCAAGTCAGATATGTCAGACGCGTGGTTGGATTCCACTCAACATTAAATGCTAGCTCAGAGAAGCAGAGACAGGTGAAGGTTCTCATCGGATCGATATCCTTAGTGGGATCGCAGTGAGCACTTGAAAGGGACTCATCAATTATCTGCGCTGCGAGGATAGATGGTAGAGAAAATTCTATAAATACCTCACTTCTTCCCTAGAGAAGGGGTCGAACAATTTTTAGGGCTAGGAGAGAGAAGAAAGTCAAGTTTAGTCATTTCATTATAATTGTAGCTTCTCTACTCTCATCTGTAAATCATACTCAAATACTTAATAAAAACCTCAAACTCATTACCCTGTGGATGTAGGCACAACCGAACCATGTAAAATCCATTGTGTTAAGTGTGTGATTGGTTACTTTCTCTTATTTACTTTATATTTACTTGTGGTTTTCAGTTGTGATTGCTCTCTATTTGAGTAACACATCTAATCTTACTTGCACAAAGCATTACTTGAAGTTTTATTGTTATATATTTCTTATATCGAGGTAATCGTTATATTTTCATTCCACGTAGACTACAGGAAAATTAGTAGTTACAGTTTGGCGCTAGAAACAGGGACTTGTGTCCTTGATTTTCACATTTTTAGTATTTCAAAGCGTTTTCATCGTTTTTTCTTTTGTTATTTAGGAAAAGATTTCTTATTTTTCTCAGGATATGAAGTAAGGAGGGTCAAATACTACTTCCTAGTAGCTATTATATCCTTTCACCTTTGGTCGATTAAGTTTAAAATCCTCTCAACGGATCAACAGTACTAGATCAAAAAGATATTCTCAAAAATTGGTGTTTTTTACTCTGAATAGATCGAGTTATCTCCCCTAAGTGGAATAGCTAGGTCAAAAAAGACAAAAATACGAGTCACCAAGATCGTGTCAGTCACTTTAACTCTCACATATTGTTTTCTTTGTACTCTAAGAAAAAAGGTTTTAGGTAAAGATGGTAAAATCAAACCAGATGCTAAACCATAGAGAGGAGAAAATTCAAACCAGAAGTCAGACAACTGCAAACCATGGAATAATAATCTCCTCGCGCGGTTATAGAAATCTCGCAGTTGACACTAGAGACAGCCGTAACAATGATCGAATCCGTGGAAAAAGGGCTAGTGTACCTGCTGAAGGAATGGGGCAGAACCAGCTTACGCATCCACCCGAATTCGTTTATTCAATTGTGCTTAATCCAAACTTGCCTTCTACAAGTAGGATTGAGCCGCGTGCAGAATATCCAAATCATCAACTAGTCACCATCCATATAATGACTATGCCACAAACTAAGAATGAAGTGCCTATTGGAAACCATGCCACTGGTAACGATGGGTATGATGAGACAATGTTGTTCAGAGCTCAGTTAGCTGATTTGGCTAGAGAAAACAAATAACAAGTTGATAGAATGATGGTGTTGGCCATGGAAAATCAGGAGCTAAAGAATCTTCTGCCAAAAGGAGCAAATGTATATGCTCTATGAATTCATGAAAGAGTAGATACGTCATATGCAGGTGGCGCAAGGAACGAAAGGTCCCACGTAGAGCGGAAGAGATAGCACACTCTCATGGAGAGAGTAAATCAACTCCCATATAGGAGAATGGTGGTCCATCATGCCATTCGCAGCAGAGAAGGACCATACATATATCTGAGAATGACTCAACATATAATCCCTCCAGCGATATGGCTATGTCTAGTGCAGGTACTCGTACCCAGAAATCGTCGAAGCATCTCAATGACATTTTTGAGCAAATGCTCAAAATGGGAGAATAACTAGCAGCACCTAAAGAAAAGTAGAATAGAGGAAAGTTAGAAGAAGTCTTATATGAATATCGCATAACTCCACTTTCACATCACCTAATCAGCGCACCCATCCCACCAAAGTGTCCTCTTCCAACATTCGATCGCTTTGACGTAACTACGAAAGACGCAACACATTTCAAGTACTATACTAGATTATTTGCGCATTGGGATCATAATGACGCAATCATATGGATGTTCTTCCCTTTTAGATTGAAGGATAACGCACTCGCCTGGTTTGACAACCTACCACCAAATTCTATCGACTCATTTGAGCAACTGTCAAGGTCGTTCATGGAAACATATATGTACAATCGAGCCGCAAAAGTAGGGATGGATATGATATTTTCCTTGGAAATATGTCGTAAGGAATCTCTGTGGGAATATGCAGACAAATGGCATAAAATCTGTTACGCCATTCGAAAGTGCAGTCCGAAAGTTGCAATTAATTGCAACAAATACAGGATAATGAGAACTTCCCTTATTTTCATAGAGTTGCATGCAAATTTACCAGCTACACTGGGGGATTTACACGTAATTCAAGACAACTACATCTCCTTCCAGGAAGTAAAAAAGGATGGCCCACTTTCATCCCAAAAGGAACTAACACAACCACAAAGAGCATGTCTGTTGAGCCCGTAGAAGGGTCAAGTTCGAAAAGAGTAGTGGAACCCTCATAAGTTTTAGAATACAAGGATAAGTGCATGAATCTACAGGAGAGTCGCCTTCCCTACTAACGTAGGGAACGGAGGCAGTCATCTCAACGGAAATTATCATCTCAACGACAAAGACGGAAGCGTGGGTAGAGATTTAACCTTCGATTTGGTCCTAGCAAAGCTTGACGACCTAGAGGAGCGCAGAGAAGTCGCACTACAAAAGATCGTCAATTACGAGCGCAGACTAGCAAAAGGGTCAATGAACGCAACTTCTCAATAGGGGAATATGTGTTATACAGAATCCCTAAGTGTCAAAAGAATAAAGCTTGGGGAAAACTGGGCCTAACTTGGGATTCCCCCTTCACCTTTCAAAGCATTGCGATGAAAGGTCCATACTACCTTAAAAATATGAAGGGATAGATCTTGCAACATCCATGGAATACAAAATTCCTCAAGAGATATCATCCATGATGAAACCAGGATGGAACTCTAAGGAAAGAAATGCCAAAAGCGCACTTGTTTTTATCCCTAGAGAAAATATTATCATTAATAAAAAAATAATCTATTCCATAAAAATTAAAAGGAATAAAATTGTGTACTTATGAAATAGATATGAGATATGCATGCGAGCAGGTGCCGCTTTGAGTATCACGTAAGTAAAATAACGATCTTACATGATCCGAGGCAGACTCACACGAAAACGCATAAGAGAACGTTCATATCGAAGTAAACAGCTATTGATGCCCAATAGGAAGTATATACATCTATAGGTTATGCTTCTCGGACTGGGATAGACAACTCATTACCTGAACCCCTCTCAAGGGAAAAAGCTATGTTGAGTACAGGTCGGTTATTTTTTATAAGAATAAGGAAAGGCCATGTGACAGTGGTCGAGTCCATCCAAAGTCACGCATCTTAAACATAAGAAATAGCTCCAACATGAATACCATCTTGAACAGAAGAATAGTTCTAACATGAACACCATCTTAATCATAAGAACAAAATCATATTCCAACCGTGCGAGGTTACAAAGTGGCGCAGTCAAATTCTTGCGCTTACGCAAGATAAAAGATAAAAGTAATCCCAAGAAAACACAAACTATCAAAATAAAAAGTATAACTTCAAAAAATTATGCATAACAAGTTTTCTACAAAAAAGCTCATACGCTTGAGCAACAAAATATAAATATGCTTGGATCAATAAATCTTCAACATACACAACTGGGAGCGAGAGACCAGGAACTCGACTCTCCACATCATGAAATATAGTGTTAACCTGCTCCACTATCGCAGCCTTGTAAAAATTCTCCAGCTCCTCCCCGCGAGATTTCAAGGCTGTAGCAGAAGATCTGCGCAACTCTTCAAGCTCATTCTTCAGCAATTGGTTATGATATTCAGAATCCTTAGTACGATAATCATGAGTCTCCGCCAAATGGATATTACGAGCAGATAATTCACTTTGCTTCTTGGCCTCTGCCTTGAAATCAACTGCTTCAACTTCAAGATTGTTGATTTTTCCATTCAAGCCTTCCACGCGGCCCTCCAACTCTGTGCAAAAACAGAAAGGAGAATCAAAATGTTTATCTAAAGACGAGGAAACGCCAAGCATATATAACGTTAAAAAAATACCTCCTCAGACTCAATGATTCCTAGGATTAAGCAAGGAATCAGAGCAGAAGAAGAATGAAGCACGATGCTAGAAAAAAAGGGGGAAAATTTTCAACGGACCTGAAACCTTGGCACACTCAGCTAGGTAGGCATCACCTACGGTTTTACGAGAATCAGTAGCAGTGAATTACGCTTTCTCTGCTTGGTCACGCTCATTTAGCGCAACATCACGAGCTTCCTCAGCACTAATTAGAGCTTTCTTGCTCTCACTCAATTGATTCAAAACTTCCTCCAGTTTGATAGCCTCCCCAGAAGGCAAAGTCTCATTTTGTTTCTTTAGTCCATCCAACTGGATATTCACTAAGTCAAAATCACATTAGCAGGCTTCACACGGTACAACCTGAATAAGCGATAAAAATATTCTTGCTGCTGCGTTATCTAAAATAACAACAAAGTCATGCATTAAAACCAAGAGGAAGTAAAGTTGTAAACTGAACAAGAAAAACACGTACCAGGTAGTGTGTAAACTGGGGTAAATATTAGCATGACCATCCACAAAAGACTTCATGGTCTTAACATCAGTTTCAGGAACTCGAGCGTAAAAATTGGAAGCAGCGTAGCGGGGTTGGTTGAAATACAAATATGAAGTTCTCAAAAAAATTAGTTCTTTGCTGATAATAAGTCGTGTCAGCAAAAGAATTTTGACCCGGAAGAGGAGAACCGAGGAGGGGAAGATTGACCTCATTCAGATCCCATTCCATGATAGAATCATCGGAGGCGTGAACATCAAAATCCAGATGCTCTAAGGGAGCTTTCTCTTATCAGCTGAAGAGTTAATAAGAGTAGTAGCTTGGTCATGAACCAAGTGAGAAATAATCACGGCTTGGGTTCCAGCATCATCGCAAGGTTGCGTATATGCAAAGCTACTCACCGCATCAGTCATATCCGCGGAGGCATGAAGAGAAGCGGAGACATTCGCTTGAGAACGACCAATAAGCACTTAAAAAATAAGTGTTGGGGGAAACTATATGTTATGATAAAATGCATAAAGAAGTGAAAAAAAAAACACTTACTTTATTAAGCACATGTTCAGAACCTTGCTTGCGTCGTTGATTACAAATATGTGGCATAGCTACCGACTGTCAGAAGACTCTACGGGAACCTCCTCCTATAAAAATACTTACACAGTAAGTAACCTGTATAAGAGTACAACATTTCAAAGCCAAGCGACAGAAAAATCGACTTGCATCCAAGCATCCAACTATATTGAAGCGCCATGGCACAAAGGCATCATACTTTGGAGGAAGGGAGGTACGGGGAACATTAGGAGTAGTCCATCCCCTAAACCAAGGCTTTTTTATCTTTATGATCATGTGGTACTAGCGGAAAGTATGGTCAATGTGCAGCATATCATCATCATGAATAGGCACTAAAGATCTCTTATCATGATCATAGACTTCCCTTATCTTTCCCTTATCAACATCATTCAAAAGACGTACCCCACCTGTCTTTCTCCGTTGCGCCCATAGGAAGGCGATGAGGACTGCAACTCCAAGGAAGAGTCATAGTCTTTTGTACGAAGTCAGCATATGTAGCATTAAAATTTTCAGGAGTATATTCCTCGGAATTGAACAGGGGGAAGAAATGATGGACATTGGTTCTACCAGTGCTACGACGCCAATACTCACTCAGAACACGCCACCAAATGCATGTGTATTGAGCAATATGGCGTACCAGAGACTTCTTATCTTTAGTGCATCTGCCTATGTTAGCAAGTACGCCAAGAAAGAAATGATCATTTTCACTATATAATGGAAGGACTAGTCCGGCTTCCAATTAGCCAACAGTGATGACGAGGTTCATATCATCAAAGGGAAATTGACGAATCATCTCTTTCGACAAAGCAACATCGCCTTGCATGATAGAATATAAAGTGAATCGTGGGAAAAGTACTAAACAGTGGCCAGCGTGGGTATTTTCTTCCCATCCTACCCTTGATAGTATGAGAAAAATAGGGGCAAACTGTGAATACAAATATTTTGTTGAACACATGGCACTATTTGGAGACATGGGTTATGCTGCGAACGAGAAGCATAACATCAAAAGAGATGTACTGAATCTGTACCGGGGTTCACTTTATCACATCTCGAGGATGAGACGTGTAAGATCCGCAAACAATTTGTTGAAGTAACCTAGGCATAGATCGAGTCAGATATGTCATATGCGTGGTTGGATTCCACTCAGCATTAAATGCTAGCTCAGAGAAGCAGAGATAGGTGGATACTTCTCAGCTGATCGAGATCCTTAGTGGGATCGCAGTGAGCACTTGAAAGGGACTCATCAGTCAACTACGCTGTGAGGATAGATGGTAAAGAAAAGTCTATAAATACCTCACTTCTTCCAAAGAGAAGGGGTCGCTCAATTTTCAAGGATAGGAGAAAAGTGATATAATTTTTAATAGTGGTAAATAGAGTGTCGTTCTCTCGAACTTGTGAAGACTGAATTTAGATTTTAATAAACTAATTTTTTAAACTACAAATATGCACAAAAGATGAAAATGATATTCACAAATTACTGAGGTCATGGATTTCACCGTTAACCAATTAAGGTGATTCAATCTACTCAATATTCATGCAATTCTTTCGTTTAATTTGATTCTAAAATATTGCAATAAGTAGATTTATAGAATAACAATTGTATAACAAAAGCATGGAATATCTAAACCCTAGGCAAAGCATATACCATCTAAAAAAATCACAACTGCTTAATAAAAATCATTTAATCAAATTTTTAATCAAGGCAAATAATCATAAAAGAAATTACAAAAATTAATTAAAAATAGAAATGTACCACTTTTATTGAAACAATGGCTTCCTCTGTCACCTCAGCAAATGGGGTTTATCTCCTCATGTTGAAAACATTCTCAAAATATTCATTCATGGCTCAAAAAGGTGTTTACAAGAGGGAAAATAATTGACACAAAAAGTTTGCTACGAATATAAACGTTACAGAGAAGAAAAGATAATTGTGGCTAGCTGTTACAAAAGAGTTGAATTCAAAAGAATAGGCGACGTGAATACACAGCTACGACAACGATTTACTCAAACTTTTTTTGGCAATGTTTTCTTCATCTTCTTCATCATGATCATCACGAGCAGAATTTCTGATTTTTGATTATAAGCTTCTGGTCTCTCCAGACCCCCCTTGATGTTCCTCCAAGTCTTCTATTTATACTACTGACCCCAAATCTCTTGATAATCTTCTCCCTTTAATCCTTCAATCTTGGCAGTGAAGAGAAAATATTCTCGGTTATTTTTTTCTTGATTTGATTTGTTTCTCATTGATTCCCGCTGACAGTTGCATCTCTGGATTTGATTAGTTAGATATCCCAACAACTTTGAAAGATCAAAACACAACTATACGCGTTAAACAGAATTATCCCTGAAATATTCTCGTTGTTTTATTTGATTTGATACGGGATTTTTGTCTTGATTTCTGGGTTGATTCTGTTGTACAAATCATATACTAATTAAGACAAGAATAATCTTGTCTTAAACTCTTGCAATTAACCCAAAAACATCGCATTCAATTCTTCACAGATTCGATAATATTTGACATCTACTTTTCCCGCCATTTCAGTTTTAAACGAGAGAATAGGTGCCTTTAGTAAATGGGGTGCCCTTATCCAAATGAGAGGTGCCCTGATCCAATATGAAGGTGCCTTTAAAACCTTTTGCTGGGGGTGTATTTAACACTTTTTAAGCCAAATTTTCCCAAATGTTTATTTCTCTAAAAATACCTACAACCACAATAAAATTACAATATAAGTACACAAATGAGAACTAACAATTGAGATCAAATGAGACATGAAAGCGTGTCTATCAAAAAGTCTATAAATACCTCATTATAATTGTAGCCTCTCTACTCTCATCTGTAAATCATACTCAAATACTTAATAAAACCCTCAAACTCATTACCCGTGGACGTAGGCACAGGCGAACCACGTAAAACACTTGTGATTGACGTTCAACTTCTTTTGATAGTTTATTCAATTTGGTATAGTAAAAATACGTTTAAATCCCATGAACTCGGTCCAAACTAACTCGGCAAACTCCTCTCGCATGAAGAATTTCTTTCCGCCTTTCTCGGATTTGAATTTAAAAGGACGAGTGCCTTTAGTAAACTTGTGGTTGCCCTTATACAAATTTGATGTGCCTTTAGTAATTTTTTTCTTGGTGACTTTATCAACTTTTCGAGCAACTTTTTCCACAAAAGTTTATTTTCCAAAAATACCTACAAACACATAAACTAGCATAATAAGTACAAATTAAGCACTAACAAAATAGATAATTGAGACAAATTCAGATACAAAATTGTGTCTATCAAATACCCCCAAACTTATTATTTGCTCGTCCTCGAGCAAATCTAATCTAGAAAGTAAAAATCTAACTCACTTTCGTAAGAATCACGACTACACTTAGCACGTGCAGCTAGACATTAAACTCCTAGGTGGCCTAGAAGACGAGTGTTGTCTCGTAAGGGTTTACAAGAGGTATACCCACAAAAAATTTACTCCTAATTTATGAATGATAAATGGTAGACACTAAACATTTTATTTAGTTGGTTATTAAATTCTTCGGCTATGGGAACCCTATATGAGTCCAATTGTTGTACACGAGTTTGCACTCAGCGTACTAAAATTCATCCAAGAATTTAAAACTCTACTCAGATAGTTGTACAACCCACGATACTCAGAACCTATCAAAGTTCAACCACATGAAAAGATTTAGAAGATGGATATGGAGATGATGAAGTTTGCACATGTTGACTTAGGTGAACGGTGTTTCCCATATCTGTCTGAAGGTCAGTGACAGGATGAATCCTAATTGATTGAGATACGCTCCCACTGGTCTTATTCCTTATACTAATATTGACTCAGCTGGTATATACAAGGGCCCCAACGGTCGATTTATTGAAAATAAAACAATTTTTTTTTCATTTTTTATTTTTCATTTTTCTCTAAATAAAATACAATAATGGGGCTTAATCTCAATCAATCTACTTCAGCCCAACAACGATAACAAGTCGATACTAGTGCCCTACCAAATCACTTAGAGAAACACAAAAATTGCAAAAATAAAAACAAAAGGTGATATGGTCGATATAGACTCCGAGATATGGTGACAACTATCATGTTACTTCTAACATCTGAGTTAGGCGTCCTTTTATGAATAAACCATTTAGCTGGGCATTCCAATTCCTATAGAGAAAGAGATAAGTTTCCATCTAATTATAATGGTCAGTGTCATCATGAATTGTTCACAAGTTTCTTAATTTTGGAGTTTCATTATTGCACTAAAAGTTTCTCCCTTACCCCCAAACTTAAATCTAACATTGTCCTCAATGTTTTTCAAATTATAAAGAAGTACCAAAAGATAGGTAAATAGAGGAATAAAGAGGTAACTAAGAAATATAGTACCTGGGTGAAGCGTAACAATCCTCATACGAAGAATAAGACAGAAAATAAAAACCTAAAAACGAATAACAAAAACCTACAAAAATCTACTGTACATAAACAACCTTGATGGTCAATCAAGATAAATAGGGTCCTCCAGAGGGATCTCCTCAACATCACCTATAAGAAAAGGGTCTAAAAATGGTTTCAATCTCTGACCCGTTAACTTTGAAAGGAATTCTACCATCTTGATTCTCAATTTCAATAGCACCATGAGGAAAAACAATGCAAAAAACAAACAGACCAGTCCACCGAGAGCATAATTACCTGGGGAATAGATGCAAACGAGTATCATATAGAAGAACTTTTTGATTTGAAGAAAATGAATTTCTTAAATATTCCTATCATGTACAAGTTTCATTTTTTTCTTATACTCCCTAGCACTATCATATGCATCTTTCTGAATCTCTTCCAACTCATTGAGATGGAGCTTTCTGTGAGCTCCTTCCTTGTCAAGTAAAAAATTAAACTGCTTTACATCCCAATATGCTATGTGTTCTAACTCGACAGGCAGACGACATGCCTTTCCAAAAACTAGACGATAAGGTGACATTTCAATGGGGGTCTTAAACGCAGTACGGTAAGCTCATAACGCAACAGTAAGCCTCAACGACTAGTCTTTCCTATTAGGATTAACTGTTTTCTCTAAAATATATTTAATCTCCCTGTTGGAAACCTCTACTTGATCACTAGTATGGGGGTGATATGGGGTAGCTACATTGTGAGTAATTCCATATTTCTTCATCAAGAGACTATAAGGTCGATTGCGAAAGTGTGACCCTCCATCACTAATTATAGCTTACGGTATACCAAAACCTGCAAATATGTTATCATTCAAAAATTGGACCACAACCTTATGGTCGTTTGTTTTACATGAAACCGTCTCAACCCACTTAGACACATATTCTACAGCGACAAGGATGTAAAAATAACCAAAATAATTAGGAAAAGGACCCATAAAATCAATGCCCTACACATCAAAACCTCAATAACTAAAATAGGTTTCAAAGGCATCATATATCTTCGGTAAATGGTCTTAACTTCTGACAACGCTCACAAGCAACACAGTAATTGTGGGTGTCTTTAAACAACGAAGGCCAGTAGAATCCACACTATAATATCTTAGCAGCAGTCTTCTTAGTACTAAAATGACCCCCACAAGCATTACCATGACAAAAGGAAATAATATGGTCTGGTCACTCTCAAGTATACATCTCCTAATAATATGATCTGGACAATACTTAAACAGATAAGGATCATCACAAAAGAAATGTTTTACCTCGACTAAAAACCTAGAACGATCTTGTTTACCCCAATGTTGAGGCATTCGACTAGTAACAAGATAATTCACTATATTCGCAAACCAAGGTAATTGGGAAACAAAAAAAAGTTTTTCATCAGGAAAACTATTCCTCACAAGAGGGGAATCATCAGGGGAATCAACAACAAGCCTAGACAAGTGGCCTGCTACTACATTTCTGCACTCTTTTTGTCTCTAATTTCTAGAGTAAATTCTTGTAATAAAAGGATCCATCTAATCAATCCAGGTTTACTATCCTTCTTGGACATAAAGTATTTCAAAGCAGCATGATCAATAAAGACAAATCCTTCTCTGTAGTAGTAAAGACAATTTCTTTTCTGTTGTAGTAGAGATAGGGTCTAAATTTATCTAGGGAAAAAAAATGGCTAACAATTCCTTCTCTGTGGCAGTATATTTCAGTTGGGCATCATTTAGGGTTTTGATGGAAAAGTAAATCACATGCAATAATTTGTTTTCTCGCTGACATAAAACAACACCAATGGCATAATCTGAAGCATCACACAAAATTTCGATGGGTAGATTCCAGTTAGGAGCCTGGACAATAGGGGCAATAGTGAGCAAAGTCTTAAGCTTCTTGAAAGCCTCTAAACAAGCATCATCAAAGACAAACTTAACATCTTTTGCAAGCAGACTGCAAACAGGTCTATAAATCGAGCTAAAATCCTTAATGAATCGACGATAAAAACCTGCATGCCCTAAGAATGACCTAACATCACGTATAGTTTTGGGAACCTGTAAAGTCTTAATAAGGTCAACTTTGGCTTTTTCTACCTCTATACCTTAGAAGATACGATATTCCCTAAAACAATTCCCGATCGAACCATGCAATGACATTTTTCCTAGTTAAGCACTAAATTCTTTTCCTTACACCAAGTCAACACTAATGTCAAATGATGCAAGCATTCATCAAAAAATGGCCCAAATACTGAAAATTTATCCATAATAACCTCTAAAAACTGTTCTACCATCTCAGAAAATATGTTCATCATACAACGCTGAAAAAAGTAGCGGGTGCATTACACAACCAACAGGCATGTATCTATATGCAGAGGTACGAAAGGGACAAGTAAAAGTGGTTTTCTCTTGGTCTTCTGGGAAATAACAATCTGATTATAACCAAAAAATCCATCTAACAAACAATAATGACTATGTCCAGCTCATCTCTCAATCATTTGGTCGATGAAAGGAAGGGGAAAGTGGTATTTCCTTGTGACTTTGTTCAATTTTCTATAGTCAATACAAACACGCCACCCTGTAGTCACTCGGGTTGGGATTAACTCATTGTTATCATTCTGGACTATAGTGATACTTGATTTCTTTGGAAAAACCTGAACGATGTTGACCCGCTTACTTTCTGAAACGGGGTAGATAGTACCCGCATCTAACAACTTAAGCAACTCAGTTCAAACTACTTCTTTCATGTTAGGGTTAAGTCGACATTGCATTTCTCTAGAAGGTTTGGTGTCATTCTCTAAATAAATCTGACACATACAAACAATATGACTTATACCTTAATATCTGATATGGTCCATCCTAAAGCTTCATAGTTGTCTAGAAGTACAATCACTAACCTATTTTCCTGATCAATATCCAAGTCAGATCCTAAAATCACAGGCAAAGTCTCAGATGGGCCTAAAAACACATATTTCAGAGTATGTGGTAGTTATTTCAGGTCCAACTTAGGAGGATCTTCTAAAGAAGGAATTAAGGTAGAACTAGAAACTGGTAGTGGTTCAAACTTAGTTTTCCATCTATTTAACACGGGGGTAGAGTCTAAAAGAGTATTCACTTGATCAATGGTGCTATCATCGTCAAAATCTAAGACAAAATGGGATAAAAAACTCACTGATGGATTTTCAGAAAAGATGTTTGGTAATGACTCTTGAACTAAAGGTTCTACCATGTTCACCTCTTCAATGCACGTGTCATCTAGCTTAGGGGTTTCTTATTAATATTAAAAATATTCAGCTCAATAGTCATATTACGAAAAGATATATTCATAATACTTTTCTGACAGTTAATGATTGCATTAGATGTAGCTAAAAATGGGCGACCTAATATCACATGTACCTTGTTTTCTAGGTCAGGGACATGTTGCATATCTAGGATAATAAAATCCAAAGGATAAATAAACTTGTCGACCTCAATAAGAACGTCCTCGACAATGCCACGAGGAATTTTCAAAGACCTATCAGCTAACTGAAGTGTTATACGGGTAGGTTTTAACTCACCAAGTCCTACCTGGAGGTACACATGGTACGGAAGTAAGTTCACACTGGCTCCTAAGTCAAGTAACGCCTTCTCTATACGGTAGTTACCTATTGTGCAAGAAATGGTAGGGGAACCTGGGTCTTTGTACTTAGGAGTTGTGTTATTCTAGATAATTGAACTTACATGACTAGCTAAAAAGACTTTCTTATGTATACTAAGCTTTCGCTTTTGTATACAAAGATCTTTAAGGAATTTGGCATAAGAAGGAATCTGCTTAATTGCGTCCAACAAAGGAATATTGATGTTGACTTGCTTAAATATCTCTAATATATCATTAAAATTTGATTCCTTCTTCGTTGGAACTAGCAATATTGGGAATGGGGCTCTGGACACAAAATCGGACATATCAGAATTTGTATTGGTCTCTTTAGAAACTCTAGCAGTCTCTTCATCTACTGGGTCAGAAGGGTGAACTACAACATGTTCACTATCAGGCATGGTTACCTTATTGTCTACCACTTTACTGTTCCTAAGGGTTCTAATTGCATCCACATGATTTGGTGATTTCTCACCAAAAGAAACTTAATTAACTTCTCTAGGGTTGGTTTATGTCTGACTAGGAAACTTACCTTTTTCTCTCCCTTTCAAAGACTCATTTATCTGACTAACCTGGAATTATAAATTGAAAATAGCCTGAGTGTTAAATTGTATAATCTTACTATTAGCTTGTAAAGTTTGGTCAACCGGTTGCTGAAATTTTGTAGTGTTGTGAGCTAATATGGTGAGAGACTCTTCTAAACTCATGATTCTGTCCCTTAGACCTAAAACTGTGCTGGTCCTAAGGGATTCTTAGTATAACCAAAACCTGGGGGAATCTAGGAATTACTAGACTGACCTTAATTCTGTACCTTAAACCAAGAAAGGTTAGGATGGTTTCTCCAACCAGGGTTATAGGTTTCTGAATATGGGTCAAACCTCTGACGGTTATTAAATCTAGTGTTATTGTAAAGAGCATGGGCTTGCTCTTCATTGGTATGTCCCTCCCAAAATTATTTGGGCTCTATTCCACAACTAGATTGATTGAAAGTTTCCATCTACCCTATTGACATTACCTTTGTTCAGTAAAAATTTTCTTTGGGGTTACCTATTACATTCCCATTGTTGGGTTTTTTCAGCGATTTCATTCAAAAATATCATCGCTTCATCAACAGTTTTACTATCAAACCCACCTGTACACAACGACTCGACCATGGTCGTCGTTGGATAATCTAGCCGTTCATAGAGAATTTGGATTAGTCTAACCTTTTATAAACCGTGATGAGGACACTGTATCGATAAATCATTGAACCTCTCCAAATACTTGTCCAAATATTCTCCCTCTTGTTGCACAAATGTGGAAATCTCTTGCTTAATAGATGATATTCGTGCCTAGGGAAAATGTTCGATAAAAAGGAAGATGTAAGTTGTTCATATGTTTCAATGAACTCAGATGACAAACTATATAACCATGATTTATCCTTCTCTCAGGGAAAAAGGGAACAACATAAGTTTCAAAGATTCATTATTAAGGTTGTGAATTCTTAGGGTACTACAGATTTCCTCAAATTCCCTAATGTGAAAGTAGGGGTTTCTATTTTATTTTCTTAAGAAGATCAGGAGCATCTGTATGGTCCCAGGTTTCAACTCATAGTTCACTTCGGTTGCATCTAACCTGATACATGATGGACGAGAAGTCCTAGTCGGATTCAACAAAGCTTTTAAAGTTGCCATTTCTGGCACTACCAAAGGACTGGCATCAACTTCTTCAGACAAAGTCAAATTTTCAAAATTAAAGTTTCCAAAAACAGGATCCTCTAGATAAGAGTCTTCGAGACCCTCGTTTTCAGAAACAACATTTCTAGGATTGTCACTAATCAAACGACCTAGAATGTCTCTTTTCCAAGCTCTCTCAGTGATGGTCTCGAGCGATCTTGGCATACACTAAAAAAAGTAAAAAAATAAAAATAAATCCTAATTGGAAGGAAATTCTAGAAAAACACAAGTAAGGTTGATACAACCAAATCAATCTTATTGAATCTAGAAAACAAAAATCATGATGGCTCCACTTAGATTGTTTTTAGACAACTTCTATTCTTCCAAAAGGAAACTAGTTACAGTTTTATCAAACCTCTTGGACTGATCAGAATAAAGTAAGTTAATCGAGAGAGGCAAGATAATCTCTAAAGAGCTTGGATAACCCTACCTCTTTGGCGAATGTTTCCTTGGGTTATAAGGTAGCACGAATCAACTTAAATTAACCTTTCTGATCCTTGAGTTGAGATAACAAATTAACCTTAACAAATTAGCACTACTTAGATTTTGTAATAATCTCATTGCCCTATCGGTCTCTTTCTAGTCAAATTTTAGGTTTAGGTTCGCGTTTGGTAACGTGTTCTTAAAGAGGGCGAAAAGGATACGGTGATGAAATACGAACCCTTATCTTGTATGGCCAGTTTTTGCCCTTACTAGAAATTAAAGTCTGTATTCAGTTTCTCAATATATATGCATACAAAGGAATATAGTAAACCCAGTAGCAGGAAATTCGTGGGTTGATCGAGTTTTACCTCCCGTTCCAGACGGACGATGAACCGTTGAAGTCGACTCGGACCACTAACTCCTGTGTTGTTGTACGAACCCAAGGGGATGAGACAATATCATAATTTTCGTCCTTCCCTGTGCAGTTTATATTTAATACTACCCTTTCGTAGGGTTTAAAAATAATAATAATGTCCAAATATCCTAAAGTGAAAAAGAAAATCCAAAAAGAAAAGAAAATTTATGAAAGTAATAAAATATTTCCTAAAAGAGAAACAAATAAAACCCTAAAAATAAATTTGAATGAAAATAAAATTCTTTGTCTTTCTTTTTCGTTCTTTTTGCTTTATCTTTAACTCCAGGTCATTAATTAACTACCAAAATCTTTGGCTCAACTTTCTTTTTCAATCCAAAACCTGTAGCAAAAAGATAAATACACAAAGACGTAAAATAGAACAAAATAATGAAAATCTAAAAGTAAAACTAAACCTAAAAACAAAAATAAATATAAAAATCTAACCTAAAAACAAGTCCCCGACAACGGCGCCAAAAACTTGGTAGTTTCAGAAAAGTGGTAAAAATAGTTTGTTCGCTAGGACTTGTGAAGATTTTTTTTAGACTTAATTTAAAAACTAAAATAGAAAACTCAATTAAAAGTTGATTCAAAAATATAGAGAAAACTGAGACTAAGGATTCCACCACTAACCAATTTTTAAATAATTCAATTAAGAACAATAATCATGCAACTCAGACATTCAATTTGATTCTAATATATTGACAATAAGTAGATTTTCAGAATAATAATTGTAAATCCAAAACATGGAACATCAAGAGTCCTAGACTAAGCATGGACCATCAAAATAAATCACAAGTATTTAATAAAAACCATTTTTTCAATTTTAATTTAATACAAAAATCATAAAAAGAATTAAAAAATAAATTAAATAAGGAATATACAACTTTATTATTGGAATGATGGCTTCCTCTGTTGCCCCAGTTATGGTGTTTAGCTCCTCATGTCGTAAACTCTTTCAAAATAATTATGCATGGCTCAAAGAGTTACAAAAAGAGAAAAACCAAAAACAACACAAAAAACAACTATGGGTATAAGTGTTACAAAGAGTATTTTCTGTGTTGCTAAAGAGAGAAATTGAAACAGTGAATAAAAGACTGCTTCTGTGTGCAACAAAAGATGAAAAAGAAGGTGATATAATGTGCGAGTCTTCTTAGTTGTGGTCTGTTCTTCTTCTTCTTCACGGGAATTTTTTCTCTTCTCTGAATTTTTTTCTCTTGATTCTCCATCCGTTTTTCTCCTTTCTCTTTGTTTTATATACTTAACCCTAACAATCAATCCTAATCGATAAGGACTTAAGAAAACAACCCCAAACCAACTCAGATTTCTTTTTTATCCAAACCAGGGAGTAAACCCTCTTCCGGTGACAACTTGATTTTTCCATCTTGTTTTACGGCTTTAAACACTTGTGGTTGACGTGTTTCAACTTCTTGTGATAGTTTCTTCAATTTGGTATTGTGAAAACACGTTTAAATCCTATGAATCTCGGTCCAAACTAACTCGGCAAACTCCTCTCGCCTGAAGAATTTCTTTCCGCCTTTCTCGGATTTGAATTTAAAAGGATGAGTGCCTTTTCTAAACTTGGGGGTGCCCTTATCTAAAGTTAGAGTTCCTTTAGTAATTTTTTCTGGGTGCTATCAACTTTTTGAGCCAATATTTCCACAAAGGCTTATTTTCTAAAAATACCTACAAACACATAAAATAGCATAATAAATACAAATTGAGCACTAACAAAATAGATAATTAAGACAAATTCAGACATAAAATTGTATCTATCATAACGTAATGCCAAAATTACAAGCTCAATAACAAGATTTAATATATTTTATCAATCAAATACATTCTTAAGTTGGGCTTTGGTTTCAAGGATTTGAAATTACATATTTAATATTTTGAGGTTATGGATAACTTTTTTTTTTGGTTACCTTTCAGCTAGGCTGTAGTGCTTGTAACAACTATGTATATTACTTTCTTTTTTCATCCCTTCCTCGATGGTCCAATCTTTTTGTATCCTTTATTTCAATTGATGAATTTTTATTTTGCAAATAATAAAACGGTGAGAAAAAGAAATGTTATCATCTTGACTTGTCTGAAGAAATATAAGCCAAAAGGTTTCCTTGTTTTATGACATGGATATTCATTCTCAAGTCATAAATAGCAGTAACTAGCAAGGAGTAAACTTTTGCGCAAGTAAATCTCTCTCTCTTTTTTTTTTGGGTAAACATAAGAATGGTTTTCATAAAATCTCAAAATCTAAAATGATGACTTTGGTAAACATAAAAATGGTTTTTCATAAAACCCCAAAATCTAAAATGGAAAATCAATTTGCTTACTTCAAAGACGAAAGTTACGCTCCTGGCCAACTGAAAGTTACGATCCTGGCCAACTGAGCTAACCCTCCGTTTGGGAGTACGCTATTGTTGTTTCAGCTTCTAATCCAGTTTCTTCATGGAATGTAATCGAGGAGGCTATCAGGAATCACTTCAAAGCTAAAGAAAATTTTGACCTCATGCCAATAAGTTCAAAGCAAGCCATCATTCGTCTATCTGCGTCTTATGATTTCAATTGTGAAGATTGGAACTTTTGTCTTAAGCTTAAATATTCCACAATCAATGTATTTGCGTGGCAACAAGATTTTCTCAAGATTCAAAATTCTCATTCAATCAATGACTTCCAAGTTTGTTTTTAAGGAGTGCCATATCAATACTAGTCTTTAGACATTTTTCATTATTTGACTAAATCATGTGGAGAGTTATTAGTCATTGATAAACACACACTAGACCTTGGTGATATATTATCAGGATGAAGATTCGCAATGTTTCGGGAGTCAATGCTATCCTCGATTTATTGAGTTACATACTCAATCTGGGATTTTTTGGATTACCGTTCATATCAAAGATTTTGGAGAAATTTCATGTCCCTTTATGAAAAAGATCTCCATTCATCCACCAGAAAATTTGCCGGTAAGCTCACTGGATAGCAAAGATGGTAGGTCAAGGAAAAGGCGTAGAATCCAAAACTTTGGTTCCGATGAAACAAGCTTCAAATGGAAAAAAGAAATCCAACGCACACTTCTCACGTTCCCAATACCTCTTTTTCTGCTTCCTCTTCATCTCATTCTTCCTCTTCCCGCCCTCCTAAATCGAATTTCAAATTCTTCTCGGTCAACTCTTTTTTATCCAATAAAATATGGATGAGAAAACACTCCTTGGCCCGTTCTTAAGCTTAGTATCCCCATATATTCAATACGCAAGCCCTTTTATCCCTGTCTATACCCAAACCCACTTTTAAGATTTACATATCCGAGAATGAGTCTCTTTCCAGATACCCTCTTCACCCCCTTTTTCTTATGTGTCCAATTTCATTCCCACTCAATTCATGTCTCAATTGGTTAATTCTCATCCCTGCATCCCCAATTTCCCCATTCCTGATTCCCGCCTCCCTTCAATTCTCCCCCGCACCCTCCCCTTTTCTCCTTTTCCCGTCTCTCTTTTTGGCCCTTTAGTATATCCCCATCTCCTCTATCCATTTCCCTCCCCCCAATCTTCCGTTACTTTGGTTCTAAAATCTTGTATCAATTTCTATTGTGATATCTCAAATTCCAGAAATTCTTAGAAATTAAGTTATTGAAGGATGTTTTATTGATAAGGAATTGGCTCTGCTGAGTGATAGAAATAATTTTTCAGAAGAAGATTGTGACGGACCGGGGAATTCTGCCCACGGAGCTATACCAGAACTCTCCAACGCGCTATTCGGAATTGAGTGACCGGGCCTTAAACCGTCACTTCTCGCTAGGAAAATGCGGGTCAATTTTCCCTTCTAAGCATGCTTTGCAATCATGATACTCGAAACATAGTTTCAATACCGTTCCAACTCATCCTTGTTCTGCAAAGGGTACAGGGTCGTTAAAGCCAATGGTGAATGCCTTTGGGAAGTATCACATACTTAAGAGCATTTTCCAGGCCTACTCATGCCTTGGACTAGCACCCATGCCATTTCAGGCCTATTTTTTTCGATTCCTCAACTCTGCTTCGACTAAGCGCTGGGTGCATGCACTGATCTTGCTCTTGCCAAGAGTTCAACAACCAGGCATATTCCCCTCATACTGTATGGCTTGATATGAAGTATGAACATCCATCAAATGGAATGCAACTACCTCATCAAGGGAGGTAATAATCATCTTTTGCCTAGCATTGCCGAACCAGTTGATATGAGTTTCCAAAGCGTCGCAATCACCTCAAAATTAGATGATATGAGTGAGAAGATATTGCACCTCAATACATTGCGTTGGGACTGCCCACGTACCCGATCCGTACCTTGAAGGGATCAAGCATGATTGTAGTTCATCAGAAGGTTCATTTAGAATCTGACAAGCAACTTAATCCTATTAAGGCAATGAAAACATCGATATTAAGGGTCAATCGTTTCAAAGTATATGCTTAGGCATATAAAATTCGCATCCAACAATTTCCAATATGATGTAGCAAGTGTAAAGGCCAAGTAAAGCCTAGTCCGTATAGGCCAAGACATTTTCACAAGGTATGCACCAGCTTGTGCATAACTAGTGTCTTTGTATGAATATATATATTCTCGAGTATGCAACACGAACTAATGATGCCTTCGCATAATTCAAGCTTCATCGGTTAAGATACAAGCAACGCCTCTTCCTTGGGTAAGCTTCATAATGACATGGATGCTTCCTTGGGTAAGCATCCTTGAATAAGATTATAGGTTCAATGCGATGCTTCCTCGAGTAAGCATCATAAATTTCCAACCAAATCCTCCTGCTTATATAAATGTCTTATCGATATTTCCAAAAGTATATTAAAGGAAGGTAAGGGGCATTCATCGACTTCACACTAGTGACGTATCCTCGAGTATGCATCACGGTATAATAGTGCATTAGCATTATATTGCATTCTCAGGTAAGCTTCACAGTAGTAGGGATGCTTCTTCGGTAAGCAACATTGGGTCAGTCATGCTTCCTTGGGTAAGCATCACGGCATAATAGTGCCTTAGCATTATAATGCTTTCTCGGGTAAGCAACATTGGGTCAGTGATGCTTCCTTGGGCAAGCTTCACGGTATAATAGTGCCTTAGCACTATAATGCTATCTCGGGTAAGCAACATTCGTTAATGTTGCATGGCTTAGCAAGGGCCAATTATAATGATGTCATAGCATCATAATTTTTCCATTAGTAAGAAAGTAAAATGTTATATCTTTGAGCAAGGGACAAGCCTAGCATCATAATGTCAAAATGATTTTGCAACCAAGCTAAGAGAATGCACTCACACCTTGATGCATCCCTGAGTAAGCTTTATAATCTTGAGATAAAACTACATCCCATGCAATGACGCATCCTTCGGTAAACGTCATTCGAAAAATACGGGTGTTACATTATCAAGGGTATCATTATATTGGAAATTAAGATCATTTTGAGAAATATTATTGTTTGCATAACTTTCTTTCACACATAATAGGAACCTATTTCTATCCTCAGTCATCTCCTTTGTATTCTCAGTCATCTGCTTTATGATTCTTCTTGTATCCTCAGTCAACTCCTTGACGGAATTCTCTATAGAAACAACTAGATCATAAAGATTGTTAGGTCGTAACTGCTCGTATGATTCTTCTAGAGGCATAATAGGTTCATTATAAGTACTAGATTGCAAATGCTTTATGGCATCCCTCCAAGACAAAGAACTCGAATTTTTCTCGTTTTCCCGTTCATATGACTGGTGCGCGTACGAATAGTAATTGAGGCCTCCATTGGTATGAACCATAACCTTCAGAAGGTTGGTAGTGGTCCCAAGTACTATCCACACTATGGTCATAGTAAGGATAATGCCAGTTTTGAAACTCAGTCAGATATTTATTGTAATACCAGCTCGACATTTTCTAACAAAAATTCCTAATAAATTTATAAAAAATCTAAGAAAATAAATCCTAACTGGAAGGGGTTCTAAACATACACAAACAAGGACGACTCAACCAAATTAAACCTACTGAATCTAGCGACCAAAAAGTATGATGGATCCACTTAGATTGTTTCTAGAACAGCTTCTATTCTTCCAAAAGGCAACTAGTTACAGTTTTGGCGAATCTATCAGAACGATCCGAATTAGATTAAGTCGAATAGAAGCAAGATAAGCTCTAAGGAGCTTTCATAACCCTGCCTCTTTGGAAACTTTTCCTTGGGTTACAAGGCGGCTCTAATCAACTTAAAATAATCTTCCTGAACTTTAAGTTAGGATAACAACGTAACCAATACAGTCCTTTTGAAGGAAACGGATAAGCTCGTTACCCTATAGGTCTCTTTTTAGTCAAATTTTAGGCTTAGGTTCGCGTTAGATAACGTGTTCCTAAGGCGGGCAAGAAGGAAACGGTGATGAAATCCGAGTCCTTATCTTATATGGCCAGTCCTTGCCCTTTACTAGAAAATAAATCCGTATTCAAGCCCTCAACATATATGCATTACGAAGGAATACAGAAAACCCACTGACATGGGATTCGTGGGTTAATCGAGTCTTACCTCCCGTACCAGACAAGGGATGAATCGGTTGTAGTCGACTCAAGCCACCGACTCCTGTCTCAGTGTACGAACCCGAGGGGCCGAGAAAATATTAATCACTTGCTCAAAATTATGGTTCATTGCTCCAAAAAAATGTTTACAAATGATAAAAATGGAGTAAAGCAAAGAAAACAGTGAGTTTGCAACGTTTATAGACGTTACAGACTAACTGTTACAGAAGGGATGAAAATAAATGTTGCAGATGCGACAATATATGTTGCAAACTTGTTGAAGAAAATGTGGCCTATTTGTTGAAGATTTCGTTGCCGTAGCCTGTTCTTTGTGTCATTCACGTAGGAGCAACAAAAATTCATGTTTTGATTTTTAAGCCTTCTCTGCGTATCCTGAGCTCTCCCCTCTACTCTCCAACCTCAATGAAACCCTCGACACTCCTTTATATACCCATAACATCTCTCTAATCTCCCCATTGAATTCTCACCGAATATTTTTTATACTCGAGAATAATTTGCTTCTCTCTGTCCTGATTTTCTTCCTGTTAAACTCTGTAAACTGTTGTATCTCTGGCTCTGTGTAATTAGATATCCCCAAAAACATTGAAAGATTGCAACCATTTATACGGCTCTTAAACATGATTATCTCTGAATATATTCTCACTTTTTCTTTTTATTTGATACGGGATTCTGTTTTGAATTCTGGATTGATTTTGTTGTAAAACTCATAGACGAATTAAAACAAGAATAATCATGTCCTAGAATCTTACAATTAATCCCAACAAAATATCGTGTTCAAATCTTCACAGATTCACATTTATTTGAAACCACTTTTCCCGCCAAAATGGTTTCTTTGAACCGTGAAGAAGAGGGGGTGCTCATATCCACTGTTCGGGTGCCTTTATCAATTCTGGGTGCCTTTATTAGTTTTTTCGAGCCAATTTTTCCAACAATGTTTATTTTCCAAAAATCCCTATAAATACATAAAAACACAATATCAATACAAAATGAGTTCCAACACTATAAAAGTTGAGATCAAATTAGACACATAAATGTGTCTATCAAATAGCCCCAAACTTATTATTTGCTAGTCCTCGAGAAAATTTAATCTAGAAAATAAAAATCAATCTTAACTCACTTTCGCAGGCATCGCGATTGCACTTAGCGTGTGCAATAAGCCTTTAAACCCCTAGGTGTCCCTAGTGGACGAGTTTTGTTTCGTGGGGGTTTACAAGAGATATACCCACAAAACCTTTACTTCAAACTCTAGCTACTTGTGAACGATTAAGGGTAAACACTAAACAAGCTATTTAGTTGGCTACAAAATTCTTCGGCTATGGGAATCATTACCCTATATGAGTCCAATTATTGTACACAAGTTTTCACTCAACGTACTAAATTTCATACAAGAATTCATAACTCTACTTAGATAATCATTCAACCCCGATACTCAGAATCTATCAAAGTACAATCACATGAAAAGATTTAAAAGATGAATGTGGACAAAATGAAGTTCACGCATGTTGACTAAGGTGAACGGTGTTTCCCATATCTGTCTGAAGGTCACTGCCAGGATGAATCCTAATGGATTGAGATACGTTCCCACTGGTCTTAATCCTTATAATAATATCGACTCAACTGGTATATACAAGGGCCCCAGCGATCGATTTATTGAAAATAAAACAATTATCTTTATACTGAAAACATGATTAGATCTTTTGAATCTATGAGCATGGTCCTTTTCAGCAGATTACATGATAGTTCCCATGGATCCTCCATTCCACGCTTGCTTAGGCGACGGAGACAGGAAGAACACACACATATTGCTATCAAAGTGTCAATACTCATTTATTTTTTTAAATGATGCTCTAAATAACATAATATGGGGATTGATCTCAAACATTCAACTTCATCCTGACAACGATAACAATTCGATATTGGTGTCCCACCAAATCACTTAGAGAAACACAAAGATTGCAAAAATAAAAATTGACATTTATGAATAGACCATTTAACTACGCACACCAATTCCTATAGAAAAATAGCAGAGTTTCCATCTACCTAAAATGGTTAGTGTCATCCTGAATTGTTCACAAGTTTCTAGACTTTGGAGTTTCATATTTCACTAAAAGTTTCTCCCTTACCCCCAAACTTAAATCTAACATTGTCCTTAATGTTCTAAAGATAAATTAAATATATGAACAAGGAAAAACTGTTACCAATCGAAGGAAAGGAGTTAAGGAAAGATATTACCATGTCGCACGAGCATGGGTTACCTCCCAAGAGGTGCTAAGTTTAAAGTCTTCAGCCAGACTAAGAAATAATTAGTTACCTCATTAAATCATATAGCAATAATTGGAATAATTGTGGGTCATCTGAATAAAATAATGTTATCCAAAATAAAAGAAAACTGCAGCAGAACCATAAAGTGAACAAACAAAGTACACCCTTATCCCTATCTAGTGTCTTGTTTAAGACAACTACATTTAATGAGGTTCAGGTTCGGGCTCTATGAAAGGGTCTAGAAAATATATTTTCATGGGTTGGATTTCCTTATAGGAGGGATCAACAGGATCAGGTTGTAAAGTCTGGAGTAACTCAACTAATAAATTAGAAGCACATAATAATAACCTGAATAATTGTGGATCCTCGAAGTCAATCAGATTTGACCCAAACAGTTGACTACAATGAAGGTGGTCATTCTTAAGCAAATGTGTCGATTCTAATTTCCTAAAGTAATTAGGCTTAGTCTCAAAACTTAATAACTGACACATTTGAAATTCAAACGTTCCCACAAACGGAAGAAAATTTTTTGGTGGGAAAACAAAGTCAATCTTGGTATTATTTCCTAGGTAAACCACATCGACCAAAGGATGGGTTTCTAACAACTGAACTTCTTTCTGGACATCAACATGTTTAGGGAATCTAGTTTGAACATGATCTTGAAAATTGGTAGAGATATCAATTAGTTTATGCACAATATCAAGAACAGGCAAGTCCTCTGGGTATTTAGATGCAAAGTGATCCAACAAAACTTGAGAAGCACACAATTCTAACTCTAAATTAGGTAACTTTTGGAAGTCTAGGGGTCTAGAAACAACCTTTAAGTCGGGTGAATGATCTTGTGAGATAGATTCATCTATGGAATTAGGCAAATCATCTACACAATCATCCACATGGTCATCTATATATTCTGTATGGAATAGAGATTCACTACAAGGCTGATCATCATCAGCATATAATCTCTGCATTCCAGAACTCTCAATCTTTGCTCCAAACTAAGCGGTATGTGTTTATAATACTTCTCATATATCATTAGAGGTGTTCTTCTAGAGACGTATTTGGATCACTAGCTTTCAACTTCTCGAGGGCATCCTTCAAAGACAAAGAATCATCGGTACCCCCAAACTTAGGGTGGACATTACTCTCAGATGGACTAAAATTAAAATTCTCTATGAGTCTATCATGTTTGTCAGAGACTATTATCTTCGAACCATCAGACAATAAATCACTAGTCTCAGGACAAACTCGTTCCTCTAAACCATTATCGGATTCAAAATATGAAAATTCTACACCGTCTAAAATAGTGGTATCTCTAGTCAAATCCTCTTCCTTTTGAATAGGTGAATAATCATTAAAATTATTTGGATTTGAACCAGAAATAATACTATCATCATGAAGCACAATTGGAATGACAATTTCCCGATCACTCTGCCTGTATATTTCAAGTTCTTCACCAATACTATCCTCATCATCATAATAATATGAAGATGTTTGAACCTCGTCTAAACAAGTAGTGTTACCGATTCTATCCTCGTCCTCTTGACTAGGTGAATAATTATAAAGGGTATCACTATATTGGAAATTAAGATCATTTTGAGCAATATTATTCTTTGCATAACTTTCTTTCACACTTAATATGAACCTATTTCTATCCTCAGTCATCTCCTTTGTATTCTCAGTCATCTGCTTTATGATTCTTCTTATATCCTCAGTCAACTCCTTGACGGAATACTTTATAGAAACAACTAGATCATAAAGATTGTTAGGTTGTAACTGCTCGTGTGATTCTTCTAGAGGCATAACAGGTTCTTTATAAGTACTACATTGCACATGCTTTAGGGCATCCCTCCAAGACAAATAACTCGAATTTTTTTCGTTTTCCCGTTCATATGACTGGTGCGCGTACGAATAGTTTTTGGGGCCTCCATTGGTATGAACCATAACCTTCAGAAGGTTGGTAGTGGTCCCAAGTACTATCCACACTATGGTCATAGTAAGGGTAATGCTTGTTTTGAAACTCACTCGGATATTTATTGCAATACCAGCTCGACATTTTCTAACAAAAATTTCCTAATAAATTTACAAAAAATCTAAGAAAATAAATCCTAACAGGAAGGGGTTCTAAACATACACAAACAAGCTGACTCAACAAAATCAAACCTACTGAATCTAGCAAACAACTTTTCCTTGGGTTACAAGGCGGCTCTAATCAACTTAAAATAATCTTCCTGAATTTTAAGTTAGGCTAACAAAGTAACCAATACAGTCCTTTTGAATGATTTTTCAATAAGCTTGTTACCCTATAGGTCTCTTTCTAGTCAAATTTTAGGCTTAGGTTCGCGTTAGGTAACGTGTTCCTAAGGCGGGCAAGAAGGAAACATTGATGAAATCCGAGTCCTTATCTTATATGGCCATTCCTTGCCCTTTACTATAAAATAAATCTGTATTCAAGCCCTCAATATATATGCATTACGAAGGAATACAGAAAACCCACTGACAGGGAATTCGTGGGTTGATCGAGTCTTACCTCCCATACCAGAAAAGGGATGAATCGGTTGTAGTCGACTCGGGCCACCGACTCCTGTGTCAGTGTACGAACCCGAGTGGCCGAGACAATATCGTAATTTTCGTCCTTCCCTGTTGCAGTTTATATTTAAATACCCTTCCTTAGGGTTTAAAAATTAATAATAAAGTTCAAAAGTTCAAAGTCCAAAGTCCAAAAATAAGAAAAATATAAAAATACCTAAAAAAATTAAAAAAATAATAAGAATTTCCTAATATAATTTTCTAAAAAGAAAAATAAAAACCCTAAAAAAAATTATCTAAAAAAAAATCTTGTCTTCTTTTTCCGTTCTTTTCGCTTTGTCTTTGACTCCAAATCTATAATCAATCAAAATAATCTTTAGCTCCAATTTATTTTTGATCCAAAACCTGTAATACAATCTAATTTCATTGCATTGTATTGTGACTGCCCAGTAACCGATCCGTACCTTGAAGGGATCAATCATGATTGTAGTTCATCAGAAGGTTCGTTTCGAATGAGACAAGCAACTTAAGCTTATTAAGGAAAAGCAAACATCGATGTTAAGGGTCAATCATTTCGAAATTATATGCTTAGGCATAAAAAATTCGCGTCCCATAATTTCCAATATCATGTAGAAAGGCTAAAGGCCAAGCAAAACCTAGTCCGTATAGGACAAGGGAATTTCGAAATGTATGCACCGGTGATGGTTTTGTAAATAGTTGTAAATAATTGTTCGTTCAAGACTTGTGATGAGTTCGTTTTAAAACTAATTTCTAAGAATAAAAATAGAAAAACTCAAATAAAATTTATAGCAAGATTGAGAGTAAACTGAGGCCAAGATTCCACTATTTTCCAAATTTTAAGTGATTCAATTCAATAATTATAATTAAGCCATTCTTACGTTTAATTTGATTCTTAAATATTACAATAAGTGGATTTTAAAAACAACAATTGTATAACAAAAGAATGGAACATATAAAACCTAGGCCAAAGCATGTACCATCTAACGAAATCACAATTGCTCAACAAAAATTATTAAATCAATTTTTAACCAAGGCAATTAATCATAAATAAATTGCATAAATTAATTAAATAAATATTACCACATAATCTTTGGAAAAATAGCTTCCTCCGTCGCCTCAGAGATGGGGTTTAGCTCCTCATATTAATCACTTGCTCAAAATTATGGTTCATTGCTGCAAAATTTTTTTTACAGATGATAAAAATGGAGTAAAGCAAAGAAAACAGTGAGTTTGGAACGTTTATAGACGTTACAGACTAACCATTATAGAAGGGTTGAAAATAAATATTGTAGATGCGACAATATCCGTTGCAAACTAGTTGAAGAAAATGTGGCCTATTGGTTGAAGATTCCGTTGTCGTAGCCTATTCTTCGTGTCCTTCACAGTAGCAACAACAAAAATTCTTGTTTTGATTTTTAAGCCTTCCCTGCGTATCCTGAGCTCTCCCCTCTACTCTCCGACCTCAATGAAACCCTCGACACTCCTTTATATACCCATAACATCTCTCAAATCTCCCCATTTAATTCTCACAAAATATTTTTTATACTCGAGAATAATTTGCTTCTCTCTGTCCTGATTTTCTTCCTGTTAAACTCTGTGAACTGTTGCATCTCTGGCTCTGTGTAATTAGATATCCCCAAAAACATTGAAAGATCGCAACCATTTATACGGCTCCTAAACAGGATTATCTCCGAATATATTCTCACTTTTTCTTTTTATTTGATACGGGATTCTGTTTTGAATTCTGGATTGATTCTGTTGTAAAACTCATATACGAATTAAGACAAGAATAATCCTGGGTGCCTTTAGTAGTTTTTTTGAGCCAATTTTTCCAACAATGTTTATTTTCCAAAATACTAATAAATACATAAAAACACAATATTAATACAAAATGAGTTCCAACACTAAAAAAGTTGAGAGCAAATAAGACACATAAATGTGTCTATCAACCAGCTTGTGCATAACTAATGTCTTTGTTTAAAAATATGCATTTTCGAGTACGCAACACGAACTAATGATGTTTTTGCATAATTCAAGCTTCATAGGTTAAGCTACAAGCATATTGACGCTTACACATAAAGTATGCACCAACTTATAGGCTACAATCGCATAAATGGGCATTACCGCTCATGCACATTCAACCAAGGCTCCCTCTCTATATATGTCTTAAGCGCATTTCCATACGTTTGGAAAAGAAAGGAAAGGAACATCCATCGACTGCATACCATTAATCCATCATTGAGCATGCATCACGGTATAATAGTACATTAGCACTATAACGCGTTCTCGGGTAAGCGACATAGGGTCAGTGATACTTCCTCCAGTAAGCATCACGGCATGATAGTGCCTTAGCACTATAATGCGTTCTCGGGTTAAAAACATATATTTCCAACCAATGCCTCATCCCTGTGTATGTCGTACCGATATTTCTACAAGTAAAGAAAAGAAGGGGAGAGGACATTCATCTACTGCACTAAGCCAAATACAACTTTCTCGCCAGTGTCACAACTAAAGAAGCTTCCTTGGGTAAGATTCATAATGACATGGATGCTTCCTTGGGTAAGCATTCTTGAATAAGCTTTATAGGGTCAATATGATGCTTCCTCGAGTAAGCATCATAAGTTTCCAATCAACGCCTCCTCTCTATATATGTCTTATCGATATTTCCACAAGTATATAAAAGGAGGGTAGGGGGCATTCATCGATTGCACACTAGTGATGCAGCCTCGAGTATGTATCACCGCATAATAATGCTTTAGCACTATAATGCGTTCTCAGGTAAGCTTCACAGTAGTAGAGATGCTTCTTCGGGTAAGCAACATTGGGTCAGTGATGCTTCCTTGGGGTAAGCATCACGATTTTGGCGCCGCTGCCGAAGACTTGTTTTTAGATTTTTTTTTTCTAGGTTAGTTATTTTAATTAGATTTTTATTTTATTTTTATTTGTTCTATTTTACGTTTTTGGGTATTTTTCTTTGTATTACAGGTTTTGGATCAAAAAGAAATTGGAGCCAAAGATTATATTGATTGATTAAAGATTTGGAGTCAAAGATAAGTTGAAAAGAACAAAAAAAAAAGAAGACAAATTTATTTTATTTTTTTAGTTAATTTCAATTTTTTAATTTTTAGGGTTTTATTTGTTTCCGTTTTTAGAAAATTGTATTAGGAATCCTTTATTATTTTTTGTAGTTTTTCTTTTATTTTTGGACTTTTTCTTTGGACTTTGGACATTATTATTTTTTTAAAACCCTACGGAAGGGTAATTTAAATATAAACTGCAACAGGGAAGGATGACAATTATTATATTGTCTTGGCCCCTCGGGTTCGTACACTGACACAAGACTCGGTGGCCCGAGTCGACTACAACCGATTCATCCCCCGTCTGGTACGGGAGATAAGACTCGATCAACCCACGAATCCCATGCAAGTGGGTTTACTGTATTCCTTCGTAAGCATATATGTTGAGGAATTGAATACGGATTTATTTTTCAAGTAAAGGGCAAGGAATGGTCATACAAGATAAGGACTCGAATTTCATCACTGTTTCCTTCTTACCCGCTTTAGGAACACGTTACCAAACGCGAACCTAAGCCTTAAATTTTGACTTGAAAGAGACTGATAGGGTAACGAGCTTATAGGAAACTCGTTCATAAGGACTGTATTGGTTACTTTATTAGCCTAACTCAAAGTTCCTGAAGATTATTTTAAGTTGATTAGAGCCGCCTTGTAACCCAAGGAAAAGTTTCCAAAGAGACAGGGTTATCAAAGCTCCTTAGAGCTTATCCTGTTTCTATTCGACTTAACCTAATTTGGATCGTTCTAAGAGGTTTGCTAAAACTGTAACTAGTTTCCTTTCGAAGGAATATAAGATGGTCTAGAAACAATCTAAGTGGATCCATAATGCTTTTTGTTTGCTAGATTCAATAGGTTTGATTTGGTTAAGTCGGCCTTGTTTGTGTATGTTTAGAACCCCTTCCTGTTAGGATTTATTTTCTTAGATTTTTTTGTAAATATATTAGGAAGTTTTTAGAAAATGTCGAACTGGTATTATGAGGACCAATACAATGTATATCCGACTGAATTTCAAAATAGACATTATCCATACTATCAACATGGTGTGGATAGTAGACGGGATCACCATCAATCTTTTAGAGGTTATTACTCATACCCTAAAGCAGATGCAATCTAGTACTCCTTATGATGACCCAAATCCCTCTCTAGAAGAATCATACGAGCAGTTGCGATTTAGTACTCCTTATGACCCAATAGTTTCTCTAGAAAATTCCATCATTGATTTGACTGAGGGTACACGAAGAATCATAAAGGAGTTGACTGAGGATACAAATAGGTTCATATTAAGTGTGAATGAAATTTCTGCAAAGAATAATATTGCTCAAAATGATCTTAATTTCCAATATAGTGCTACCCTTGATAATTATTCACCTAGTCAAGATGACGAGGATAGAATTGGTAACACTACTTATTTAGACGAGGTTCAAACATCTTCATATTAGTATGATGATGAGGATAGTATTGATGAAGAACTTAAAATATACATGCAGAGTGATCCAAAAATTGTCACTCCAATTGTGCTTCATGATGATAGTGTTATTTCTGGTTCAGATCCAAATAATTTTAATGATTATTCACCTATTCAAAAGGAAGAGGATTTGACTAGAGATACCACTGTTTTAAACGATATAGAATTTTCTTGTTTTGAAGCCAATAATGGTTTAGAGGAACAGGTTTATCCAGAAAATACTGTTTTAAAGTCCAACGATTTAGAAACAATAGTCTTAGATAACAAAGATAGACTCGTAGAGATTTTAAATATGAGTGAGGATGCACCACCTGATTATATAACCTAGAAGAAGCAATTGGCTATTTTCGTGAATCTGACGATCTAGAAATTAGGGAAATTGTGACTAGTCTATCTAAAGACATTAAAAACTCTAAGTTTGGGGGTGACTATCATTCTTCACGTGCTTTACCTTTGACTCTTAGTAAGGTCCCTAACTTAGGACTTGACATATGCACCTCTACCATTTTACAAGATAATCTTCAAACTATATTTCCTGAGCCTGTTGATGTCCAGAAAGAAGTTCAGTTGTTAGAAACCCATCCTCTGGTCGATATGGTTTACCTAGGAAATAATACCAAGATTGACTTTTTTTTCCTACCAAAATATTTTCTTCCATATATGGGAACGTATGAATTTCAAATGTGCCAGTTATTAAGTTTTGAGACTAAGCCTAATTACATTAGGAAATTAGAATTGACACATTTTCTTAAGAATGACTACCACCTTCATTGTAGTCAACTTTGTGAGTCCAATGTGATTGACTTTGAGGATCCACAATTATTCAGGTTATTATTATGTGCTTCTAAGTTCTTAGTTGAGTTACTACGGACTTTACAACCTGATCCCGTTGATCCTGCCTACGAGGAAATCCACCCCATGAAAATATTTTATTTGGACCCTTTTATAGAGCATGTACCTGAACCACAACTAGATGTATTTGTCTTAAACAGAAAACAAGATAAGGGTGTGCTCGGTTTGTTCATTTTCTTGGCATATTGTAGTTTCCTTTTATTTGTGATAGCATTATTTGATTCAGATGACCCACAATTGTTCTGGTTATTGCTATATGATTTTCTGAGGTGACTAATTCTTTCCAAAGTTTGGCTGAAGACTTTAAACTTAGCACTTCTTGGGAGGTAACCTATGCTCATGCGACAAGGTAATATCTTTCCTTAACTCTTTTCCTTCGATTGGTAACAATTTCTCTTTGTTCATGTATTTAATCATTCATCTTTAGAACATTGAGGAAAATGTTAGATTTAAGTTTGGGGGTAAGGGAGAAACTTTTAGTGAAATATGAAACTCCTAAGTCTAGAAACTTGTGAACAATTCAGGATGATACTAACCATTATAGGTAGATGGAAACTTAGCTTTTTTTCTATAAGAATTGGTATGCCCAGCTACATGGTCTATTCATAAAAGGACAGAGTTCATGTGTTAGAGATAACATGATAGTCGTCACCATATCTCGGAGTCTATCTCGGCCATATCACCTTCTGTTTTTATTTTTGTAATTTTATGTTTCTTTAAGTGATTTGGTGGGGCACCAGTATCGAATTATTATCGCCGCCAGGATGGAATAGAGTGTTTGAGATTATTTAGACTATAGTTGTGCAAAAAAAAAAAAAAAAACGAGTATTGACACTTTGATAGCAATATGTGTGTGTTCTCTTTGTTTCGGTCGCCTAAGCAAGCGTGGAACGCAGGATCCATGAGAACTATCATGTAAGATGCTGATAAGAATCATGCGCTTGAATTCATTTGATCCAATCATGTTGTCAGTACATTTAAATTATAAATAATTATTTTATTTTCAATAAATCGATCTCTGGGACCCTTGTATATACCAGTTGAGTAGATATTGATATTAGTATTAAGACCAGTAGGAGTGTATCTCAATCCATTAGGATTCATCCTGGCATTGACCTTCAGAAAAATATGGGAAACACCATTCACCTTATTCAACATGCGCTAACTTCATCATCTCCATATTCATCTTCTAAATCTTTTCATGTGATTGAACTTTTATAGATTCTGAGTATCGTGGTTGAACGACTATCTAAGTAGAGCTTTGTTTTTTTATATATGAATTTTAGTATGCTTGATTAAAAACTCGTGTACAACAACCGGACTCATATATGGTAATGATTCCCATAGCCGAAGAATTTAGTATGCCAACTAAATAGCTTGTTTAGTGTTTACCCTCAATCGTTCACAGGTAGCTAGGGTTTGGAATAAAGGTTTTGTAGGTATACCTCTTGTAAACCCTCACGAGACTATAACTCGTCCACTAGGGACACCTAAGGATTTAAAGGCTTGTTACACATGCTAAGTGTGACCACATCCGCAATGAAAGGGAGTTTTTGTAGTTTAGGTTACTTTAATTTTGTAGTTTGCTCGAGGACTAGCAAAAGCTAAGTGTGAGGGAATTTGATAAGTGCGTAATTTACATATTTTAAGTATCATTTCCTTATACTTATTTGCTATATTTTGTGTTAATTACTGTGTATTATTATTACTTTTGTAGTTTATGTGTTTTATTAGGTTACATCTCTGAAAGAAGTAAAATTGAGCTCTATAAGGAAGAATTGCTAAAGACTCAGTGGAAATCAGTCCAAATCCAGGATTTCTTTTCACCATCTTGTATAGAATTGAAATACGAAGCCAACGGAAAAACAATAAGGTCATTCCGAGTTCGTATGAAGAAGTTATGAACTTATGAGCAAAACCGTGAAACCAACTTGGATTTGGTAACTGTTAGGCCTTATTGGGCTTGCACGGGAAGATAAATAAGGGAAGCGTTTTGGGATCGCCTTTGACGTAAGAATTAGGGTTCTTGTTAGTTTTTGAGGAGGTTAAGTCTCCTAATTGGATAAGGAATCAAAAGGAAGTGGAAAAGTTTAATGAGACTAGGTTTCCTAGTTGGATAAGGATCAAGAGAAGGTTACCAAAGCCTATATAAAGGGGAACCTAGATACAATTTTAAACACAACTTCTCACAGATAAAATTTATTATTTTCTTAATCAATTTGTAATGGCTTTCAAGAAAGCCATGTCTAGCTAAACTCCACCCCTAGGACAATGGAGGAAGCCATATTTCATGAATGAATGGTAACTATTTATGATTCTTAATGACTTTTGCATTGATTTTAATTGATTTATGATTTTTCTTAATTAGTTGTGATTTTGTTTGATGGTGTATGCTGGGATTTAAGAGCTTTTGATGCGCATGCTTGTGATTTACAATTAATGTTTTAGAAATCTACTTTTGGCAAAGAAACAGAGTCAATAAAAGAGTTATAATTGTTAAAGAATCATTATGGAAATCATTCAGAAGTGATTTTGGTGGAATCCTGAGTTCCAGTTTCTCCAAGTACTGTTAAAATCTTTTACTTATTTTCTAGTTTAAATCAAAATTAGGTCTAAAACGAATCTTCACAAGTCTCAGTGAACGAACTGTTTTTACCACTTTTCTAAAACGATCATACGGCATAATAGTGCCTTAGCGCTATAATGCTTTCTCGGGTAAGCAGCATTGGGTCAGTGATGCTTCCTTGGATAAGCATCAGGGCATAATAGTGCCTTAGCACTATAATGGTTTCTCGGGTAAACAACATTCGTTAATGCTGCATGCCTTAGCAAGGGCCAATTATAATGATGCCATAATATCGTAATGCTTGCATTAGTAAGAAAGTAAAATGTTGTGTCTTTGAGCAAGGAATAAGCCTAGCGAATGCACGCACACCTTGATGCATCCCTGAGGAAGCTTTATAAGCTTGAGACGAAACTTCATCCCATGCAATGACGTATCCTTGGGTAAACGCCATTCGAAAAATACGGTTGTTACGAAGATCCTATCACTTAAGACTTTGTTTTTGCGAAGAAAATTTTCAATAGAGAAACCCGGATTAAGTATCCACAAGTTAAAGACCTTAACTTTATTGTTTCCTTTTTTGTTGAATCTATCCGGATGATTCGAGTTATGATGTTAAAGATATTGAGTGGGATCCTAATAATTCTTCTCAAGAGTAAAATTCATTTTCATGTTCGGTTACTAACTCAGAATCATACTTAACACCAGCTCATCTTTCTGCTGACATTGATGACGAAGAATCTGTCACCTTCCACCAAATTTCATATAAGAGGTTGATGAATTAGTTGATGTTCCACCTGGTTTTAATCATCCAAATCAACATCCGGTCATTCCTAAAAAGCTCATTAGAGAATGCAAAAGATTAGGTATTTCTTCAGTCGAAGAGGTTACAATTCCATCTCCCAGGTCCACCAGAGGTAAGGGTTTTAGATGATATCAATGATTTTGAAATTCCTATAATGGATGTAAGGGGTATGCAATCGGAATATCGTAGAATTTTTGTTAAAAATCTTATCAAGTCTTCCAAAGCTTCAATAATTTTTCTGCAAGAAACAATGTTAGAAAGTTGTACTAGAGATATTTTGCAAATCTGTGGTTCTGCTAATTTTGGGTGCGTGGCTCAAAATTTAATCGGTAGGTCTGGTGGTATGTAATCATAAGGGATTTATATATTTTTGAAGTTCTTTCTGCATTTGAAGGCTTTTACTCATTAACCATTGAAGGATTTTTGAAGAATGATGGTTCTCCATGTTGTTTCACTAATGTCTATTGTAATACCTGGTATTTTTAATTGACCGGTTCGAGTCGGGTTATGCTCGACTTAGCTAACCTTGATGTTTAGGTTGTTGTTTTCTTTACCTTTGCCTAGGTGGGTTGCTTGTTAGAAATATAGTCATCAAATTAACTTTAATAAGTAAATAAAAATTGAGAGAAAATAAAAAGATAATTATGATAAATAAAATAAATAGTAAATATGTGCATTAATGTTTATTAATAACATTAGTATTAATATATGTTTTATAATTAAAATTGGTTGAGAAAATTAGAGGTAAGAAAACCAAAAGCTAAGGAGAAGGGGAAGGAGAAAAAGATGGGGCTAGGGTTCTTGAGGAAGATTAATCAAAAAAATTAGTAGATAATCGATGTAATTGAGGTAGAATGCGAAACCCTTTCTCTTTTGATGTTTTTCTTTGAGTGTTTAATTCATATGATTTTGTATTGTTAGGTTTCTTGAAATTATTTGTGTAAATATATATCTCCGATTGATGATAAGATTTTTCCTATTTATATATAATATGATCAGGTATCTATAGTTAAATTTTTAATAAAATCCACCGTAAATTCACCGTTGAATGTCTCTTTTAAGTTGAGTGATGTTTCTGAATTTTCTAGACAGTTTCTCTTGGTTATGTTTTTGTCTGCGTTTCAGCAATCTTGATGATATTAAAATGATTTGAGGTCTTGTTAAAAGTTATAGGTTTATGTCTTATCTTTCATTGTGCTTTGGATTAGATCAGTTTGAGATTAATATGAATTTACTATGAATATTTTGGTAACATGATGTAATCTGTCCAGTTTTTATATTGATCTTGTAAAATCAATAACTTATGATTGAGCCGTTAGTATGATGTGAAATTTGGATATGTTATACAATATGGTGTCAGGAATGTACACTACAATTTTGAGATAGATCGGACTAAGTTATAATCATGAAATAATTGGTGTAAGATGTGTATAGTTTGTAAAACTTATTCTTGTTTGCATATATGCTTGAATGAAATGAATCATTACTTGTTTGTCATATGATTTGATAAAATTTATTGTAGAAATGATTTACAAAAAGAATTGAGTTCATGTTTTTCCGTTAGATGGAACTTGGTTCCATGCTAACAGCGGGTAATGATTCCCGAGAGAGAATGGGAATGATTCCCAAGAACGTATAGGGTAATGATCCCCTGATCCATCGATGGAGGTTGTCCGTGGAGAGGTAAACGATAGGTGGTTGTACGAACCAAGGTTTTTCGTACCGTGAACTCATGTGTTGAAATATGAAATAAATGATTTGTTGGAAGCATTATCGGTATTATGAACTCGTGCATTGAAATCTAAATTGGATGATTTTCTGGCAACATTGTTTGCATTGTGAGATTATTTGTTGAATATGTTATTGATTCTTCGAAGTTATGTTGTATTCTCTTTTTGTATATTCTCTTTGATTCATTGATTATCTTTCTGCATCTTTTGAGAATGGCAATGCATTCTACTGAGCTGTCATCTCACCCCAATTGACATTCCTTGCAGATTTCATAGAAGTTGGGAATGGAACTAAGAAGTTAGTTAGCTTAATGATTGAATTGTTCTTGTATTGCTTGAATTGTAATTTGATTTAAAATATTTGGTTGAAAATGTTGTTAAGGATGAATAGTGGATTCATATGCTTCAATTCATGATTATGTAAAATTTCAATTACACTTGATATGAAAAGTAAATTAGTTGAAATATTTATACATCTGTCTCGTTTCGACCCGTAACGCCTTGATTGGGATCTCCGTATGGATTTGACCCTGGTCCGGAACACGGGATGTTATATCTATGTCTCTAATCTTTACTCTCTTAGAAATGAACTATGTGAAGAGTTATCATCTATTATATGGATGTGGCATGTCTTACCCTGGGCGTTAGGGGGTGATTTCAATGTAGTAAGAAGGTGTGAAAAGAAAAATTTTTGTAGAAGAACAACTCAAAGTATGCTTGACTTCAATGAATTCATAATTATCCATGAGTTGATTGATCTTCCATTCAAATGGTCTAGGTTTACATGGACTAGTTGTGAAGATAATCCTATTTTATGTAGACTTGATAGATTCCTGATATCCCAGATTTTGAACAGAAGTTCCCGCTATCTACTAAAACTGCATTATCAAGACCAATCTTAGATCATCTACCTCTACTACTTGACACAATTGATGCTTCATGGGGTCCTCCTCCATTCATATTTAAGGAAATGTGGTTCCTTGTCCCGGGTTTAATTGATAAGGTACAAGCTTGGTGGAACTCCCTTACTTTCTCTGGCTCTCCTAGTTTTATTTTATGGTTCAAGCTTGAAGCTTTAAAGAAGATTCTGAGAAAATGGAATAGAGAAGACTTGGGTAATCTTAACCTTAAAAAACAACAACTTCTCCATGACATTGATGTTGTGGACAGATTAGAGGAATTACAGAGAACAAATAAAGAGCAAAAAGCATTACGGCTTAAATATAAACTAGAGTATTAACAAGTCTTTATCATGCTGGAGAGATCCATTAGAAAAAACTCCAGAGTTCAATGGCAGAAAGAAGGTGACAGAAACACTTCATTCTTTCATGGTATGGATTCAAATAAAAGAAGGCAAAAAAAATTAAGCATTTAGTTATAGATGGGGAACTCACTGATGACAGAAACAAGATTAAAACTAATATCATTAGTCATTTTCAGAATCTATTCAGAGAAGATTTTTTCAACATACCTTCTATTGACAACCTACTGTTTGAGCATATTACTGAAGATGAAGCTACATCAATTGAGAGAGATATATGTGAAGAAGAATTCATTGATGCTATTAATGAGCTTGCTACCGTGAAAGCCCCGGTTCCTGACGGATACCCAATCATCTTCTTTAAGAAATGCTGGTCTTTCCTTAAAAAAGATGTCATGAATACCATCGATGAGTTTAACTCCCAAGGTAAGATAAATTCTTTACATAATGCCACCTTTATTTCTTTGGTACCAAAAAAGAACCATGTTGAGAGTGTTTTTGATCTTAGACTCATTAGTCTCCTTACTAGTATGTACAAAATCATATCTAAAGTACTTTCTAGCAGACTACACTTTTAATTCCTAAGATCATTTCAGAAACACAATTTACTTATGTTGGTGGAAGAAAAATACATGATAGCATATTAATCGCAAATGAATTGGTGGACTCAAAGACTAAAGAAAAATCACCTCGAATCATTTGTAAAATAGACCTAGAGAGGGCATTTGATAAGATAAATTGGTCATATTTACAAGTTGTTCTTAGGAAGATTGTAGTGCAAATGGGTTCACTTTTAATACTCCACAACTACATTCTCCATTCTTATAAATGGCATTACTTTTGGTTCCTTCGGATGCTCAAAGGGGTGTGAGACAAGGAGATCCATTAGCCCCTCTACTTTTCAACATTGCAATAGACGGTTTTATGAGATTTTTGGATAAGCTCACTAAGGTCTTCTAAGGGCGTCCACAGTCATGAGACCAAACCCAAAGATCAAAGAGTAAAATTTTTACTTTTTGATCCAGCCCAAAAATAACGGGTTTTACCACTAAAAATGATCGGGCGGTTTTCTAAGATAACGCTTGTTGTTGGGCGGACGTCTGGGTGTATGTTTGTTGAGACGGGCGGTTTTCTAGTATAACGCTTGCGTGAGGCGGACATTTGGTCAAACTGTGAGGCGGTAACGAAGATTACGCCTGATGATAGACGGAGTCCTAGACGCACACCCCAAAGACGGGAGATTTACTAGACAAAACGCCTGATGGAGCGGTTCCATAGCATTACGCCTGATCAATTGTATACACGTGCAAGAAAAATGTGTGCGGAAAAATACGGACGGTTCCTTAACATTACGCTTGAAGAACCGACGGATCCTTAGCATTACGCTTACAAAACCAAGCGAACGCTTGTATCACCGCCCCATCAAGCAGACTAGATAGAGGAATTAGTGAAAATGGAAGCGAAATTGAACCTGAGTCTGTGAAGTTGGTGGTGATGAAATAAGTCAATAGAAGACTTGGGGTTTGCCGATGTCGATGGCAAAGAACCGATATTTATGTGTTTGCTTGAACCTGGATTTTAACTTGGGGAGAAATAGAAGGACGGTGAAGAAAGAAGGTGAATCTAAGTTGGGTTCGAGAATTGAGATCGATGGGTGTTGGTGCTGAGAGAAACAAGATGGATGTTGTTGTGGGTAGTGAAGGAGATTGCCAAGAAGAACATATAAGGAAATTGGTCTTGTGTGGTGAAGTTGAGATGGGGTTCAAGCCAAGAAATCAGTCGAGCGTGGAAGATGTTTGAATTAAGAGTTGGTATTGACAGAATAAATTCGCAGTGATATGTGGTTTGTTTATTGTCTGTGTGGAATGGTTTGTGGCTTGAATATGTGAATTCAGTTGCAGTTGGAACTGGATATGGCATGGAGCTGAGATGCAATTTGTGTTGCCTGAGTGTGTTGGTGGTGTACTGCAGTCTGTAATGGAACGTTATGTTCTGTGGTCGGAGAAGCAACTCAAGAGTATGGTGTGACTGAGATTGAGATGGCTTGTGAATAAAGACTTGATTTGTTGTTGTTGGTTGAAAGATAGGTCTGAAATGGATTTGAATTACAGCAAGAGAAGCTTCTGCAGTTAGGAATGATTGTTATGAGTTGTTGAATGTTTACTTTGTGTAGATGAATGTTAGGAAAACTACAGGGAAGGACATCATAAAAGGCCTGAAATTAGCCTGGGATCGGTCTATAAACTCCTGAACCCTCTCATATGTTTGAGAGAATGCCCGAGAAATTAGTTCTTCATAACATCAAGCTCAGCTGTTGTCCATTTTGTGTTGTTGCTGGGGTAATTGTTGAAGTTTAAGTTCTGAGATTGCACAATCAAACAATAAGTTGGGTTATGAGAAGTTTGAATGTGTTAAGTGGGACGGAGTCTTAGCCTTACGTTTCATTGGGGAGGATCTCTAGCATTCCGCTTCAATAGGACGGTCATTTGGTTACCGCATGTTAGTGGGCGTGATCCTAGACACACGCTTCATCAGGCGGAATCTTAGTTGAACGCTTGATCAGGCGGAGTTTTGGTTAGCGCCCGTGTTTTCAAGCGTAATCCTAGACGAACGCTTGCCACCAGACAGTTCACTACATGTACGCCTAGACCCAGAAGGTACATTGCACGCCCGCGCGACTATACTTCATTTGGTCCGGAAAAAATATCAAAAATAGTCGTGAACAATGCGAAAAACGGACCAAAGAGTGTTTATAGACGTTCCACTGCGCTACCATTTTGAAGGACCAAAGAGTATATATATGTTTGGTCCGTGTTATAATCGGACGACTGTGGATGCTCTAACTGGTTTCTCTATAAAAATAATGGAAAAAGATTTTTCATTTGTACTATGCTGATGACACAATACTATTTCTCAAGTATGACTGGGAAGAGATTCACTTGTTATTTAGTGCTTTGAAATGCTTCGAGATCGTTTCTGGTCTTAGGGTTAATAATTCAAAAACTAGGCCGATTGGTTTGGGAGACACGCCTATATTGGTTTCTTGGGCTAAAAAAATTGGTTGTCTTACTGATAGTCTTCCATTTTATATCTTGGTCTTCCACTAGGAGCTAAATCCAACTCAAGAGCAATATGGGAACCTGTTCTGGAAAAATTTGATAGCAAACTTGTTACTTGGCAAAAAAAAATTAACTATCTAAAGGTAGTAAACTCACTCTTGTAAATCATGTTCATTCCGGTCTTTCACTATATTCTTTAGCATTTTCAAAGCTCCAGTTTTAATTACAAACTTACTTGAGAAGAATATTAGAGATTTTCTATGGAATAACAGTGTTGAATCAAAGAAGAAACACTTGTCCAATTGGTCATTGATTTGAACTTTTGTTGATAAAGGTGGTTTGGGTTTTAAAGATTTACAACAATTTAATATAGGTTTTCTATCCAAATGGGTTTAAATATTTGGTTTGGAAAAGAACTCACTTTGGTTCTCTGTAATTGAATATAAATATGATAAATCTGCTTCTATTTGGATCCCTGACAAAGTGAAGGATTCTTATGGCTCATCATGCTGGAAAGCAATAGTCAAGCAACCCAAAAAAGATTCACAGTTTTCCTCATTAATAGTTCAAAATAGTACAATCATTTCTTTTTGGTCTGATATTTGGGTTGGTAATTTCCCTCTGAAGTGCGCTTTCCCTACTTTATTCAAGATCAGCAGTAGTAAAAAAGGTTTCATCTCCTCTCACATCTCTGCAAATGGCAATCTTCCTACTTGGAATCAGCATCTTAAAAGAGGTCTCTCTGATGGAGAGGTTGAACAACTCATTGCTCTGTTTGATTTGATTGGGTCAGATCCTCCCATGCTTAGCAATTCAGAACATAGAAGAAGGTGGACTCTTACTGGTAAAGTACTTTTCAATTAACTCTTTCTATTCCGCCCTGCACCATGGTAATGAACACACACATTTCCCACATAAAACAATTTGGAACAATAAAATCCCTACCAAAATTTGTTTTTTCTTATGGCTTCCTACACATGATATATTAATTATACTTAACAAGCTTGTAGAGTGGGGTTTCCATCATGTAAACAAATGCTTTCTTTGTAACAATGCCGAGGAATGTGTCAAGCACCTGTTTTTTTATTGTCCCCTCTCTAAATGGATCTAGAATTGCCTGCTGCCATTATCTGGAATTAACGGTATTTGGCCACCTTCTATCTTGGTTTTGCTGCGATCATGGGGAGTTTAAAGATCTCCGACAATAGACAAAAATGTATGGTTTCTTACCTCAGCAGCTAGGGTTGTTCATGACCGATTTTGGTTCGGTTTTTGGTCAAACTAAAACCGAAACCGGTATAGCCGGTTTGTCAAAATATTTACCAAAATCGTACTTTAATCGTCGGTTTGGTTTTTAAACGGTTTTATCCGGTTTCGGTTTTTCCATCCGGTTTCGGTAAACCGAATATTTCTGTCAGTTTTCTGAAACTGACATTACAAATAAAAAAAAAACAAAAAAAAATCATTAAGCTGAAATACAAAGCGGCTAGGTTGTGATCTGTTCACATATTCAGATGAAATACAAAGCAGGCAATTGATGATTACATAACATTCAGCTAAATATTACGCTGGCTGACATTAAGCATGTTCAGTAGCACGAACGAAGATGATTCACATGTGAGACTTTGGCTCCCCTGTGTATACAAGTGATCTCCATTGTGGATTGCGCGGAAGAAATGTACCCTGTATTTTACAAGTAATTAGCCAACAGACAACAGTCTAGAGCATAATAAATGCAAGACACTGAATTAGGAAAGAAACAGTAATTCAACTGGTCAAAAGCTTTACAAAATTCTAATGACGCTAGATCCAAGACGATTTGCTTATCTCAAGAGAAATGCAGCTTGGGTCTGCTAAGATTACTTGAGCCAACTCAGCTTGGAAAGAGATATTTCAATTGCATATAGAACATATAATTTAAGTAATCCCAGAATCTGAAGCGAAGTTACAGGGGGGCCAAATGTAGATGATCTAAGGCTATTTCATAGTACAGATGTAGCAAAT
>JAJJMC010025839.1:2201288-2287915 GCA_023531435.1 Papaver californicum
AAAATTATCTTGATTCATCCTCCCATGAAGAATTGCCAAAACATTTGTTATTTTTTTAAATAATTTTCATCATTTCAAATATTTTTTTTTCTTAGTTTAAGTCAGGATACACTCAGTTTCATCATAGCTATTTTTTGAAGAATTTTTCTTATTTGAGTTTAAGTCAGGATGCATCCAGTTTCATCATAACTATTTTCAAATAATTATTTCAATCTTAGTTTTAAGTCATCCTAGCTATTTTTGAATAATTTATTTTTTCTATGTATTTCAAACCAAGATGCAACCAGTTTCATCCTAGCTTTGAATATTTTTTTATCAGTTTAAGTCATGATGCATCGAGCATGCCTGTTCTTCGAATAATTTTTTTATATCTTAATTTAAGAAAGGATGCAACCAATTTCATCCTAGACATTTTTTTTTTGAAAAAAAAAACTTTTGAATTTACTATCAACAATGGATCTTGTTTTGTAGATCATTTAAAATCATTTCCAAAAATATAAGTTTTATAAAATCGGATATATATTTTGGAAGTTATGATTTTTTATTTTTTTTAAATAGAAAAAAGGATAAAAAAAAAACATAAGGATAAGGGTTATTATTGTCTAGTATTTTTGGTGTCTATTTAACCCATCCTTAATATGTGTTTGTCCACTAGAACCATAATTTAGAGATGTTTGGGAAATAGACCCACTTTCACATTTAAAAATCTTCCTTACACCTATCTAAGCTATATACCACCAGCGTACATGTTATGAGGAGGATCCAATGATATGGTTAGAATGACATTATCTTGACATTTTCGCACCATTTTTCTTATCAAAACCAAACGGAAATGAATTTGAAACTAATTTTCTGGTGACATGCTTTTCTTATAAAGCTTTATATTCCTGCCAAAAATGAGCGTATTCCGAGACGTAGAAGACCACCATCTACCATTTTAAAGATTAACTGTTGAAATTAAACTTTGTGGATGGTGAGGTACTAAGGTTTCATATCTTGGAATTCGCTCATTTTTTGTATGAATGTAAGCGTTATAAGAAGAACATGTCACCAGAAAATTACTTTTAAATTCATTTCCGTTTGGGTTTTATAAGAAAAATGACGCAAAAATATCTAGATAATGTCATTCTAATTACTATGTCATTGGATCCTTCCCTTTGCTGATTATATTACATATATAATATGTATTGTTCATTTAAATTGTAAAATCGTAGTACCTAAAGCAGCGTTATGTTAAAAATGATTGTTTACAGGTTAATGTATGTCGAATTTTTTGTGTCGAATTTTTTGTGCCGAATTCGTGTTTATAAAACGAATTATACAGGTAAATATGTCGTTCTAAATTACCCCCAAATAACGAATCGTTGGCCGAATAACGGATCGAATTTACATTCTGCCAAAACAACTAATACTCGTACATTTGTCGTCTCGAACTTTCTCCTTACCACAAGTTACTAACTAGGCTCACAAGTATGTTCCTTTTAATAAGGGAAAATAACAATTTAGTCCAATTGAGTCTAATATGGACTGGTTAGTCATGATCCATTCAACTAGGTACAAATTAGTCCTTTATTTATTTAAAATATGGAAAGTACATTAATAACCTTTATGATTTACAATTCAGTCCAAATAATTACAATAAATAAAAAATGATGCATGATGATGTCAGCAATTTTAAATAACCTAAATATAATTTAGAACCAATTTATCTTTCGAACCGGTCGTCGAAAATTCATGAACTTTATATATTTGGAAAGCTCTTTGCGAAAAAGAGTGCCCTATATAATTTTCATTTAAAAAATAATAATTTTCGCTTCATCATTATCTCGTGTGTACAAAAAAATACACATGCACAAAAATTTTATAAGCTTATGCAGTCATTTTTTCACGTGTGCACCACTTTGTACACAGCTACAAAAATCGATCATTCATAACCACCCACAAACCTACTTTTTCATGAAAAATATATTGGTGCACCATAAATAAAAAATATGGAACAAATCAACCACTCATACCTACAAACATATTTATTTCATGGGAATTACACTGGTGTACAACTATGTACACATGTACAAAAACCTAGCAAATCCAACATCCATACCCATAAAACTTGGTACATATCCATGAGACAAGACAAATGGTGTACAACTATGTACACATCCACAAAAATCATAAAATCCAACATCCATACTCACAAAACAGACAATATATTCATGAGACAGGACAATGGTGTACAACTGTGTACACATCTATAGAAATCTAGCAAATCCGACATCCATACACATAAAACATGGCATATATACATGAGACATGAAAATCGTGTACAACTATGTACACATCTATAAAAATCCAGAAAATCCAACATCCATACCCACAAAACAGAAAATATATTCATGAGACATGACAATGGTGTGCAACTATATACACATTTTCAAAAACCTAGCAAATCCAACATCCATACTCATAGAAAAAAGGCCATATATCAATGAGACAAGATAATGGTGTACAACTATGTGCATATCTACAAAATCCAGAAAATCCAACATCCATACCCACAAAACATGTCATATATTCATGAGACAAGACAAAGTGCACCAGTTTGTACATATGCACAACTTGAATCTCTACCTAAGCACCAATAAGGCTACCCATATTGAATAAAAATAACATGGAAACTCAGATGGATTTGAACCATCAAACCTCCGAAAACACTATGATAGGCTTGGGCGCTCTACCATTTTAATCTTATGAGTTCCTAATTTAATCCATATAAAACCAAATAATACCTAATGAATCTGAAGTATGGCCTATCATCAACCCGAGTATAATCCGCATCATTACTAGGGTCAAGTGTACTCAAAATAAGGTTTTGAGTTTAATTACAAAGGTTATTTTTTTGTGAAATTCACTTGAATACCAAATAATTTTTCTCAACTGAATATGCTAATAGAAACAAAATAATAAGGATACTGAACTTAAAGATAAAGAACTTACCCTAGTGATGGCCACCATTTATAATCACTTGTATGTTTGACATGTTACTACAAAAAGGAAAAAAAAAAACCTCGAGTCAGGGAGCCAATCCATAATATATGGTTCTCCACATTAACGATCAATACGTGTACAACTATATGCAAAATAACAATTAACATGTGTACAATTATATACGCATTATCTAAAACAACATAAAAACTAAATTATAAAATCTCTAATTAAACTCCCGTTATACTAAGCTTCAATTATACATAAAAAAACCCAATAATCAATTCCAAATCCACAGTAAATTATTTTAAATAGTTTCAAATGCGAAGATATAGTGAGAAACGAGGCTTTTATGCATGTACCGGAAATGGGAACCATTCCTAATGGGAGGAACATAGGCGTATGATTGTACACGTATGAACTGTCAAACGGGTCGGGTTGACCTTTCCAACCCGTGGTCGGTTTAGGTTAACCCTATTCCTAGTACTATTTAAGAACAAGCCTAAAACCCCAACTCTAACCCTAGGCGGGTTGGCTCTGGCGGGTTGACGGGTTGTCCCTAGTAAATTAATATTTTACTATTTTTGTACTGAAAAGAAAAAACTCAAGAATAAAAACTAAAAAATGTATATAGAATTAGAATACACTGAAACTACTAACACGATTAAAATGCTAGTGCGTGTCGTTTGCGCATAAATTAATTAAGATATTTCCCATTAATATTAACAAGTAGTATAACGGTAGTAAGGATCGTTCCCACGAGGAGCTGTGAATTGTTATTTGTCTTTGACTTCTTATGTAACCAAGAGGGGGGATTGTAATGAGTAAAACTAAGTAAACTAACAAAAGAAAATAAAAACAAAGTAAATAAAGATGAGATCAAAGTGAGAAAATACTGATTAGAGATTTCATCTTCCGTCACCAAACAAGCTCTTCAATCGATTAGAGATAACACTCAATCCTTCTCATATCAATAACCCTAGAGCATCATATCACAAGCTTACTCCGGAAAAACTCCTTGTATCATCAAAGGCACAAGAGCCACTCTTTGAATCCTTCTCAACGAATAACTTGGCGCAAAAGCCACTCAAGTTTAACCCAATGAAAGCAATGGTCTTTGTGAGTTGAGGTTATTCTAAGCAATCTGGTGCAAGAGCCACGCAGATTTAACCTAGGTTAAGCTTATACACATAATCGCATGGCAACATCCCGTCGTTAATAACTATGTTGTGCTACTTGTGAAAGGGTCTTTCGAAAATTCCGGATCTCAAACCCTGGTCTAGATTTATATATAAACACAAGACCATTCAATTTGCAACTTGAACGATCAAGTCTTCAATCATACATGGCGATATAAAAAGTAGAACATAAGCGATAAAAGAGATCATTAACATTAAAACTAACCAGCCAGATTGATTTACATGTGGAGGACTTCCAACTAAACCCCAACCAATAAAACAAAGTTACCTACCCATGGATATACTAAACCCATGAAAAATATCCAAAGAAGAAGAATGGTTTCCCCCTAAAGAGAAAAACCCTAGGTTTTTGATGCAGAAGATAAGAGATTACTTAAGAGATATGTAATATAAAATATAAAGATTTTGAAGATGTATTGTTTGAGCCTTGGATGTCTTCTTTTATAGACTTCAATGCTTGGATCTCAAGTATCCTTTCCTTATAGGGTTTAGAATCCTTCCGGGACCATGTTTCCTTGATTTAGAAGTCAAAAACGTGTCTTAAAAGTGGCTCACGTCGAGTCATAATTGGTAGACTCGACACCCTCCTTATCTACCGATTATAAAACCTCAAAATACAACTTTTCCTGTGTCCAAAACTTGTCTTAATCGGTAGACTCAATTTCCATGTTATCTACCGATTATTTTGTTGAGTGTTTTGCTATTTTCTTTCGGTTATTTTGCTCATAACTTCCTCATACGAACTCTGAATGACCTCATTCTTTTTGCGTTGGCTTTGTCTTCTCGTTCTATTGAAAATGGTAGTAAGAAATCCTGGATTTGAATGAGTTGAATTTGGTCTTTGGCCCTTCTCCATTGGCATAACTTAACTTCCTTGTTCATTTCGTGTCGTAATGAACTCCTTTCTTCTTCTTTGGTTGAATACACTTCAAAACTCCTAAGAAACTCATAAAAAACAAAATCAAAGCATAATGATATGAAATCTAACAAGAAATCAATGAATTAGAGTATCGAAATAATGCAAATAATGCACCTATCAAATGTACCTAATCGAAGTTACTAAATACATATATTGATAGTTATATACATACATAAAACCAAATAAAATTACAAAATTTTACTTTTACAGCATGAGGCCTAAAAGAAAACTCATGTCAGTCGAGCTCCATCACTAGTGAAATGGAGACCATAATATTAATAACCAGTTCTTGTACAAAATGTATCATGTTCGTTAATAAGGACATAAAGTTATGATTCATATATTAAGGCCACACAAGGTCAAATGATTTATACAAGTGATAACAATCATGCATGAAAACTAATAAGTTAGCAGTTTCATAGATTAAACAGGGTACGCATAATCAATAATATCGAAATCTCTCTCATATCAATATGTGCACCCATTATCCAAGTCAAAGTGCGATCAAGAAGTGTTATAAATTATAAACACTAACACAAATACATTTTGGTATAGCATTTTTTATTTGAATATTTCAAACCCAATTGAGTCAACATTCTTCATTTTGTTTTAGCAAATACAATGTTTATCAAAGAAATCTATTTTATTGAACAAAACAGAAGGGGATAGAAGTAGAACTAACATTTTTGCATATTTGAGACTTATCTACCTACAAATGATCAGTAAGATACAAATGGTTAACAACAACATACTAGAATATAAAGAAAAATGTAGTCAGTGTCAGTACTAACAATTAACGGAAAGAATGGCACATACTATCTCAATCAAACACTTCACTTCACAAAAATACCATCTCAAGAAACAGAAACTTAAGTATAAAACATCGTACCTATAAATAATTTTTTTCCCCTATTTAGTTATGGAAAAACTTAGGAGTTTGGAATGATGGCAATATGGAAGCAGTGAAATAAGAGAACCACTACAAAGAATTATATTAATACAATGATTTAGGGTTTTACATAGTTCCCACAGTTTGTTAGTCCAAGAGATTCTATGCATCTACTATATGTACACAACACAGGGGAAAAGGTCATTTTTATTTTTTTGTACAGAGTCTCATATGAACTACCATTACAAAGATAATAACAAACAAGAAGAACCCAAAACAAATAGTAGCAAAAAATCCACCTTCTACAGATTAAAATCATCATATAATGATTTGAAACTAAAACTGAATAGTCATAAAACAAAGATTGAAACCTTTATGCTTGCTTAAAGCATCATATGTGAAATTCCAAAAAAAAATCAAAGAAAACAACCTTCCACACAGTAGAATTATTAAACAAGTCATGTGTAATTGTGTTTTAAGTGAAGTATTTGATTGAGATAGTAAAAGACTAGACACAAGTGAGAGGATTACAACATCAAACATTCATATAGAGTTACCAGGTATGGCAAACAATATAAATCTAAACCCCCAAAAACTAAAAAAGCACATAATCACTAACAAATCATATGATAAGTAAATAAATACATATATCAGTTTCCTTTTATCTCTTAGCTCACTGTGTTAATACCTTTTCCGACATGGACACAAGAAGGAAAAAAATTGACGCTAATGGAAATCAAGCAACAATAGGATATACACAAATATAAATATATATATATTAAAACCCTAGAACAAAAATTGGGGGGGGGGGGGGGAATGAACTACAACTTAAGATGTTGGCACTTATCATCTACAGGATTCGTTTTATACATACCTAAACCAATCAGTAGAATCTAAAATCAGTACAATTGAGCAAGCTATTAAGAAAATCATAAAGCAGAAGCAGAACCATAACCTATTAAACACAAATAAAAACCCCAATTTTAAAGACCTACAAATTTAAGAAGCATAAATCAGTTGAAAAACCTAATTAAATAAAACCCCCAATTTTAAAAAAGTTCTTTATTACCTGAAGATGAATCTCTTAACTCGTAGCCTTAGCAGAGATTTGGAATCTGAAATTGAAATCAAAAGATAAAATTATGAAGGGTTTCCCGAAATCTAGTAACTGATTTAGGAGTTAAGCTAACTAATAAATATGCAAGTTGTAACCCTCACACTAACTGATTTAGGAGATAACTAATACTTTATTTTCAGAGATTAACGAGAGAACTCAAAGAAGAGAAAAGACACAAGAGAGAGAGAGAGAGACTACTCAGACGAGAAAGGTGTAAAACTTGAAATGAAAATATCTTGCTTCTTTTTTGGTAATAAACTAATAATAGATTCAGAGATAACAGGTGGTAATTTAACAACAAATAATATTAGTACAACAATTATGGCGGGTTGACCCTAGCACGACTTGTTTACTATTAGGCCCGAAAATGCTAACCCTAACCCGATCCGTTTATCTAACAAGCTGAGCCGAACCGGGTTAAAACAAGTCGGGTTAGGGTCAAACCGCGGGGCAGATCATAAATTGACAACTCTCTGGCACGAACAACCCAAGAATTATTCAAAAAAAACAAATCTTTCTAAAGTAATATATAAATTCCTACTATTCATGGAATATGGTTTCAAATAAATATACAAATAAAAATAAAAATAAAAATAATACGGTTAAAATAAATAAACAAATAGAAGTAAACTCAACGAACCTAGAACAGTCGGTCGCATGAATGTAATCCAAGCTTGAAATCAAGAGCTAATAACCAAACCTGGAGTTCTTAATATTTGCAAGCAGAGGCATTTCATCCTCTTAGAGTAATTCCAGTTGCATTGGATAATTTACCAAAATTCCAAACTAGGTGGATGGGTAAACTCGGTTTTGGGCACTGGAAAAAGAGCAAAAAGACGCAATATGAATTGACCGAGGCAACAAGAGCCGCTCGGTTGAGGCAACAAGAGCCTCGAAGCAACATAGGCCGAGCGGCTCTTTTTGCCTCGATAACGGTCATATCCCAACGTCATTAATCCAACTGCTATAACATCATCCCCTATAAATTCAACTCAAAATCATTCTTTTCTACTCACACCAAAACCAATGTTCTTTACAATCTTCTCTAAAAACCCTTCATATTCCGCTTCTCTAAATACTTTTTCCAAAACAAAAATGTTTCAATCTCAAAATATTAATCAAAAAAGAAATAGAATACCACCCAGAAATAGGCATACTACACATCTACCGACTCAACAAGAATGATCGAATGAAGAGAATCCTAATGTAGTTTCTAGTCGAGAAACAACCACGAGTCAAGGTCATGTATCTTCAGTAGAAGACCGAGATGCCAAAGGTCAAAAACTAAGAGGTTGTTGGTATAAAATAAAACCAGTTTATGATAAACTCCCCGAAAGTGCTAAAATCATTGTGAATAGATTTCCTTGGAGGACTTTGTACCATATCGAGGCAAAGAGACATTTGGTCAAATTCATTTCGATGATGCTTGAACATTGGTGGCATACTACACACACGTTCCATTTTGATAACTTTGAAATAGGTGCATCATATATTTTGATTTATAATTTTTATGCGAAAAAATGCGATTCATATATGAAATTAACAATTTTAATATTTTTTCAGGAATAATACCGCTAGATTTTTATTTCCTTCTTGGGATACCTTCCGGTCAGGGAAAAAATATTCCATTTGACCAACAAGGTTGGTTATCAAATGAACGATATAAAGATGAACTTCTTTTGTATTTTTAAATAACGACACACAAGCATACGGATCTTAGAGGTATGGAGATTCCTAATGCCGGTTTAAATGCATTTATATCCAATAAATTATATCAACAACTTGTAGGAGAAAATCCAGACGAGGGATACGTTATATAAATTGCAAAGGTTTTTATTTTATGTGTAATCGGTGTGTGTTTTTTCCCCAACGCAAATAGTAGTGTACTACCAGGATGGATAGAGGCATTGCAAGATTTAGAAAAGGCTGTCAGTTATGATTTGGGGTCCGCTATATTGGCTGAGTTATACGTCATTCTCGATGTCACCTGCTTGGATGGGCCAAGCATCGGAGGTGTTTGGGGAATCGTTGAGGTAAATATGATAAACTAATCGAACAAGTTTATATAAGTTTTCAAATATTTATAGCAAGTTAAACTAATCGTAGATTGTTTACTTCAGCTGTGATGGTATACATATACCAATATTTGTCTACCAAGACTAAATGTGATCGATAGAAACTTTTTCCCATTGTGATAAAGTTTGAAGGCAATAACTAGGAAAAAAAGAATCAAAACATTGCTAAGCGAGATCATATACATACGTGGAGAATCCAAATGGATCTTAAGAGGAGAGACAATGTTATTTAGAACCCCTATGAGGATTTTGAGGATTTCAATTATGATATAGCCAATGAGGCCAAACAATATTCATTATATAGTGTGTTGTTCTACAGTCAGCTCAGAGATATTGGTGTCTATGTTTTGGGGGAAAGATGTACTAGAAAGTTGGTGGGTGCATATAGTATCCCTAAAAATCTTCCACCATCAACCGTCCTAGGAACGGAATACATAAGTCGAAGGCTTTTGGGATGGAAAAAGTATGATCATTATTGTGCACTTTGTGATGAAGATACATACGAACAATGGTACAAATCAATCGCGAAGCCAGTAATTAATGTAGATGTTATGAACATCTATGGGATTGATATTTCCCTAATAGGAAGACGAAGCTCGGGCATGCCTGTACCGACACAACCCGCACCATCGGTTCCAACTTTAGTCGTTTATCCTTCGGCAAAAGCTTCTACTTTATCACCCCCCCCCCCCCCCAAGAGGACCTTCTGCACCTTGTTCTTCATCAGTTGGGTCCGATTTGTTAGAATTGAGTTGGGAGATCCAGACCTATCATCTACAAGGACAGCCTCAGACAATTCTGATTGTCTCGCAAGGTATGGAGCGAATAAATTCTTATACAGGCACAATGGCAACTGTTGAACAATGTGTAAAACATATGAATCAGATGGAGTTAAGAGATCAGTTGACTAGGCGTTACTACATCGAACAATTACGGGCATTGACGCAGTCCACAAGCATCAGTCACTATTAATAGACACATTTATGTGTCTAATTTGTTCCCAATCTTTATAGTGTTGGAACTCAATTTTGTACTAATATTGTTATTTTATTGTATTTGTAGGTATTTTCGGAAGAATAAATAATCATGGGAAAATTGGCTAAAATATGTTAAAGGCACCCTCTTGTTGGATAAGGGTACCCCAAGACAATTGATAAAGGCACCCAAGACTGTGATAAAGGCTCCCACCCTTACAAGTTCAAATAAGATTTTTGGTAGGAAATTATTTCTCTCTCATCTGCGTGAATTTGAGCAAGTAATTTTGGGAATTTCGATGGTCTTAAGACAAGATATTGCCTTTCCTTATCAATAAGAGAGTTTATATACCTAAAAGATCTCTCGAATAGTTGTCTCCATCAAAATAAGAAAGAAATATTCTCAGGGGAAATTTATCACGTGAAAATATAGGATCTCTTTCCTATTTAACCGAATTACGTTCAAGTTAAGATAATAACGTCGTGTTTTCAATTTTGAGGAGCAAACAAAATCGATTTGTGTTTAAGGGAAAATCAGACTGAGAGGCCTTGAAGGAAAGAAAATAATTTTCTTCCGAGAAGAGAAAATCTGTGATAATTTTCGAGGGGTTATTAAGAAGATAAATCTGTTGTTGTTGCTGCTAAAGAACACGAAGAACAGAGGCTACATAAACGGTTTCTTCAACCTCGCAACCACGGTTTCTTCATCCATTTGCAACATATATCTTTAGTTTACAACATTTATCTTCAATCTATATTGCAACAGTTAATCTGTAACGTCCATAAAATGTTGCAGATTTCATGTTACATTACTTTTAGCTTCTTTTCATCTTTCAAGCACTTTTTGAGATGCGTACCAATCTGTTGAGGGTGTTTTGAGCAAGATGAGATAAACCCCATCACTGAGGCAAGGAGGAAACTATTTTTACACGATTAATTGGTAACTTTTAATAATCTTTTATTACTTTTGCATTTATTTTTAATTAAAATTATGAATTTTCTTAATTGATTGTGATTTAATTAGATAGGTCATGCTTTGCTTAAGTGTTTTGATGGTCCATGCTTAGGATTTACAATTGATATTTTAAAAATCTACCTTTGGAAAAAATTAGAGTCACTTATTTGATCTCAATCAACATTACAGAAGACATATAGACTTTGGCACATCTCCAGTTCGAGCGTGTGATTTCATTGGATCTGACTCTGGATCTCAACTAGGAGCAGCAAGTCAAGGCTTTAGGGATTTGCTGGACCGGGGCCATTACCCACCCCTGGGTTGTCCTAGGAAAGAGTACTCTCATTTTATTTAATGTTTGTAATTCAAATTGAGATTAAGAAACTAACTATTTATGTAATCAGAATTAATTTATAAAAAAAACTACTAATTTTATTTCACGTTTAAATTTTTAACAACGTCGAGCAAACTACATAAGATTAAAAGGAAACTACATCATTACATAAAAGGATTGAATCTGTGAAGATCTCTAAGGGTGTTGAAACAGTTTCGTATAGAAAAGGTTTGTCGTCAGTTTCCTCCCATACATCTAGAGCTAATTGGATCACTTTATCGTCAGTTACGCAGTTAAATCTTTCTATATCAGTTACATTTACCTGAGCAAGAAATCGCGTGACTGAACGACTATTTGTTTGAAAACGTGCAGACAACCCATTAGCATTTCGGTTTCTCGGGTTCCCCGTTTCTGCAACGAACATAGTGAAAATGTTCTTCCAAAAAGACGTATGCAACATGAGTTGGCCAGTAAGAACATTTCCTGTGCTATGAGAAACATATGTTGTACAAAGAGCTAAATCATCTTCTTGAGTATATTTTGGAGCACGAACTTTGTCATCCATTTTTTTTGATTTTTTTTTGGAACAAATGTTGAGAAAGAGAGTTTAAGATGGAAAGCTTAAGATTGAAATGAAAGTAGAAGAATTTTTGAGTGGAGAAGGTGTGATTTTGGAGTTGAAAATGTTTGAATTTATAGGGGAGAATTAAGAGTCGATGGATGAGAGCCGTTGAGATTCGACCGTTGTCGAATCTCACTGAGACGCTCGGCCCTTTCTAGTCCGATGCTCAGTACAACTAGCATCGATCCTCGGCCTAGCATGGTCCGAGTGGCTCAATGTGAGTCGATCGTCTCAAACATAGACGATCGACTTTCTCTAAGCCTCGATGGCCAAACCCCCCAATATACCCATTTGGCAATCCATTTTTTTGGTTTTCCCATCCCACTGTGGGGTGGTAATTGGCAAATTAGCCAATATACCACCCAGTGGAGTTGCTCTTATTCTGTAACCACTTTAGAAATACGAAAATACAAGCTAAAAGAAGGTAAGACTGCTTGAAAGGTAGTGTACCCATTTGAACTCAAATACTTCATGTATGTTCTTTAAGTCGATAACATTAAAGGTTAAAGGGGCTATAAAATGAATGAATTTATGTTAATCTTGACATTTCACTAGAACATATAATCACCAAAATTATGGTTAAAATAAAACAACAAAAGTGGTGCATGCTTCTCAAACAATTATAATGTAAAATAAAGTGCAGATGGCAAAACAAAATACAGTGTATAATAATGTACGTTTCATATATGTCATGTGTATCACCAATTGACGATAGGTAGTCTATTGCAAACTCTCAAAAATCAAAACTACAGTTTTCTCCCATATATTAAATTCAAGGAAATTGAAAATTTTACACTAAAAACGAAATAATCGAACAAATAAAATACAACTATATGAATGTAGTGCCAATATATTCCACCAATGAAGAAAAATATAACATTCTTGAAATCTCATTGCTTTTGTTACTAAAGAACACCTATAATATTTTTTTGATTGGATCTAAAACAATCGAACAATAAAAGATATGTAAATTCAATTGAAATCAAGTAATTAGGTTTTTGAAACCGTAACAAAAAACCAAAATTGATAAATTAACATTTATTACCAAATCAAATAATAATAATAGATTAAACTTACCTTTCATTCACTTTCAATAATGAAATTTCAAATTAGTATGTTTATATTGATTCTGCTTAACTATTCCCTTAGTTTCTTCAAAAAAGAGTACTGATGTTGGTATCTAAATATCTTTCTGATGACGATTTAGGTTTTTCAAGTTGATCACACAAACTGGATCGATTGTTTGTTTGATTCTCAAATTTATATAGAGATTGAATTTCCATGAATACATCAAGATTAGGTGTTAAGATCAGAGAAATGTTTCACGGAAGCACGAGAAATATCGATTTATCCGATGGGTAGCCATTAATAAAAATCGATTTGGATTAAATCATTTGAAAAAGGACTACCTTGTTCTAAGTTTAGTGAATTTAGATCTCCTAGTACTATGCTTGAGAGGAGAGGACTAGAGCGTCCAAAGCCCAACAACTTTGGGACTAAACGTTAATTTCTACTTTTATTAAATCTACCCCTTTAAAGGACTAACTCAATATTGTCCCCACGTTGAACGATGACCAAAACTCCTTATTTAGTTAAAAGTGAACAATACCCACCCACTCATATTTCTTAATATTCTCACATAGCTTAATATTGCTCAGTACACAAATACTCAAACTGTAGCGATCACCCACCTTACTCACAAAAACTAAAAAAAAAAAAGGAATCTGAGAGAAAGATAAGAAGAAAAGGATGGAAGAGAGAAAATAATCAAAAAGAGAAGCAACATCAATAATAATCAAGAAGAGAAAGAACAGCGAGAGAGAAGAGATGGGTTACAAGAGAAGGAAATAATAGATTACATTGAAAGTTTCTAGCGAGATTTGTTGCTCCCATTAGCTAAGAAGAACTGAGTTATGGGTTGTGGTTTGAATCAGGGTTTCATGGAAAAAAAAGATGAAAAGAATAACTTGGTGTTGCGCTAATTGGTGATAGGTTATTGATGTTGGAGAAATACCGAGAAGATATGGAGAAGAATACTGATTTGGGTATTGAAGTTGAATTGTTTTGGTCCAGTGAGAAAGAAGAACTGAAGGTTTCTGCTGAAAAAGAAGACGGTGAGATGGGTTGTCGAGAGAATGAAGGTAAAAGAATTATAAGGGTCGTGTTAGAAAATACCAGGCAGTTGGGATTTTGATAAGAGAAAACATGGAAGAAGAACTTGAAGCTATGGAATGGGTTACTGGGAATGTTGCTTATGTGTGATGAATAGATAATAAATCAGTGCAGGGAAGGTGTGAGAGAATAAATTCTGAGGTACGCGTGTCCAAAAAACTATTGGAGAAGTAACGAACTACGATGAGACGAGAAACACTGGAACAAAGCCTTTTAAAGCATTAAATTGATAGCTGTAAACACGACAAAATTTGAAACTGACAACATTAATGCATGACCGACACGTTGGTTGCGGGAAAGTAAGGCACACTACTCAAAACAGACAACATTAACTACTCGGCTGACAACAGGTTGCGGAAAAGTATGGCTCAATAAAGAGTAATAATGAGTATTGATGCATGACTGACACGTGTCGATTTTACAAGCTGCGGAACAAAAAGAACTAAAGCATGACGTTTCACTTTAAAGGGATACGTGTCCAACATGCCATGATTCAATTAAGACCGCAACATTCATCCCAATCCAGAAATATTAATTTAAATACAAGACTTCAGAAGAGCTGCGGGATAATCAGTAAAAAATCACGAGAAACAAGCAGCACGCATACTAAGACTTGCGGGAGAAACGATCAAGCCTTGCGGAAATCACAAATAAACTTTGCGGGACTACATATCGCACCAAGAATGGATAAGAATAAATAGGTGGAAAGGTAGATTGGTGGGGCCTGTCAAATTGGCTATAAATACCAAGCTCATAAACTGGAAAAGGGGTTGGAAAAAAGAGGAAGAAAAATAAGCTAAAGAGGTTGAAGTGATAACAAAGAGTATAGGTATAAACTTATGTAAATCTGTAAGTTCATTGTTATTATGATTAAGTTCATGATATTATAACATATCAGTTATTTGATGTATCTTATGGTAATGTAAGCATATCTATATTTGATGTATCTTATGGTAATGTAAAATAAAATGTATAGAAATCTTTTCCCGTGGATGTAGACAGTTTGACTGTTGAACCATGTAAATGTTTGAGTCAATTTATTTTAAGTTATTTGTTTAATTATCATTGTTTAAATGATCATGGGAGTTGATTTCATGATAAGATATCATACAAAACTATGATTCAAATACTTTTGGTTGTGATCCAAGATGCTAGATTTTTGGTAATCACAATTTGGCGCTAGAAACAGGAAAGTAGTAAAGAATTTATTCTACCTGTCAGAATTTTTGTTGGAAAATTTTTGAATCGTGTTTTGTTTAAAAATTCTTCCCTTTAAAATACAATGATTAAGTTTCATATGAAAAATTGTATATATAATTTTGCTCAATAAATCAGTTAATGAGCTTATAAATTTGGTCGTTATGGTCATATCCTTTATTTTTATTGTCTTATACTCTCCACAAATATAAAATTATCAAGGATTTTCTTCAAGCTTGGTATTGATTTGTTTCCACGTCAACTTATAAAACTTTTACTAAATTACAAAGTCATCTATTTTGAGTGTGATATGTTAAAACTAATTATACTATTATCTTCCAATTAAATGGTATTGTAAATTTATTGAGAATGATAAAATCTTGTGAAACACATAATTTATTATCTGAGCTCTTATAGAATACTGGTAAAGAAATCCTTATAGCAACACAAGACAGAGCTTAAAAGAAATTACAACATCTCAAAAGGATTCACAAAAATGAGGACAGTGTCACATAGAAACACCCAAGATCAAGATGCCAATTCAGGAAATCAAGAAAGTAATGCAATAGAGGCTCCTCAACAGAGGGAAATGCTGAGAGAGTCACAAGAGCAACCACCCATTAATGATCATATAGACAATTCTGAAGATCACTCAAATAGTCGCTCATGTGAAGAAAATTCTCAAAATAGTATTGATCACATTCAACAATTAATGGAAGAAATTGACGAAATGAGCAAGATACAACAGACTTGTGCGGAACAAATTGCACTTTTAACCAGAGAAAACCAAGTACTCAGAGAAAAGGCCCAGTATGGGACGAAATCATTTACAACAAGAACACGGGGGAAAGAAGTAAGCTACAGTGGACTCACATGAAGGAAAATGAGAGCCAATAACGATCAAAGAATAATGGTAGTAGAACCCACATACCAGCGGAATGAACCAGATAAATTGAATTTAGATGGTTCAAGATTGCAAAATGACAGGTGGCAAAAATGATATGAGGATATGGAGCAAATGTGCGAAGAAATAAAGAATTTGAAAAATAAAGAGGGTGGACGATCAGAAGAAATGTTAAAAGAAGCTAGACGAACGCCATTGGCGCCGCATTTGGCATATGCCCCAATACTGCATGAGTGTAGTACTCCTATTTTTGAATGTTATGATGGAACAAAAGACCCAACAACCCATCTGAAGTATTATAATCGCATCATGACACGTTGGGATCAAGATGATGTAGTTATGTGTCGGTTTTTTCCCTCGAGTTTGAAAGGTATAGCTTCGGCGTGGTATGACAATTTACCAGAAAGGACGGTGTATTATTACACGCAGTTGAACCGCAAGTTCTTAGAAGCATACATGTACAACAAGCCCGCAGATGCGGGGATGGATAAGCTATACTCATTTGCCTCAACGACAGAGGAAACCATCCGTGATTATACAGATCGATAGCAGACGATCTTTCAAGCAATTGGGGATGTAACTCCAGAAGTCGCTATCAACAGTTACAAATGGGGAATAGCCAATCGAGAAAGCCAACTCTTTATATCCATAATATTAATCCAAAAAATAAAGGAGATCTCAGAGATATTATTGAAAAGTGTGCAAGATTACAAGGTATTCAGAGGAAACATCTGAGAACAATATCTCAACAACAAGGAAGTGCAAAAAGAGCCAATTCTATAGATCCGTTATCCGGATCCGGGAAGAGGTTTGTGGGAAAGACTCCAAACATTGAATCAAAGCGAGCCAAGATTGAGGAAAGAAGAAAGTTTGTCCAGCAATTTGAGGAGCAAATTTTCACTAAACTTAACACTCCTTATTCAGAAATTTTAAATGTAATAAAGAATAGAAAAGATTTTCAATGGCCACAGTCAAAAGAGCGACAACCCGAACATACAAAGAATTCCAAGGATTATTGTGAATACCATTGCTATCGTGGTCATTCCACAAACCGATACAGGAACCTAATAATGCAAGTACAAAGGATGATTGATGCAGGAGAGTTAAAAGAATTTATTCAGCATCCCGACTCCAAACCAAGGTTTAATAAAGGAAAAGCTGTTAATATTCCTCAGAATAATCAAACTATTAACATGATTTCATATTCTGAATCGGATCAGACGTCCATGAGTGCGGCTATTGACAAAAAATTACATAAAAGTGTTCGCAGTCACGAAGTATTCAAGGTTGCGGGAAGAGTTACCGAAGTTTGGGAAGAATGGATGACATCCCCATTAACTTTTTCTGCATACGAAGTGGACCTAGACATTGAAATGCACAATGATCCGTTGGTACTCACACTGCCAGTATCGGGATGGAATATAAGGAAGATTCTTATGGATGGGGGAAGCTCTCTTAATGTTTTGTTTTATGATACCTTTCAGAAGATGGGGTTAAAAGATGATCAGCTAATGCCATCATGCTACACAATTTATGGGTTTAACGGATTAGCTTCAAAACCAAAAGGGGAAATCTTGTTGGATGTTGTAGCTGGACCAATAAGTATTTTGACTAAGTTCAGTGTGGTGGAGGCTCCATCTCCGTACAACGCCATCATTGGTAGACACTGGGTCCATCAACTGAAAGGAGTAACATCAACGTATCATCAATACTTGCGGTTTCCAACACCGCAAGGTGAATGGAGATAAAAAGAGATCAAAATGAAGCAAAATCTTGTATTTTAGCAGAAGTCCGCATGAATAAAGAATGACAACAACAGCAACAAAATAAGAAAAAAGAACGCAAGATGAAGGCTAAAGAAGAAACCTTGAACCAATATATGATTAAGACTGCGGGAAATAAAGCAATAAATGAAGCAAATGAAGGTAGTACAATAAAGGAAAGCACGCCAAAAATTAATGAAAGGTAATCTTCCAGCATAGTAATCAAAGGGGGCTCCCACACTTTTAGGAGCTCCCAAACCCACCTTTACATCAATCGAAGAAACTAAAAATATCAATATTGGAACAGAAGAATTTCCCAAGATGATAAAAATTGGAACGTTGATGGAAACAGAAAGGGAGTATAATTTGGTTATGCTGCTAAAAGATTTTGTGGACATTTTTGCATGGAAGATGGAGGACATGCCGGGCATCGATCCAAATATTGTACGGCATGAATTACATATATGTCCGGAAGCTATGCCTTTTCGGCAACGCATACGTAAAGTTGCACCTGAACATCATTTTCCAGTTGAAAGAGAGTTAAAAAAGCTTATGGATGCAGGATTTATTCGAGAGGTGCGGTATCCAGCTTGGATTTCAAACATGGTGATAGTACCCCAAAAAGAATGGCGGAGTAAGAATTTGTATAGACTTCACCAATTTAAACAAGGCATGTCCGAAAGATAGTTATCCGCTTCCCAACATTGATCAGTTGGTGGACTCTGTTGAAGGTCATGAGGCTTTATCCTTTATGGATGGACAATTAGGGTACAATCAGATTGCTTTAACTGAAGAAGATCAAGAACACACTGCGTTCTTCACTCCGCACGGATTATATTGTTATACCAGAATGTCATTTGGGCTGAGAAATGCAGGAGCAACTTATCAACGGCTCGTTGATGCAATTTTTAAACCATGGATAGGCCGCACACTCGAAGTTTATGTAGATGACATGCTGATAAATTTTCAAAGGATCGTTTACAAGATTTGAAAGAGATATTTGAAGCCTTGCGAAAATACAGAATGAAAGTTAATCCTGATAAATACATTTTTGGGGTTACGTCAGAGAAATTTTTGGGGTACTTGGTCACCAAATGAGGAATTGAAGTTAATCCGACAAAGGTTCAGGCCATTGTTGATATGCCATCTCCGAGGAATGTTAAAGAAGTATAGAAATTAAATGGTTGTTTGGCCGCACTCGAAAGATTTATTGCTAGATCATCGGACAAATATGAGCCCTTCTTTGATGCATTGAAAAAGAAGAATAAATTTGAATGGAATGAGGTTTGTGAGCAAGCTTTTTCAAGCATTAAAGTTTATCTTGCCATATTTCCTGCATTATAAAAAATAGAACCTGAAGAGGTGTTTGCCTTGTACATAGCCTCAACGGAAGATGCTGTAAGCGCGGTATTGGTGCGAACAAATGAAAAGGTAGAAAAACACGTGTATTACATCAGTAAAACTTTCAACCTCGTAGAAATAAATTACACAAAAATTGAACAATTAATTTTAGCACTGGTTTTTGCTACCCAGAAATTACGCACATATTTTTTGACACACTACGTGCGAGTACCAAGTAAAGCTCTGTTGGAGTCTGTAATGAAGAATGTGGGAAAAGTGGGAAGAATAGCAAAATGGAACGCACAACTCGAACAGTTCCACATTATATTTGATCTACAAACTGCGCAAAAGTCGCAAGTCCTGGCTGATTTCCTTGCGGATTTTCCTTTAAATGATGATTTTGAAATTCAAGGGTTGCCCGGATTCGAAGAGGATGATCCACAGGATCTCCTAAGCTCCGTAAATTCCTGAAGATGGGAAGTATTTTTTGATGGGGCCATGACAAAGAAGGTGCTGGAATTGGAATTGTAATCACGACTCATACAGGGGATCGAATGGTACATTCATTCCGACTAGAGTTCGATGAACATACAAATAACATAGTGGAGTATGAGGCTATGGTTCATTCCCTTAGGCTCATCATTGAATTGGGGATAAGCGATGTCCGGCTCACAAGTGATTCACAATTAATAATTCGACAGGTTGAGTTAAAATATCAAGCACTTGATGAAGACCTGGTATAATACAAAAATCTTGTGCAAAATTTGGCGCTTCAGGTTCCAAATATAACCTTTCGGCATTTGTCCAGAGATAAGAATCGTCATGCTGATGCATTAGCATTTATTTCTTCAATGATAAGGGATCAGAATACATCATCAATAAAAATTGGGCGTATTTATGAACCATCAATCAAGCTGTGCGCAGTTGAAAATGTTGAAGAAGAAGTGGAAGAAGATATTGAAGATGCAGCTGTACAAGATAATGCAAGTTTCCCAAAAAAACAGAAAATAATTTAACCAGAGAAGATTGGAGAATTTCAATACATCATTTTTTGCAAAATAGGGTATTACCCGCAAGCACTAAAGAGGCAAGAAAGGTGCAATCAAAGTCTGTTAATTATCAGTTGCGGGATAAAATCCTGTACCGCAAATCCTTTTTAGGGCCTTTACTTCGATGTTTATCACGAGAGCAAGGGCAACAGATTCTCAAAGATATACATTATGGAGATGCAGGAAATCATAGTGGAACACGATCATTGGCTTGAAAAGCAAAAACGCAAGGATATTGTTGGCCATTTATGCATAAAGACGCAGAAAACATGGTAAAAAGATGTGAAGAATGTCAGCGCTATGCGAAAAGAATAAAGGCTCCTGCAACAGAATTAAATTCCTTACTCATCCCATGGCCATTTGCAAAATGGGGGATAGACATTGTTGGACCATTAGTGGAAGCTACTCAAAAAAGAAAATACTTGATTGTGGCTACAAACTATTTCACTAAATGGGTTGAAGTCAAAGCTCTTGCACACATTAGAGACACTGATGTTTTTAAATTCCTATTTGAGAATATAATTTGTAGATTTGGAATTCCAGTAGCCATAGTCTCGGATAATGGACAACAATTACAAGGGAAAAATACAGATATGTTTTTCAAAGCATTTAACATTCAAAAGAATAAGTTTACTCCACTATATCCGCAAAGTAATGGGCAAGCAGAAGCAACAAATAAAACAATTGCTGTGAATTTGAAGAAAACTCTTGATGGCCATCATAAACGGTGGTGTGAACAGCTTCATAATACATTATGGGCATACTTCACAACAAGAAGGGAATCCACTGGAGAATCACCATTTCTTCTTACTTACGGAACAGAAGCAGTTATTCCAACGGAAGTCATTCTACCCACTACAAGAATAGAAGCATGGGAGAAAATTTTAAATTCAGATTTAATGCTTGAAAAGTTGGATGACTTAGAAGAAAGAAAAAAGTTACACTCCAAAAAATGGAAAATTATCAAAGAAGATTGGCAAGGGAATACAGTAAAAAAGTAAAGTTGCGGAATTTTGTGGAAGGACAGTATGTCCTGCGGCAGATCCTGGAATACCAAAGAGACAAAAAAGAAGGAATTTTTGCACCTACATGGGGAGGACCTTATATTATACAAGGCATTGCAGGACAAGGATCATATCATTTGCGGAATATGGATGGAGGAATTTTACAACATCCGTGGAATGCTCAATATCTTAAACCATATTATCCTTAGTCAATAACGCAATTAGGAAACAGTTGGAGCACATAATAGGTAAAGCATATCAAATGTAGTCTCTCTAGAAGATCCAAGTAAATGTTTCTGATTATATAATTTTTTGCTATAGAAATACCTAACATGACATTGATTATTGTACCAGGTACTCTCCACTTCAGAAAGTATTCACAATCAACAATGCATTTTTTACAACAATTTGGTTTCATATTAGGTAAAGCTACAAATGCAACCTCTCTAAGAAAATCCTTGTGAATGTCTATCAGTGTGTGACTATTGGATATTTTTCCAACATGGGTGCCTAACGTGATATTAATTGTTGTGTCTTTCTCCATTTTAGGAGACCTTCGGGACCGCATCCTAATTTCCTCCTGGCCCGAGAGAAGTTAGACATGTGTTACACCCACAATATAACTCAAGGTACAAAATTTCCTTGCGGTTAAATAAATCACACTCGTACATGAATTAACAATTAATATATATTCAAAATTTGTTTTGCAGGGATAAAATCACAAGGAAAAGTGAAAACGCAACTACAATCTAAAGATAAAGAAGAACGAAACAACAGTAAAGAAAGCTAAGGTGCGGGAAGAACGCCTTCAAAAGGAGGATTGTCTGGGACATTTCTGCGCTTGTAAACTTTTATAAATCCATCAGCTTGTACTTGGTCAATGATGTTATTGACCGCTTGAGCAATTTTATCTTTAGCTATGATTCTTAACCATTTGATATAAGTTTTTCTATTTTCAATCTCCACTTTGAATTAATTTACTTCATTTTCGCAAGCTGGACTCTTGACTTCCAAAATGTTATCTTTCCTCTCTCAGTAGATAAATCCCGAATAAGGCTCTCATTCTTTGAAGCTTCATGCTTTAGATTATCTTCAGCACTTTTAACCTTAGAAGATAAAAGCTCAACTTGAGCAAGCGCTTCGCTGACCTTCGTAGAAGAAAGCTCTAGTTGGGTATGTGCTTCGTTAGCTTTGATTGAGGCTATCTTCAACTGCTTATTAAGTTCTTTTATTCTAGCATTTGCCGCAATGAGCTCTCCCTCAGCTTTATCAGCTCTAACGGTTGCATCCTTAAATTTTTCTTCAAAACCTGAAACAAAAATAACAGATTAATCAATGCGGGAATATATTGAATTTTAAGCTTACGGTAAAATGGGATACCTCTTGCGAGGGATTCAAACTCTACTAATTCACGACCCATTGCATCTTTTATAATATCAAGAAAATCGTATTCTCCCGAAAGTTTACTGTAATTGGTCTTGAGTTGTTCAAGATGTTGTTGACATTGAGTTAACTCTGCTTCATTATCCCGTAAACGGTTCAATTTGGATGTGCATCTTACCATTTCTTTGTTTAGTTGGAGAATGTCACTGTCGCGGTGAAGAACAGAATCAGATAACTTACGAATCATAACCTAAGCATCCGTAAGAGCTTTTCCTTTATCATAAGCCTCAAAAGCTGAGTTGTCTCTGTCTTCAATGAGCTGAGCTATATGCGAAGAAAGTTGTGAATGATGATATGATCCGGAACAGGAAAATCCCGCAAGGATATTTTTCCGCTCCACACAAAGCTTGCGGTTCTCTTCTTCCAGTTTGTCAGATTTTGCCCGTGCCTCAGAAACGCAATCTTTGGTCCACAGTAAAGTAGCATCAAACTCTATTTTCTTGCGACCCTTCTCTACGAATAAAAGTTGATGTCGAGATTCTAACTCATTATACTTCCGTATGAACGACTCATGACTATCAACAAGATCATTAAACTTTGTCTTCTACGCTGCATCTTAGTTACAAGTTCTGAATCCCCCGCTGATCCCATAAAGTAATTCAGAAAACAAGTGAAATAAAATAAGGAAAAAGTAATTAAAAGAAAGAATAAAACCTTGGTTCCGAAGATTAAGCACTTGTTGGCGGAGCACGTCATTTTCCCGTTTCAAATCCAAAGCGTCAGTTTCTACGGCCCTAAATCGGGACTCCATCATGGTAGACCTTTCTTTGTAGAATTGATACGCGGTATGTGCCGCACTTTGACCTCGTCCAAGCTGCAGAGTTAATGTTATGATTAGAGTTAAAATTTGAAGATATCAAAAGGGAGAAAATCAATTAAAATACCTGTAGAAGAGCTTGTTGCGGAAAAGAATACACTTGTCCGTCCGCAAGTGCGAGAGTTTGCGCGAGAGAAGAAGGTTTGGTGATGCGGAATAAGGGATCAACATCTTCACCTTGATCTTTCAACCAGGCATCTCTAACTGCTTCATATGGCGCAGCCTCCATAGACTTACGCAACCGGGAGACCGAAGAACTGTCCGATTTCACTAGTAGAGAATTGCATGGAACATACAAAAGGTTCTTTGACATGAACCATTGAAAAGCTTTTTCTTCTTTTCCCAAAATATTGGAGGTCTCTGCAACATCCCTTCCTCTGCTTGGTTGCGGAAACTCCCTGTTTGGCTGAACTGCATTAGCAGCAGCCGTACTCGAAGCATTAACTCTGACAGGATTAGCTTCTGCTATAGTATATGAGGGCACATTACTCATTGTACTAGTAATTGTTGGCTCATCTACTCCTGCATCGTGAGCTTGCGGGACCCCTTCTGTTGAAGTAATTATGGGATCGTCTTGAGGGTTGTGATCCTCTTTATTAGTCGAATCATCTTCATCAGAAGCGGCTTCAAGCGGCTCATCAACAGTCAGAGGGGAGAACTGAAGGTACAAAGAAGGATCAGGAGCGACAGTTTGGTGCGAAAGATCGATGGCAGCATTTGAAATCTTTTCGGCGACACCAGCCTATTCCGCAGACTCAAAATTTGTTAATCGGAGAGGAATATTTTGCTCTTCTTGTATCTCTGCGGCTGAGCTTCCTTCACCTCTTCAGAGTGGATGATGAAGGGAAGAATCTTGAATTTCTCCCTCTTACCTATCTGTGGAAACACGAGGAGCACTCCTCGCTTTCTTCCGACCCAATAAATGCACCGCAACAATTCATTAAATAAAATTATTAAGAAATATAAGAAGTCATCGTATTAAAATAATACCTTTTCTGCAAGGAGTGCGGCCTTGCGTTTTACCCCTGCATCATCTTAGGTGCCTTCATCAACCAGCGGCTCAGTTTCCGGCTCAACTTGCGACTATAAAAAGAAGAGGAAAACTTAATCATCAGATGGAAACTCTAATCATTGAGCAATACATAAAGCACAAAAATACAGTGAGAAACTCTACGTACCTCAAGGACAAGTGGAAATTTGAAATCAGCAAAATTTAACCGCCAAGGGCAATAACCGTTGAAGCGAGTAAGAAGACTGTAAACTATGTTATCGGGAACGAACTCGGAGACCCATGGGCCCCCAATGACGAGTGGGGTGCGGTACCATTTGTAATCGTGATCCTCCCGAATTTTTTTCTTGAGAGGGCGCGTTGTTTCCGGAATATACTTCAGCTTGGCGTTGTCAATTTTCGCTAGGAGACGGAATCCCTCACCACCTTTGCAGTTCGGGCCAACGCTTTATCTTTTGAATTTTTTTGCGGCAATAGTGTCCGCATAAGTAGCATGAAAGATTTTCACTGTATATATTTGCGTTCTGAAGGGTCTGGAACGTAGCAGGTAATGGTTTTCTTTCCTTGGCTACGCATGCTATATTCATCTAGTATGCGCCACCAATTACCATTGTATTGAGTGATGGACCGCACCAAGCCTTGATGGGATTGATTGCGGCTGGCAAGAACTTTGAATTGAAAGAGGTTTTCGCTTTGGTATAAGGGAAGTTGTACACCCTCATCTAAAGCTCACGTAGGGATTAATAGTCTGTTGTTGGAGTAGTCAAAACCTTTCATCATTTCCAAGGTAATTTCATCTTCTACGCAGTCATAAAAGGAAACTTTGAATTGGCGAAGACCATGAACCCTTTTAAAATCCTCGAGATTCACGGATTTAAAGCTACAACTTTCATGAGCACGTTTGTCCTTGGGAGCAGGATTGTTGACCGTAGCACGGACACTTGCGGGCCTTGTAGATTCCGAAGGATGACTTCTCGATACAGGGTAACGAGATGACTTCCTAACTAAAGGTTGATCATCCTCATGAGAAGCGTTACCAGTAGCTTTACCTTTTCCAGTCATGATAAATATTTATCTACACAGGGAAGCCACAAAAAATAAGCTTATTAAGATAAAAAACAAGAACAATGCAGGAAAGATGTAACAAGATGATCAATATATCAAAATACAAATCAACTAATCATTCTCTGATCAGGAGAAAGAAGACATTATGATAAAATACCCAATCATCAAAAGGAAAAATCAACGACATCAGAATCATCATACATTTAAAAGAATAATAAACAGATAGGAACATTATTAATATCATCTACAATGATTAGGATACAGGTACAGAGATTGATAAACAAGCAAATACGAAAAAGAAAAGAGCAAAAGAGTTACTTACAGTGAAGTAAAAGATAGAAGAAAAATCTGATTGATTGAAAAGATAAGAAATTGATCCCAATGCAAGAATCCTAGATCACAAGAGATTGAGATAATGAAAAGGCGCTGAAGAATTTTTGAAAAGCTCAAAGGAATAAAAACACTGCAACTTTATTGAAGAAGAAGAAGACAATAGGTGTAAAGAATGGAATGAAGGAAATAATTGGTATTAAATAGGAGAAAACTGAAACTGACGAACCGTCGAAAACTGAAAAAGAAATAAACTTCTCAGAGATTTGATTTCTTCGAAAAACACCAACTGACAAAAACGTACAAAGAGTAAAAAGCGCATAAAAGTGTAACGTAGGAAAGAAAGTTATGGCAGGCGTGCAAATTGAAAATGTAATTATTATTTTTTATTTTTTCAAAAATTTTACCAACTGTCAATTCCAAAAAAAAAAGAAAAAGGGGGCAGTGAGAGAATAAATTCTGAGGTACGCATGTCCAAAAAACTATTGGAGAAGTAACGAACTACGATGAGACGAGAAACACTGGAACAAAGCCTTTTAAAGCATTAAATTGATAGTTGTAAACACGACAAAATTTGAAACTGACAACATTAATATTTTAATATAATAATGAGTATTGATGCATGAATGACACATGTCGATTTTACAAGCTGCAGAACAAAAAGAACTAAAGCATGATGGTCAGGGGCCACCACAAATCCAATAGAACATCAAGAAGAATTTTGATGAATTTATATGTTAATTAAATACCTTTGTTAGCAATTGGAAGGAAAATGAAGAAGTCTCTAAAAGAATGTTATATGCATAACAAAATGAAAATGAAATCAACTCAATATATAACGTGGTTCGGATATTATGCCTACATCCACGGGAAAAATATGGTATCTTATTTATAAACCTTTACTTTGTATGTATGCTAATATAAAGAATTTAAGAACTTAAATATAAAAGAATCCTTAACCTAATATTGGCTTTTTTCTCTTCTTGATTTTCTTTCAGAGTTTTCCCTCTTACTTCCGTTGTGTCTTTCTTTCTACTTGGGGATCGGTATTTATAGCAAAATATGATGGGTCCCTCTTCCTTACTTATTCTTATCTCTATTTGATCTGTTTTATCTTATCTTGACTTTGGGCGCAGCTCATTTTACTCTTTTTGTGATGCTTCTTGTAGATTCCACTTGCTGGTGTGCAACTTCTCTTTGGATTGAACGATTTTTGGTCCTTTGTCTTTATTATGTGGGTGATGGCATGTGTGACATTTGGAATTTGACGTGTCGCTTCTTTGTGTCAGCATTATTTTTCCAAGTGTTGATGCTGATTGCCAGACGTCAATGCTTATTGTTTGTTACTTGCAGTTGTAGCCATGTGTCCTGAATAATGTCATTGTATTTTTCCATGTGTACTGCCAGGTATCATTGTATTTTGGTACGTGTCTTGGTAATCTTCCACGTGATAGTCCTGATTTTATCCTCATACATTCTTTGTTTATCGTTGATGTGGAGCATGGTTGTGCTTTCAGGATTGAAACTTATAGTGAGTAAGGGATAGGGCGCAAGTGACTGTAAGGCGCAGGTGATAGTAGGGCGCAGATGATTGTAGAGCGCAAGTGATAGTAAGGCGCAGATGATTGCAGAGCGCAAGTGATAGTGAGGCGCAGATGATTGTAGAACGCAGATGTTTGCTTTGGCTATAATTGATGCTTTTTCTCGTAACTTGCATTCTTTCCACGTGTCTCACATGCGTTAAGCCAGTCTGACTTTACTGCTTTCGGTGTCAGTTGATGTGTGACAAATGTATTATAGTTGTCTTCCTTTATCATTAATTTTTCTCTTGTACTTCTCGGTGCACCATAATGCGATACTTTCTTCTTAAGATATAAACGCGTGGAACCGATGAATTTATGCCCCTACAATTTGCCCCCTTTTTGTCTTTTCGATTTTTTTTCCCACGTGCCTAGAACTCGAAACGGCAAAAAGTAATGATGACTTTTTGGTTTTGTGCTCCTAATAAATTTGAATTTCGACGGTTTCACATGTTTCCAAGAAGACACGTTGTTTGGATTTGCGCCTTTTGAGTGCCTTTTTGCAGTCGTGTCAGTTCACTGGTTTTGTATTTAAGAGTAATTCTTGTCTTTTTTCCCATTACTTTTCGCTTTCCAAGCTTTTCTCTGATTTCCTATCTGTACTTTTGATCTTCTTCTGTCTTCTTCTTTTTAAAGTCCTTATTCCTTGAACTTTTCTGAGATTCCTTGTTTGATCAAGATTTTTACTTCCCAAGATCAAATCTTCATTGATTCAAACACCTTAACTTCATCTCTTTTTTACTGGTAAGACTGTTAGACTTCTTCTGTAGAAAAAAAATTTCATGTTGATTTTCCTTTAAAGTTTTGCATTATTTTATATTGTTCATCATTGTAACCTTGTTTTTTCTTGGTTTGCAGATTAATCATGTCTGGAAAAGATAATAGTCGTGCCCCCAAACATACTTTCCATCGGGATGATGACCAATACTCTGAGAAGAAATCTTCTCGGTACCCTGTTAGCAAAAAGAGGGATGAAAGTAGGCCAGTGTATATCACAGGAATTCGCAGCCTTGGTTTGCCTCATGTTAAGTCTTCTGTCAGAAACGATCGGATTCATGAGATTCTTAGTTTCAAAAATGTGGATATTGAGGTGTTCAAGAGGAAATATGGTCTTCAGGACTTTAAAGTTTCCCTTTATAACTCTCCTGAAGGAGACAAGATCTCCATGAACATGATCATGAATTTCAACTACTCTCCCACCAGATTGCTGGTTTCCGCTGGTGCAATAGACGCAGGGTTAAGTCTACCCTTATACGACAGTCAATTCTCCTATGAGTTTGAAGTCTTAGCTAGTCGTGGACAGTCCAGAAGCAGCGCGGTGCGTTCAATTGCACAGTACAACGGGAACTGGTGGAGAATGTTGGACGAATGCAGCATGCCGAGTGTCGGGGAACCAATTTCACCTGTTATACACCTAATCATGCGGACCGCGTCCATTATACAGTGGAGAACTTCAACTTGACATACGCCGATTCTTTTGCTTACAAGAATTATATGAATTGGAACGTTAGTCTTAGTCGCAGGGGAAGTGACGGGTTTCGTTTGCTGTCTGAGATTGATAATAAAAAGATAAATCTCATCCCGGGAACGGACGAGCCCTTGACAGAAAAGCTGCGCAGGGACCATGACTTCCAGTGGTACTTAACTCCAATAGTGATTGAAGGGCCCTGTATTTATGGTCGGGCTTCGAAAAGAACTCTGCGGAGCCTCCAGGAACGTTTCCCCTCCTGTCGTCCATGGGAATTGAATTTCGATGGATTTACTTTCCCTTTTAGTGATGTGGTAAGTAATAATTTTTCAATTCTCTTGATCTTTAAGTGTTGCGTAAGTTTTCTTATTTTTATCCTTGCGCAGCCCCCAGAAGAGAGAGAAAATATAAAGACCAATGTGGTCACCAAACGCAAAGCTACTCCTCCATCTGACAAGGTATTGCTCTGTCTTTTATTAGATGAATGATTAATATTGCACCTTGCTAACTCATTTGAAAATGTTAACAGGGTCAGAAGAAAATGAAGGCTACTCCTCGCGCTCCTGCTAAGAAGGTGGCTAGGAATAATTCTCCTTCTAGTCATCCTAGTTTAAGAATATAAGCCAACAAGGATCAGAGCGCAACCCCTGTAGATTCTCGTTCCGCTGCATTGGCGGATGTTGCAACTGAAGCTTCTCAAGTAGCAGACACTGAGCCTTCTCTAGATGCAAACATCAACCTCTCCTATTTTTTGTCTCATTCTCCTTTGTTTCAAGTTGATGACATTGCACTTTCTGAGTACAAAGACGACTTGGCTAACAAGGAGCAAGCTACGCCTTCTACCGAGCTGCGCGGAGCTATAATTAAATATGTTCCTCCCCAGGCTGGAGACGATAATTGAAACTGGAGTTGAATATGCTTCTTCTGAAGAGGAAGTAGTTGCTGACGTAGAAAATCCTACTCCAGTCGGGGTTGCCAAGACTGCGGACTCTCCTCTTCAAGAGAACGCAGTGGATGCTACTGGGGATGTAGAAAAGTTGACTTCTCCTTCTGAAGAAGAAAGATATGTAGCTTCAGTTGCCAGTGGAGAGAGAGCCTCCCGTGGAGAAAAGGGCAAGAGTGCTTGCGAGGCTGATAATCTTTTTGGTTCAAGGAAAAGGACCTGCTTCTGATTCCTAGTTATGCTCAGCCGAAGCCTACTGATTCCGCTTCAGTTGCCAAACTGCGAGCGGACATGCGTTTTGTTCCTTTTGACACAGTGATGGAAGCATGGTAAAAGGACAATGTAAATAAAGCTTGTCCTTTTGACGTCGAGGTGCCCTCCACCCTTGTTGAGATCCTTGCGGTAGCAGATGGGGGTGTATATGCCCGTCCGCAGCAGGCTTTTATGCAAGTATACTTCTCATAAATTGTTTCCTTATAGATTTTTGTTCCTTTATTTCTTATCTTGACGTTCATATTTGATTACGCAGCTTGCTTATAACGAGAGATGCTCTTTGGTAGCATACAAATTCTTCCAGGCTCGTCCACTGATGATGGAGGATAAATTCAGGAGCACTGAAGAAGAACTTGCTAAAGTTAGAGCGGAGGCAGACACACTTCGCCTCCGACTGTCGGAAGATGGCGCTGCTGAATTAAAGCAAGAAAACGAAGTGCTCCGACAGCAAATGTCTACTTTTCAAATCCAAGGTTACAATATTTCATCTTCTATGTTATTTTCTTTTACTTTTAATGCATATTTCTGAACTTCTTTATGGGATCATAGGGGGATTCAAACACTGTTATTAGGCTGCAGGCTAGAGTCACATCTTTACATGGGCATGTACTGAAGGTTGCTGAGGATAATGTAAAGGTCAAGAAAAAATTCAATAAATTGCTAGATGAGAGGAATGAAATTTATACTGCGTACAAAAAACTTTCGTTGAAGCATGCATCTTTAAACACATACTTTATTAACAAAAAGGAGGAATTTAATGCTGCTATTTTATGTAATAATGACCGCTTTGCTGAAGCCATGGCGAAGGTAGAGAAATTAGAGGAGGAAAATCGCAGGCTTTGCATAGAGCGCAAAGGTATACTTGCCGAATTTTCCAGTCTAGGTTGCAGCATGACTCCAAACATTCAACTTTTGTAGTGCAGCTTATCAAGGAAAGAGATAATGCAGCTGCGGACTCTCATGCAAGAGGAACAACTCTTTCGGAAGCTCAAGCACAAGTTCGCATCTTTTCAGATAAAGTTCTTCACCGAGATTGCGATATTCAGCGTTTACAAAAAGAAATTTGATAAACGCATAAAGAAGATCAATTTGTTGCGAGATAGAGGATTAGCGGATGAAACTGAGATTACGTAATATAAACAAGATCTCCAGCAATCCAAGAATGATTATGCTAACCTTCTGAGCGAATTTGAATTCCTTGATCTTTCTAATGACAAAAACGTCCAGGGTTTACAAAAGTTTGAGTCCCTGGCTATAGGTAGATTATTTTATATCTAAGAGTTACTCCTACTTGCTTTTTACATGGTCTAACAGCTTTCTAATTGTTCTGTAGGTTTTGAGGAAAAATTTGAGAGAGCAGCAGCCAAGGCTGAGGGGTCTTATAAGGAGCTGAAGAATGTCAAGCTTTTGTCCGCTGAGATTGAAAATGAGCTTTTTAAAGCTAATGACAAGCTGAAGGAAGTGAATGAACAATTTGGAAAAGCCACAGCTAAACTGGTTGAGGCGCAAGACCAAATTACTCTCCTAGCTTCCAAAGCGCAAGAAGCAAATGTTAACTGGCAGACTGCTATCAAGGTTGTTTCTGATGACCTGGTTGTGTCGGAGGAAAAGCTTGCGCACTGGAAGAAACAAGCTTCTACGGCTGAGAGTCGGGCTTCAACAGCTGAAAGTAGGGTAAAAACATACAAGGATGCGCTTAAAGCTTCATATGTGAAGATGGAATATATGAAAATTGAAACGTAAATGGGTATTGCTCTGGAAATTAATAGTACCCTTGATAGGGTTAAGAAGGACGGTTGGACCAAAACCTATGTGCGCAAGAAGGTTCCTGAGCATACTCCTAGTGCTACCCCTGCTTTAGCTTCCGATTCTGCTTCTGGTGTTGACCTGGCTCCTAACACTGATCCTGCTCCTTAAAGTTTTTCTTGTGTCTGGCTACTGTTGTATGTCATTTTTTCTCTTGTACACTGTTATGAAACATAAATAGAAATAATTATTTTCTTATATTCTCTTCATGCGTTTGACATTTTACTTTTGTTCCTGCAATAAAATAATAAGACAAATTGATTAATGAATGTGTAGTTTGAGACCACAAGGATTTATTGTACCTTGGGATCCTTTTGAGGGTGCGCTCACATAGTAATTTCTCTCTTGCCAGGAGGAAACTACCCATGCGGACCCTGAGCATCCCCTGAATTGGGTGACGCCTGATACAATAATTAAGGTCATGTAGGGCATATCTTGCTAGCAGATGTACCCAATAGTCAACACTCAAGACATTTACATGGGTCTCCTATGAGAGATTGCATTTAATTGCTACCATGTATGAGCGCAAATTATCGTACGATTGCATTGATTGTCCCTGAGCATCCCATGAATTGGGTGACGCCTGATACAATAATTAAGGTCATGTAGGGCATCTCCTTCTAGCGGATGTACCCAATAGTCAATACTCAAGACATTTACATGGGTCTCCTATGAGAGATTGCATTTAATTGCTTTACCCTGTATGAGCGTAAATTATTGTACTATTGCATAGAAAGTTAGGGGTAATATGGTTTGAGATATTGCGCATTCCAAGGATGTCGCAATACTTCTCCATCCATATTTCGCAAATAATAGGATCCTTGTCCTGCAATGTCCTGTATGATATAAGGACCTTCCCAAGTGGGCGCAAACTTCCCTGCCTTTTTATTATTTTGATATTCTGGAACTTGTCGCAAAACATATTGTCCCTCAACAAAATTGCGCAGCTTTACTTTTTTACCATATTCACTTGCTAACCTTCTTTGATAATTCTCCATCTTTTGCAATGCAAATTTTCTTCTTTCTTCCAGGTGATCCAACTTTTCAAGCATTAACTCTTCATTTAAATTCCTTTCCCATGCCTCTGTCTTGGTTGTTGGTAAAATTATCTATGTTGGTATGACCGCTTCTGCCCCATAGGTAAGTAAGAACGGTGATTCTCCAGTAGAGGACCTCCTTGTGGTGCGATATGCCCATAGAGTGTTATGAAGTTGCTCACACCATCGCTTATGATGTCCTTCCAGAGTCTTCTTGAGATTGAGTGCAATGGTTTTGTTGGTAGCTTCAGCCTGTCCATTTCTCTGGGGGTAAAGTGGAGTAGACTTTCTTTTTTGGATGTTGAAAGCTTCAAACAACATGTCAATATTTTTTCCCTGCAGCTATTGTCCATTGTCCGAAACTATTGCTACTGGGATTCCAAATATGCAAATTATGTCTTCAAACAAGAATTTTAACACATACGAGTATTTAATATGTGCAAGCGCTCTGGCTTCTACCCACTTGGTAAAATAGTCTATTGCTACGATTAGATACTTCTTCTTCCGCGTTCCTTCGGGTAGGGGTCCGACAATATCTACCCCCCACTTTGCAAATGGCCCTGGACTAAGCACTGAATTGAGTTCTGGCGCCGTTGCTTTGACCTTCTTTGCAAAGCGTTGACATTCTTCGCATCTTTTAACCATATCTTCTGCATCCTTTTGCATAGAGACCCAATAATATCCTTGCGTTTTTGCTTTGAGGGCCAATGATCGTCTTCCGCTATGATTCTCAGCGTCACCATAATGTATATCTGTTAAGATCTGATGTCCTTCTTGTCGTGATAAACACCGAAGTAGTGGTCCCATGAAGGACTTTCGATACAAAATATCATCCCTTAACTGATAGTTAACAGACTTTAATTGTATTTTCCTTGCTTCCTTGGTGTCAGTAGGTAATGATCCTTTTTGCAAGTATTGATGTAGCGCAATCCTCCAACCTTCTTCTATGAGTCTATCCTTTGGTTTTTGGGGTATATTTACGTCATCCTTTGTGGCTGGATCTTCAAGGTCTTCACTTATTTCATCTTCCATGTTCTCAACTGCCCATATTCTGATTGACGGTTCATAAATGCGTCCAATCTTGATGGCAGATGTATTTGGATCTTTGATCATTGAGGAAATAAATGCATCTGCATGACGATTCTTGTCTCTAGACAAATGGCGAAAAATGATACTTGGAACTTGGGATGCTAACTTTTGCACGAGACTTTTGTATTCAATCAAATCTTTATCAATTGCTTGAAATTTCGACTCAACTTGTCGGATGATCAACTGTGAGTCACTTGTCAACCGTACATTGGTAATTCCTAGTTCAATGATAAGATGGAGGGCATCAACCACAGCCTCATACTCTACTATCTTGTTGGTATGTTCTCCAAATTCTAAACGAAATGCATGTATCAATCGTTCTCCCGTAGGTGTTGTTATTACGATCCCAATTCCTTCCCCCTCTTTATTTTGGGCTCCATCAACAAAAATTTCCCATCTCCGAGAATTGACAGGATTCACAATATCCCGAGAATCATCCTCTTCTATTCCTGGTAATCCTTGGATTTTGAAGTCATCATCTGATGGCAAATCTACAAGAAAATCTGCCAAAACCTGGGACTTTTGAGAAGTTTGCATCTCAAAAAGAATGTGAAACTGTTCCAACTGAGCATTCCACTTTGCAATTCTTCCAACTTTTCCTGCGTTTTTTTAACACTGATTCCAGCGGAGCCTTGCTTGGTACTCGCACGTAGTGTGTTAGAAAATATGTGCGCAACTTCTGAGTGGAAAATACCAGTGCTAATATTAATTGTTCAATCTTGGTATAATTCCTCTCTGCAAGGTTGAAAGTCTTGCTAATGTAGTAGATTGATTTTTCCACCTTATCATTTGTTCACACCAGCACTGCGCTCACAGCATCTTCTGTTGCAGCTATATATAAGGCCAAGATCTCCTCAGGCTGCGGTTTCTATAATGCGGGCAAAGTCGCAATAGGTTTTGATGTTCTAAAAGGCTTGTTCACAGTTTTCATTCCATTCAAACTTGCTTTTCTTCTTTAGAGTATCAAAAAATGGTTTACACTTATCTGATGACCTTGCGATAAACCTGCTAAGCGTTGCTAGGCATCCATTAAGTTATGTAATTCCTTAACATTTCTTGGGGATGGCCTATTTACAATAGCCTGTATTTTTGCCAGATCAACTTCGATTCCTTTTTTCGTGACCAGATAACCCAAAAATTTCCCTGATGTAACTCCAAAGATGCATTTTTCCGGGTTGACCTTCATTTTGTATTTGTGCAAAGCTTGGAAAATCTTCCTTAAGTCTTGTAAATGACCCTTTGCCATCTTTCTTTTTACCAGCATGTCATCTACGTAAACTTCCAATGTGCGTCATATCCATGGTTTGGAGATTGCATCCACTAATCGTTGGTAGGTTTCCCCTGCATTTCTTAATCCAAATGGAATTCTCGTATAACAATACAATCCTCACGGGGTAAAGAACGTAGTATGCTCTTGATCTTCCTCGGCTACCGCAACCTGGTTATATCCTGATTGTCCATCCATAAAAGTAAGGGTTTCGTGTCCTTCAACATCATCTACTAATTGATCAATGCTTGGAAGTGGATAGTTATATTTTGGACATGCTTTATTCAAGTTGGTCAAGTCTATGCAAATTCTCACCCCTCTATTCTTCTTTGGGATTATAACCATATTTGATATCCACGTTGGGTAGCGCACTTCTTGAATGAATCCTGCGTCCATTAACTTCTTCAATTCTTTTTTTTACCGGATCATGGTATTCAGGTGCTACCTTCCGCATCCGTTGCCGGAATGGTATGGTGCCCTGATGTATACGCAGTTCATGTTGAACAATGATTGGGTCAATTCCTGGCATGTCCCCTACTTTCCACGCAAATACATCTACGTACTCTTCAAGTAAACTGATTAGACCTTGCTCCCTTTCTGAGCTCATCAGGGTTCCAATTTTAACTGCCTTTGGAAATTCTGGCGTTCCGACATTGATGCTCTTGGTTTCCTCAACAGCCGAAAAAGTAGATTTTGGGATTCCTAAGAATGTGGGATCCCCCTTGAGTTGTTATTGTGAGGTTTCACCCCCTTTTCCTGCTTCTAACTCATCTTCTTTGACTACAGAATATCTTCCTTCTTCATTGACTGATTTGCTGGCTGCGACTTCAGCCAAATATTGATTTATTGCTCCTTCCTTAGCTTGGACTTTCCTTTCTTCCTTCTTTGCTTTCACTTGCTGAGCTCTTTCTTGATTTATGTGTGCATCCATGAGGATGCACGTTCTCGCCATGCTATGATCTCCCTTAATTTCCATTTCTCCTTGAGGCGTCGGAAACCGCAAGTACTGATGATACGTTGCTGCTACCCTTTCAACTGATGGACCCAATGCCTTCCGATGATGGCATTCTAAGGTGAGGGCGCTTCTACTATACTAAACTTTGTTGTAACACTCAAGGGTCCAGCCATAATTTCGAGTATGACTTCTCCCCTTGGTTTTGACGCTACTCCATTGAATCCATAGATGGAGTAGCCAGATGGCTCCAACTGATCTTCTTTCAATCCCATTTTCAGAAATGTGTCATAAAACAACACACTGAGAGAACTTCCTCTATCTATCAGAATATTTGTGATATTCCAGCCAGACACAGGCAGGGTGAGAACCAGCGGTTCGTTGTGAGTTTCTACTTCTTGATCAACCTCTTCTGCTGAAAATGTTAGCGGGGAAGCCATCCATTCTTCCCATGTCTCAGTGATCCTTCCTACAACTTTAAATACTTCATGGTTGATTATTCTCTTGTACAGTTTTCTGTCAATTGTTGTATTCATTGACAATTGATGCGACTCCGTGAAAGTGATTGTGTTAATCGTGGGATTGCTCCTGGAATGTTTATTGTCTTTCCAGCACTTGACCTTGGAGGGGGATTAGGTAAACACAGAAATTCATTGAGTTCCCCTGCGTCGATCATTTTTTGTACCTGAAATTTAAAATGCTTGCACCTATATTTATTCACAGTATTCCTTTGAATTTTCAGCATGCATTGGCTGTCTTCCCTTTGTAATTGGTCGTTCGAAGTCATGCCTGCTTTTTATGGCATTTGGAATTTGTGGATAAGGAGTATTTAGCTTTGTAAAAACCCGATCTACAAATTTCTGGTTAAACCTTCTTTCATGATCAAACCTTCCACTCTTAAATTGATTTTGAGGGCGCTCATCTGTTGCTCCTTTTTCAAGATTGGCGGATGGCTCCGCATGGCTGGCTCTGTTTGCCGTTCTATAATGATGGGTGGTTGCTTTTGGAGTTTGCCTTTGGATGTCTTGCAACCTTGCATGCTTCTCAATGATATCCCTCAAGGCTCCTTTAGTTTTTGGATTTATTGTGTGTATCTCCTCAAAAAGTGGGCATGTTCGATTGGAAATTCCCCATTTATAACTATTGATTACGATCTCGGGGGTGAAATTTCCAATGGCCTGCCATCTATCAGTGTAGTCTCGAATGGATTCCTACGCTGATGATGCTAACCCAAATAATCTGTCCATGCCTGCATTTGCTGGCTTATTATACATGTACGTTTCCAGGAACTGTCGGGTCAGTTAGGCATATGAACGTATTGAACCTTCTGGTAGACTGTCATACCATAGTAACGCTGACCCTTTTAGGCTTGATGGAAAATATCGACACATGATTACATCATCCTGCTCCCATCTAGTCATGTTTCGATTGTAGTATTTCAAATGAGCAGCGGGATCTTTTGTCCCATCATAACAATCGAAAACCGGAAGATTGCACTTGTGAGGAATTGGAGCAAAGGCTAAGTACGGAGCCAATGGTGTCCGTGGTGCTTCTCTCAAAACTTCTTCCAGTCGTCCTCCCTCCTGCTTGTTTTTCATGGCTCTTAATTCTCCTTTTATTGCTTCCAGATCCTCAACATACTTGTTCCAGTTGTTGCGCGGTGGTAAAGTATTACAAAATCCAATCCGCATGATCCGTAACGTTGATTATACCTACTTTGCTTGAAATGCTCATAAGCATGAATTGGCGGTTCAACCACCATCACTCTCTGGTCCTGATTAACCTTTGCTTTGCCTTTTGCTGATTTCTTTGAACGTTCTTCCTGATTTTGTAAACTGGTAGTAGATGTTTCTTCATTTGCTTTTTTCTTAAAAGCTTGATTTTCTTGAACTAATAGAGCTATTGTCTCTGCATTAGCCTTTTGTACCTTGCGCATCTCATTCAGTTCTTCTATGAATATGATGATGGGGTTTTCCTGGGTTTGTAGTACCTCTTCATTCGTTTGATGTATAGTCTGATTATTTCCATGGGAATGGTTATTAAGTCCTTCCCTTTGAGGCCTTTGTTCTTGCGTTTCTTCATTGATTTGAATTTGATTTTTTTTCCCCTGTGCTTGTGATGGAATGTTATTTATGACGTCCGTTCCTTCACCTCGATTTTGAATTGCTTGATTCTCTTGCCTAGACGTTTGAGCATCTCTTGTAATTTCTACCTCTGATTGCTTAGCCACGGCTGTTGTTATTTGATTGTCTGTGGTTTCCATTTCTTCTGACTTGTTGGTGATGTTATGAATGATTCTTTTGCTTTCTTTGATGCTAATATTGAGTAACTAATTTAATTTAGTATCCACATATAGGTTTATATGATAAGACTTTAATTTTTAAACACCATGATTTCGTGCAAAAGACAAAAAATCAGTTTAATCATCAACCAATTTTCTTAAAATAAAATCAATACGGGCTTATAAACAGAATTTACAAACTTCCTGAATCAATTGCCAATTGAAGCATAATATTTAGAAACAAAGTTAAAGCTAATGGAAAATCATTTAAAGCCAAATTCCTGTCAAAGGATTTAAAACATCATGTTAACATGAAATGCTACAGACACGTTTGATTACAAAACTTTTTTCATAAAATGATGAATACGAATATCTTGAAAATATGAATGAGAAAAATTCGAATCAATGATAATAAGATCATAACCGAGGGAATATTTTCTATACTCATAAAATTTACAGATTTTGAAAACGAATACTTGATCAGGTAGAATAAATTCTTTACTATCTTCCATGTTTCTAGCGCCAAACTGTAACTACCGAAAATATGATGGTTAGGGGCCACCACAAATCCAATAGAACATCAAGAAGAATTTTGATGAATTCATATGTTAATTAAATACCTTTGTTAGCAATTGGAAGGAAAATGAAGAAGTCTCTAAAAGAATGTTAAATGCATAACAAAAACAAAATGAAATCAACTCAATATATCACGTGGTTCGGCTATTATGCCTACATCCACGGGAAAAATATGGTATCTTATTTATAAACATTTAATTTGTACATATGCTAATATAAAGAATTTAAGAACTTAAATATAAAAGAATCCTTAACCTAATATTGGCTTTTTTCTCTTCTTGATTTTCTTTCAGAGTTTTCCCTCTTACATCCTTTGTGTCTTTCTTTCTACTTGGGGGTCGGTATTTATAGCAAAATATGATGGGTCCCTCTTCCTTACTTATTCTTATCTCTATTTGACATGTTTGATCTTATCTTGACTTTGGGCGCAGCTCATTTTACTCTTTTTGTGATGCTTCTTGCAGATTCCACTTGCTGGTGCGCAGCTTCTCTTTGGATTGAGCGATTGTTGGTCATTTTTCTTTATTGTGTGGGTGCTGGCATGTGTGACATGTGGAATTTGACGTGTCGCTTCTTGCTTTTGGGATGTGTATGCCTTACACGTGTTGAAGTAATATTGTTTTGTGTCAGCATTATTTTGCAAAGTATTGATGTTGATTGCCAGATGTCAATGCTTATTGTTTGTTACTTGCAGTTGTAGCCATGTGTCCTGACTAATGCCATTGTATTTTTCCATGTGTACTGCCAGGTATCGTTGTATTTTGGTACGTGTCTTGGTAATCTTTCACGTGATAGTCCTGATCTTATCCTCATACACTTTGTTTATCGTTGATGTGGAGCATGGTTGTGCTTTCAGGATTGAAACTTATAGTGTGTAAGTGATAAGGCGCAAGTGACTGTAAGGCGCAAGTGATAGTAGGGCGCAGATGATTGTAGAGCGCAAGTGATAGTAAGGCGCAGATGATTGCAGAGCGCAAGTGATAGTGGGGCGCAGATGATTGTAGAGCGCAGATGTTTGCTTTGGCTATCAATGATGTTTTTTCTCGTAACTTGCATTCTTTCCACGTATCTCACATGCGTTAAGCCAGTCTGACTTTACTGCTTCCGATGTCAGTTGATGTATGACAAATGTATTATAGATGTCTTCATTTATCATTAATTTTGCTCTTGTACTTCTCGATGCACCATAATACGATACTTTCTTCTTAAGATGTAAACGCGTGGAACCGATGAATTTATACCCCTACAGGCGGTAAGCATTCTAGATAACAAAATAGTGTTTCGTTTTGTTTGAACTTTGAATGTTTAGAGAAAGGGTTTAGTATTTTGAGACAAATAGTTATTCGGATCTTAATTTGGAATCATTTTGCTCATGTTCATTTGATAGACTAAGCTGAAAAGTTGTTGTTCTCCTAAAGCATTGCTCATTTAAGAAATTAAGCTTAAGGTCATTAGTCATCTGTAAACATCATTAGATTCCAACTTAAAATGTGGCAGTAAACTACATCAAGAATGCCAACAACCTTTTCTATTTCACACTTAAATATATTAGTATCATGTTCATCAGTACTTTATGAAGTTCCCGTCTAGGCCTTGATGTAGTCGGAATTAATGTGTTAGATTTGTTTTTTTGTTCATTTGTAGGACACTTTGACAGTACGGAAAATGGCTACTTCATGAATTCTCAACAAGTAAACTCAAATGCGCATAATACACAGTTTGATGGCTTCGTTGCACCACAAAACCCGCCCATCACACCAACCTCAAATGACAGGACATGATATTGGCTTGGTCCCTGGTCAACTACACTCATCCAATTTAGGGTTTCAAACAGAAAGCCCACCAATCGGGTCGTCAAATCTTACTTCTTTCAATGAAAACTTCTTAACAGAGGAATACATCCGAATGAGAAGCCATCAAATACTTGAGAATAAAAATGACATGCAGCAGTTACTTTGTTTATACAGTATGGGCAAGCATTTACCATTTCACATCAAGCAGTCCTTTCCCACCATCGATTAACTATAAGTACGACGAGGATGCTAGCCGTTTGACAAGCAAATTTATAGTGGGGTGGCTGACGACAAAGGCAGCCATTGCCATATCGACACAATAGTAGACAACAAATGATAGTTGTTTATTAATGGTTAGTGAACCTTTCAAAAACATGATTATTAAGAAAAAAAGAGATAAGCTTGCTAGAAGTTTTAAACTTTTTCTTTTATAAACGAAATAACCGGCTATCATGGAGTCTGTAATCAAAGTTTAATACATCAAGATGGGACAGGACGGGATAAAGTCTCGCCACACCAATTCAAATATTTTTATTGAACCGGTGCAAATCTTCATCCCACCACACCAATTTAATTTTTTTATTAAACCCAGTGTATAGCACGGGTTATATGTCAATGTTATTACGAAAAATTAATTATGTATGGTGTATAATATAGGCACAAATCTAATGTTAATATATTAGTCCATCGCACCATGTGTGAATCTCAAAATTACATCAGAAGGAAAAGGTTTGCAAGCCCGAAAACGACTAGAAAACAAAGTTCCAACGACTCCAAATATCTAACAATCAAGTAGATTGTGAAGTCAAAATAAGTTGGCCTAGAAAATTGAAAGTGTACTACCAAGTGGAAAGTGGGGATTTAATATAACAGTTCCTTTTTAATATTTTTTCTCAAGGTTCTAGTAACTCTTTTTTGTTCTTCTATTGTTAATTTGTTAGTGCCCTAAACTTTACCTAACTTGCATCATGCTTTGGGCATATCACTCATGCTCTTAAGCCCCTTTCCGAGCAGAGGAAACTCCAACCTCCAGCTAAAAAGAGTACAACAGCTCAAAAGCTGCAATAGAACAATCGTTAGACTTAGACCTCAGCCAATTGACATACTTTGACACAATAAGGATGGCAATATGTATTGAACTAATCTTCTTTCTAGGTAAAAAGGAAAACGCATAAAGAGCGTGTTCACCACGAGCATTATTGTATGGGAAAAAACATACAGTGCAGTGCATTCTTGATGTTGATACTTGATAGCATGTAAGCTTTCTTTTCATCATTAAAGTATTTGGTAACTAATACCCTTTTTAGTGTTTCATAATCTACTCGTTAGGAGCTTATTCTTTCGCTTGTTGTTTAAACTGACTGTTTTTTTTGTTCCTTTCTGACTCAACTAATTCTTCTAGTTTTGATTTATCTAAATCTAAGTTATTATATCTGAATCTGATTTATTACATCTGATTTAAAAATAATAAAATAATCGGAAAATGGGTCTATTGTCCAAAATTCCCTAATTTATGGTTCTAATGGATTTATAAAAATTAGGGATGGGTGAAATGGACACAAAAAAATTTAAACATTTATATCCCTCACTTTTAAATTTATTTCTTTTTTATCCTTTCTCTCTCCAATTTAAAAACAAATCACAAAAACACTCTTAACCCTCAAAATATATATCCGATTTTAATAAAACTTATATTTTTGGAAAGGATTTTAAATTATCTTCAAAACAGGATACATTGTTGATAGTAAATTCGGGGAAAAAAAATTGAAAGAAAATAGCTAGGACGAAACTGGTTGCATCCTGAATTAAAATAAAATAGAAAAATTCATTCAAAAAATAGCTTGGACGAAACTGGATGCATCCTGTTTTAAACTAAGAAAATAAAAATATTCGAATAATAGCTAGGATGAAACTGGTTGCACCATGGTTTAAAATAAAATTGAAAAAAAATATCTGAATAATAGCTAGGATGAAACTGGTTGCATCCTGGTTTAAATAAAATTGAAATAAAATATTCGAAAATAGCAATGATGAATCTGGTTGCATCCTAGCTTGAATTTTTTTCATCCATGTTTATACTAGTATGAAACTAGTATCATCATGCTCAAAACACTCTAAAAAAATTGGTACATAGCTCAAAAATGCTCGAGAAGAAGAAAAAAAGCTAAAATAACAAAACAGGAAATCTGCAACGTTTTTTTGGTGTTACAAAGTAACTGTTACAATAAAGCTGAAGATAAACGTTGCAAAGCTGAAAATAAACGTTGCTGATTGGTTGAAGAAACCGTTGCGGCTGAAAATAAACGTTGCAAAGCTGAAGAACAAAGTTGCTAATTGGTTGTAGAAACCGTTGCAGCTGAAGATAAACGTTGCAAAGCTGAAGAACAACGTTGCTAATGGGTTGAAGAAACCGTTACCTTTTCTCTGTTCTTCGTCTTCTTCATCAGCAAAAGAAAAAAAAACAGATTTGATTTTTTTCGATCTTTTTAACTTCCTGAGATCAACCCAACACCTCACTTTGTATCCGACATATCAAGCCCGTAAATCTTATACTTAATCTTCCCTTTCCGCTGCGGAATCGAGACAACCTTGGGTTTAATCTCTAACGCTGCCGCCACATTTAGAGTTTCACCAGCACCATGCCCAACAACAATATCCACACCATCATATTCGACACCTTCTTCTCCAGCTGTATTTTCTTCTTCAATCTCAAAATTCTGATAAAATTCAGACTTTTCCATCTTCTCTGTGGCCCATTTGAATCTCATCTCTCTAAGCATATCATCTCTAACACCAATCTCACTAGCAAATCTAGTCATATCTCTAACTTATTCACACTGAAAAAATCTCTTCATTTCATCTTTCTTCTTTTCTTTCTGCATATCCTCCAACACTGAATTACTAACTTCCCATACCGTCTTCCATAAATCCGCACTAAAATCCTCCGACGTGGACTAATGTTTTTTTTTTGAGCTCGATCTGTACTAAACCTAAGACTAAATCCTAGAGGGGTTTTTTTAGTCAACTAATAAATAAATATTTGGGGTGTAATACCCATTTAGGATATTTGAAGAGTATCTTCTAGATATTTGGGTATTAGAACAGTATCATAGTTTAGCTGCCTTATAGACCCATAAAAATGGATATATGGGTTATTAAGCCAATAAACTATAAAATAATTAAGTTATATAAAAAAAATCAGTCAGATATATACCCAACAAGTTAGGTATAAGATGATATCTGACTCAAATAACTCTGGGTCAGATATATAAAACGAGTCAGACCTCAAATCAAACATTAAAAAAATAAAAAAATAAATAATTTAATATCTGACTCGGACCGAGTGAATCAAATTCATATTGTGAATCAAATCCAAAAAAACATGGTGTAAGTTGTGCTCATAAACCACTCCACACGAATGTCCGTAGCAAAAACTTTAAGCGACAAATGGTATCATCAACTGGTCACTTCGTTTTTCTTGTTAGTCGGTTTACATTTGGCCCGATAAATTTTTCACTTAAAGACGATAAGAATGTTGATATAGCAGCACCTAAAAAATACACCAAGAAACGCGCGCACCAATATTACAACTCATTAATAAATCTGTAATTTAGAGACTATCACGGCCCCAAAATTGCATTGGACTTCCATATTTTGTTAAGCTAACTTTTATTTTCTTTTCCAACACAATTCCAGTTCACAATCTACCACGTCTCTCTTCATTAGCCCAGAGTCATGTTTGCAATTTTTCATTGACGACAACCTGTTTAATCAAAGGGCTTAAATTGTTGTGGGGTTTTTCTTCAAGTACTACTAGGGTGGCAACGGATTGTCATAATACTAGTTGGGTCAGCCAAAAAAAAACAACTGGGACGGTACCTCCCTAGCTAAATCATAGGAACCTCTATCAAGAATGCGGCATGAATTTATAATCATGTCTCACATAGTAAAAGGAGTAAGTTTCCAGCTTATTTTCGAAGCTAACCTTGAGAAGGATTGATCTCGACAATATTTTTAGGTGCACGCCTAAAAATATGCAACGCTGTACTCATCCAAAAAAAATAAATCGACTTGTAATAAACTGCTCATCCAAATATCAAACTTGTAATAAATTTGCAACACTATTACGTGGCTTAACAAGCTTGTAATAAATTTGCAACATTATTACGTGGTTTAACATTATGATTGGTCACTGTCGCTACTATGCTGCGATTAGATCAAAGTTTGAATTGCCAAGAATGCTTGAATGAGTCTGTTCTAGCTATGTGCATTCTATTGACGTGTCAAAGTGTATAATGATAGATATATAATGCCCGATTGCCAGGTAGGTTGAGTAGGTTACTTTCGATTCTATTCATTCTTTGTGGACATGTCGACCAATGGGCATGCTGGCAAGCCTACTCTCTGCCACAAACCCTGAATAGTGGGAGTATATGAGAGCGACCTGCAACTTTGTGCACATCTCAACTTAAGGTAATTATTTCTGCACCTTTTGCAATTAATCAAATTTTAATTGTGATTGTGATGGATAATTGAAGCTTTTGCCTCACATCTCTTACATGTACATCTCCTTGGTAATTTCCTTTATGTAATTAGGTGTCGGTTGCACTGTGTTGATTTCAGACTACTGTGCCTCTCTATTCTCTTGCAAAAAAAATTATTTTAACTGGGATTGATTTAGGAAAAGCGAAGGAGTATGTACAACACATGGAATCAGAGAACACTCAGGTCGTTGATTCGTCGGTATCATCACACAAAAATTTTATCATTGTACTACAGTAATACCTGCAGCAAAATCCGGTCAACCACATTAAAATTTTGGGTTAAAAAGTCTTAAATTAGGAAACTATAGGGAATCAAGGATATTACTTCCTTGTTGTAGAAGGTAATGGTTTCCTATTCGCAGTAAAACATGGCTTTACTATTGAATCTATATAGATAGACACTAAAATTGTGAGAAAGAAATCTTAAAATATCAGAAGAATTCAACCTGAATAATAGGCAATCATGAAGAAGTAGATGTTGATCGCAACACAAGGGATACCTTTCAAAAAATTATCGCTGGTCTTCACAGGGTTAGCAGACAACAGGAAATCTTGTCGACACAGATTAACAGATGTACCAATGTTGATATGATGATAGCTGAAGAAGAGATTCGGCAATTAGAGAGTGATCGTTCAATGCTGAGGATTTATAACCGGATTCGTGATTATTACCTTATATGCCTCAAGTTACCACGTTATCGTGATCTTTACCTTGCTAAGTTCTCTTCACCACTACATGGCGTAGAAAGTTAAAAAACATACTACCTCCGTTTCAGAAAAAGAGTTACTATCACTTTTTCAAATTGGCTTATTTTTAGGCTAAAATGAAAAAGTAATAGTAACACTTTTCCAGAAACGGAGGGAGTATTATGTAATAAGTTCAATTTCTTCATTAATTTTGAATACATTTTAATTATATATTTTCGTAATTGAGTTCTTTTTTATTTTGTGATTCGGTCACACACAACTGAAGGCAAAGAAAGTTAATTAAGAAAACATAAGATCAATGCCAGACTACTACGATGTTTAATAAATCACATAAAAAAGCCTGGCGTATAAATTGGTTAAAATTTACAGGCTGTGAGTTATAAGCCCAGAGGGGTCACTATCCAATTACAAAAAATCCAACAAAAGAAATTTGGCACAAAAAACCCTTTAAAACCTAACTATCCAGAATACCCTTCCTTAAAAACCCTTCCATCTCATTCAATTCTAACGGAATTTTTTCCCCTTCACCTTACGGAATTTTTTTCTCGTCTTCATCTTCATCGTCAGTAGCTTCATCATCATCGTCTTCATCTTCATCATCAGTAGCTTCATCATCCTCGTCTTCATCTTCATCATCAATAACTTTATCATCCTCATCTGCATCATCTACAACTAGAAATCAGAATCAAAACAATTTCAAAATATTGACGAAACTGTTGTTCATCATCATCAGTAACAATTTCAACCTAAAATCAAAACAAAATCACAGATCAAAATCAAAAATGGTTTCATCATCTGTTAGGTTTAGGTTTCTTCTGTTTCGAAATCAATTTTTCATACTTAGGTTCAAAGATAGAAAGCTTCAATTACATTTGTTTTCACCCTTATTTATTCATGATTCAATTATGTTCAGTTTTGGTTTCATCATTTTCACTGTTGGTGCTTGAAAACAAACTTTGTTGGTGTTTTTCACTTAATGTCTATTTTAATGAAACCGAAATTGGTTTCATCATTTTTACTGTATGCTTGAAACCAACTCTGTTGGTGTTTTTCAATTAATGACTATTTTAATGGAACCGAAATTGGTTTCATCTTATTCTGTTTCATCTTATTACAGATGAAAAAAAACTATGAAACCAAAAAGGGTTTCATCATTTTTTTTTTGTTTCATCATACTACAGATGAAAAAAACGATGAAACCAAAAAAGGTTTCATCATTTATTTTTGTTTCATCTTATTCCAGAAGAAAACAAACTATGAAACCAAAAAAGGTTCCATTATTTTCTGGATCATTTTCTTCGTTCAATAAAAGTCCAGATGAAAAAAAAACGATGGAACCAAAAAAAGGTTCCATCATTTTTTTCGTTCAAATAAAATTACAGATGAAAAAAAAAACGAACAAAAAAGGTTCCATCATTTTTTTGTTCAATAAAATTCCAGATGAAAAAAAAACGATGAAACCAAAAAAGGTTCCATCATTTTCTTGATCATTTTCTTTGTTCAATAAAATTCCTGATGAAAAAAAATGATGGAACCAAAAAAGGTTCCATCATTTTTTTTGGTTCAGTAAAATTCCAGATGAAAAAAAACGATGAAACCAAAAAGGGTTCCATCATTTTTTCGTTCAAATAAAATTACATATGAAAAAAAACGATGGAACCAAAAAAGGTTTCATCATTTCTCTGACGTTTCACCAAAAAAAACCCTAATTTCGACAATGATGATGTATCATTATATTTTGTTGATGATTTTCGGCGATGATGATCTGGAGGTGTTGGTGATGTTTGTAGAGGATAGAAGGAGGAAGAAGAGGTGTTGTTGGTGGTGGATTTGGACATATAGTGGTGGAGGAGAAACAATAACGAGGAGGAAGCGATGGGGAAGGAGGAGGTGTTGTTGGTGAAGGATAAGAAGGTGTTGTTGTGGCGGAGGAGGTACTGTTGCTGCTGGTGATGGTGGTGGGGAGGAGAAGAAGAAGAAGAAGAGAGGTGTTGGTGAAGGATACGAAGGTGTTGTCGCGGCGGAGAAGGTACTGTCGCTGCTGGTGATGGTGGCGGAGGAAGTATTATTGTTGTTGGTGATGGTGGTGGGGAGAAGAAGAAGAAGAAAAAAAAAGCCACAAAATTACAATATTAGGTTATATAGAGAAGGGCAACTCGGGTATATTGAAAAATACTAAAAACTAAATTTAATCATTATTAAGGAAAATAGGGTTTTAGTTTCATTTTTAATTAAAATGATTTTTGTTTATAAAAAATAATATAGGAGAATTTTTTGTATAGGAAGTTTGTTCACCTTAATTTTTTATACCAAGTTTTATAAAATTTATCTATTGAGATTAGTTTTATATTATCACTTTAAATCCTACAATTAATAAACCTTTGATAATCTTAATCTTATAAGTTAGATTTTTAAAATTAATTAGATCCGTGGACTTTAATACTATTGAACTCTAGTTAGGCCCATACGACGAGATCTATCTTTTCTTGGACTTATAAATCAAGTATCAATCCCCAAATAGGCCGGGGTTTGCAACTTTATTTCACTTTTAGCTGTGACTAATTTTTTATTCTTAGCAGTAAGGCATTTACACAAGCTCCATCTATCCCAAAATGAAATAACGAAGCGAAGTAGCAAACTCATACGTACAAAGACCTCAAAAACCTTCTAGTGATCTCTCCAAACATCGAGAGTCCCGCCGTCTCGGCCAAGGAAAAAAATATCACAAAACCAAAATCTTAAATCTCTACCGTCAGAGACTTTGATACAGTACTACTGAAATACTACAAATCTACACTTATTCTAACATAACGACACAAAGCAACTTTAATGGTCTATTACTAGACCTACCATCAATAATTAAACAAGTAGCAATACAATAATCTAGCATCTGAATCTATAGTATCATACTTTTGTTCATACCGCTAATCTTCTAGCATCTTCATTCTTTCTTACTTACTTTTGCTGCATCTCCCCTTTAAATACCTCTCTCACTTCTCACTCTTTCTGCCAAGAAATCTCAGCTGAGCTGAGCATTAACATCTCTCTTTCCTTCACTACCAAACCCAAACCTAAACCCTCTTCAATCTCTCTGACAATCAACCAACCAACCAACAAAACCCTAACTCTTTGTCTCCAGAAACTCATAAACCTCTCTACTTCTGTCAGAACTAGCTAGTACTCTGTACATATACAAAAAAAAAAAAAATGGAACCCACACCATCACCAGTACTAGCAAAGAAATTATGGAGTATGGTTAGAATAGTAATCTTGATGATGAGAAAAGGATTATCATCAAAAAGTAAATTAATGGTTGATTTTCATTTGATGATGAAACGTGGAAAGATAGCAAGTAAAGCTATAGGGAACATGATGTTCCATCATCATTACCATAATCACATATCAAATCTTAGTTGTAAACCACAAGATCCAAATCTTGCTTTCATAAACCCTAGTCGTATTAGAGATTATGAATTTAGTTGTAGTAACAGTCCTGCTTTTCCATCATTCCATGTCAGTAAGAATCGTAAACACCATAATCATTACAGCAGTTACTACCGTCATCATAATAGTAAAAACAGTTATCACACTACCGGCGGCAGCGGCACCACTATTAACGATATAACGACTGTTAGTGCGGTTAAGAAGGTTCTTGAAATGTTAAACAATGAAGGTGGAACCACTGATCAATCAGGTGCTTCACCTGTTGTACCTGGATTTGGAGGATATGGAAGGAATAGTCCGTTTGTTAGACAGTTGAGAATAACGGATTCACCATTTCCGTTAAAAAATAATGATGATGATGAAGATTGCCACGTCGATAAAGAAGCTGAAGAATTTATTAAGAACTTTTACAATCAATTGAGGTTGCAAAACTAATTTGGTGTATGGCTTTGTAACATTGAATCATTTTACATGTGGGCTAATGGTATAGTAGAAGGAGTGAAAAAAATGGCCCCGGTTTAAGATTCGGATTTGAAAGTTCGTCTGATTTTTTTTGTTTGTTTTCTGTTTGTTTTTGTTTTCGTTTCGGGCAATGATCTGGATTTGTGGTTTTTGTAATTGTTAGTTAATATAAGCAGCTTAGCCTACAGTTTTAAATAATGTATATTACTTCTTGTTTATTTTCTCTTTTTACTGCTCTATAAGGCATAACCGTGCCCTTTATGCCTGTGTTCGTTTTCTGATACTTCTTCACTGGTAAAATTCAAGTGTACTCATATCTGTTGATGTATACTACAAATTATAAGGTGAATGTGTTGATGTATACTACATATCGTAAGGTAAAAATTTATATAGATTATTGAAAAGAGTTAATGCAAATTCGAAAAAGACCATTATGGATTCGAAAAAGAGTCAAAAACAATTAATAGATTCCAAAAAGACCATTATTTGCATATATTTTCTTCAATTTTTCTCTCCCTAAAAACAAAATGAACACTATATCTCATAATGTCAATGGGTGTTTACTTTCTCAAATACTAATCATTGAGTCTTATTTTGTGTACGGGTATACAAGATAATAAAATCCAAGAAAAACAGGGTTATTTTTAACAGGTATACAATTTCCTGTATTGAAAATCAAATTTTAAAATTTCATAAAGTGATTTAATTTATTTTTTTTGATTAGCTGGTGTTGTCAAGATCAAATTCAGATCATGTGATATCTAATAACTTTAATTTTTCTTTGATTAGGGAATTTTAGCATATTTCAGTATAAAAATTGTACAAATCTTCTTGAGGTGAAAACAATCCATTGCCTTATTCTTATAAAAAATTGTCAAGTAATTCATACTTGGTTTACAAAAATAAGTGCAAAAAGCTCATTCTTAGCCTAATAAAACCTTAAGCTACAAAGACTAAACATAATCGACGCCCTAGCGGCACTACTTTCATAAAATTTATTTATAAGGTAAAAAAAAAACGGCATACACTGTAAAAAAAATTATACTCAAGCTGCTATAACATGATAGATTATATCAATTTCTCTGTTGGTATGTATGCTGTTTTTTGTGTTTGATCTTGATTAAAATTTGATGTTTGATCTTGACATAATCATATAATAATTTACGTATTTGATATTTATTCAAATCATTTGAGTTAAATTAGTGTCAGTTAAGATGTGTTTGGTCCAAGTCATAATTGAAAAACTAGAAAATTTGAGGATGAGAAAGAACTTTGATATCAAACGTTACTATCCCACCATGTCACTGTACCCTGCTGGCCTGCTAGATATTCTTTTCCTAAGTAGTAATAGTTTTTTTCTTTTACTGTTTTGGTGCTTGTTAACTTCATTTCCCAATTGGTGATCACTGGTACTTGTAGTACTCTCTTTATTCGGCGATGGTTGTTTGTTGTTTGCCACGAAGTTTTGTGCAGTACAGCCGTGTACAAGTTTTCCACATTTCCATTCCTAGCTAACAATTAATCTCTCGCTACTGACTCTGCTTCTTCGCCTTTTTTCTTTCATTCCAATATTAGGTTTGATTTACCGGATCACCCTCTTGGTTTCCTTAGGGGTGAAGATCTTAGAAATTTAGCTTTAGAGGTAGGTAACATAAGGAAATGAAGGTTAGTTCTTTGAAGGAACTTTAAAGTTTAAAGCTTCTTTTGTATCTTTTCTACTTTTCCTTTTACTACCATTAGGTTGATATGAGAAAAGTAGTTGGGTGGGTCTCCAAATTTGTTGGGATTTATAGGTCAATTTAAGGCAATTTAAGTGGTGATTCAAAATTTTATGCCATTTCAAAAGACTTGTCAAGTCAACTTTGACAATACATCATCTCTTAAAGTGAAAGCTGATATAAACTTTCCATTTGCAAAAGGTAAATATGTACTAGTAATTTAGTGGTGAAGGTGATCAATATAAATAAGAATGGTTTAGTACTGGCTAGTATAATTTTATGTGAATATATTTTGAAAGAGGCCAAGTTAATCAAAGGAGCTGAGGAAATGCCGATAGAGAGAACTTCAGCTTTTAGGCTTCATTATGGAGAGGAATCCGGCAGATGTGTCAGAAGAACCACTCTGGGAATCATGGAAGAATCATTGTCTAGCTAGTACTAAAAAATAATTGGCTCTGACACCAAACCAAACGTTGGATACCAAACTTTCTTACTAATAAATGCCGTAATTTAAGTTTGAAAGATACTAATGAAACCAATATAGTTAATCTCGAATGCCGGTCTCGTCTCGGCCGGGATCTTGACACCTTGATAACAATATCTCGGAGAGATTATTGGTGAAATATCGGAAGTCTCAAATCTTATATCCAAATTTTATACATGTGAATGCCAAGAATTAATTATATTTTTGTTGATTTATTACCAAGAATCTTAACAACCACACTTTAAGAAGTGATCATATTAGTATATTACAATTCTAAGTTCAAAGTTTCAAAAATCTAGATTAAACAACAAGCATATACCTTGAATATCGGGCGAATCTCGGTCGTATCGGGAGAATCTCGGCCGTATCGACCGATACGATGATATTTAAAGATTCGTCACGCTCTTGAAACGATACCTTGAATATCGTTGTTATCGCGGCCGTAACGACCGATATTGATCACATAGACTGAAACTACATTATGCGATAGCTAATATCTAGAGATCTAAATGTTGAGCATAAAATGCTTAGCACTCCAAGCATTTGTAAGATCAAAGCCTTCCACAAAATCGTGGACACTGATATTGTTGCCAATTTTTAGACGTTTTGGGAATGTTGGTCTGTTAACACGTAGACGTTTTGATGATCATTAGATGTCTAATTTTTCTAACAGAAAATAGAAAGGCGTTGATTAAAGGATTTATATGACCTTTGAGTTTATCTTGCTGCCACGTATGTGAGTCCTACGTTGCAAGTGCTTGACCTCAAATGATATAGTACATGAAGCATATCAGTAGAGCCGTAGAGATATAAACGTGCCGGTCTAGCATAATCCAGCATATAAAATCATATATTTAATGTGTTATGTGATGTATAGTGTTATAGTAAATATCCAGATGTGATGTGTTATATCGTGCCAGAGGACATATTTTACTGTGTTGTGTCAGAAAATAAAACATGGTGTGTTATGCTGAGTTTACCTTTACCTGTTTCTTCTACCTTGTTTTAATATTCTTATCTATACTATTAAAGTTCATATACTGTACCCTTTTTTTTTTTTTTTTGACAAAAACATATACTGTACCCTTACCCTACTCTTGTTCCTAGCTATCAAGTATATCAAATGCAAAATTTCATACTGAACAATCCGTAAGAACATATCATTAGACAAACCATAAATTATCCAGATAAGAGGGAAGTGCATTCGCTTTCAACGAAACAAGTGGCAGATACAGTGTTCTAGATACTCTTTGTTTGCCTCATGTGCTAAGTGAGGAGCCAGTCCACCCTCTACGTTTTAGGTCCAGCTATGTAGGTATCACACTTGACATTGCCCATACATTACTCCCTTAATAATGATACAATCTTTTTCATTAAAATAAAATAAACAAATCATTTTATTTTTATTTTTATTTGTTATTTTTAAGTGACTTCATGATAACTTATATGCCGCCGGTACATAAAAGATGGCCGGCGAGTTTTCAAGATTGCTCTATTAACTAATCCGAAATTTCGAAGCCACTACTAGCCACTCAAATGCATAGTTAGCACTGTGGCAATATTGGCTCAAAAGGCAGAAGTACTTACCTAGATGATCCCACAACTTTCAGTAAAAGTGATTTACGATGGATGGAGCCTTTATATGATGGAGTCTCTGATCAGCATAAGACTCTGAAAAGAGCATTAATATAAGGAATCAAGTATAAGAGGTATTCTCATAGAATGAAGGCATTGAACTAACCAAAGAGGCTTTCAGCTTTCTTTTTGAAAAGGGCGGGAAGTGGGAGACTAATCTAGTTTAGTTAAAGAAAGTGCATTCAAATTGACAACGTTTTTCTAAAGTTTATATTTCCGATATTTATTAAACTAATTTCTTTTGGACTATGAATTTTTCTTTTTCTTTTGGGATTCTCTTCTCAAAGAAAAAGAGTACTCGAAAGACTACGAAATATTAAAACGTTCTCCTTTAAACTTAAAACGAAAGACACGACAAGATACACGCACCCTACATCACCTGCCCTATTTGTGGATTCTATTTTAACGTGTATGTAATAAAAAATATAGATGAATCTCTTTACTGCCTCATTAGTCCATTCGTCCTTGCAACTGCATTTATCTAGCATGACAAACACGTATGTACAGTACAATATTTTACATGTATACGTATCCAACCGGTTTGTACTTATTAATCCTGCTGATTGTCAAACGTATCCAACCGGTTAGAAGAAAGAAAAAAATGTCAAACGTATATAACTTTGCATTTCTCATTCACTTTGAACCCTCTGAACCCAATCTGTGTATCCATTTTATCGATAAAGGAACTACCGATATACTATGCCGTCTGCACAGTCGTTCACTGGCATGCACACAAAAGCTATATGAAATTAATAATCCATAGACTTTTGACACACACGTGGTCTACTGATTTAATCATGTAGCCACTTGGTTAGCCACAAAAAAGAGTTTGTTCTTCGTTGAATAGCAGATCTTGTAAAGGAAAAAAAAGAAAAAGCTAAGACACGAAGAAAAAAGAGACTCCTAAATTAAAGAGCAGTGGTTGGAAGGAAGGTTGTGAATGATAGTGGTCTTCAACAATAATTGACGCGTCCTTCTCATGCAGTAAAGAGTTCCTCTCTCTCTTCTCAATCATATCGGGTTTTGCTCGCTCATGTTTATCTCCTATATATATCTATATAACTGGTTTGATTTTAATCCTTCTATCTTTTAATGCCCTTGGACCTTTCTTCGTATGGTGTACATGTGGGTGGCTGTGGCACGCGGATGTGTATCGCAGACGAGTCCTATTTTATGTACATTTTATAAAGAGTGTTCACGTGATAAATTAATCTCAATTTTTAATTTAATTTTCGTAGTTACGTAACGAAGCAGACCAATTCAAAACAGAATGAGAATGTTAGATAGATGCTCTAAGTGTGCACAACTTAAATTCGTCGAAGAACCTTATAATCTGAACAGTTTCTTGCGAGGAATTTGAGCCCCTGAACTAATGCCATGTGGATAATGTGAACGGTTGGGTTACCGCTGGATGTCGCGGACGCAATTTTCCTCATCCGTGTTTTGTATGCACTTCAAAGCTTGAGTGTATCATTATTACTTACCCTACACAGCACTTGGCTAACACGGCACGCAGTATAATCGCCTACATTACACATTTTAGGTAGCTATATATGCGTTTTAATCACGTTTAGATAGGGATAATCTCTCATATACTCAACGAAATGGGTGTAAGCAGATGGTAAACATATTGTACGAAATGAAACGCTTTCGCTTTCATTTGCATTAAAGAAAGATGCGACTTGTTCTTAATCATGAAGATCAACTTGTTAGAACTAACGTGCATTCTAACTAAAAAAGACATGCATCACTAGTTACTAGTTATACTTTTTACTTTTTAAGTCATGCTTTTGGTTATACTTTTACTTTGATTTAGAATAATATTGTTACATCGCACTATAGCACGATGAAGGACTTTGATTTCGTTTTTTCTTCGTTTCTGTAAAGGATCTTCGTTTTCCAACCCTATTTTTAGCTTGCCTCACCACTTGACTCTCTTCTAAGGTGTCTGACCAAGTTAAATTGGAGAAAAAATAAACTCGTCTCCCCCTTTTGGTGGCAACAACTCAAATAAAAAACGTTATTTGTTTTTGTTTTTTATCGATAAAGATAAATATATTAGGTCAAAAAATACGGTCAAAAATGATTGATTGTTTTTGGTTAACGCATATATTGTTTGTCCGTATTTTTTATAACGTCGTACTTTCCATTACCATTATGGTCGTACAGTCACACTTCTCAAAATAACAAAGCTTATAACCATTCATAAATTTGTGACGAAATTCTAATCTCTTTAGCACGTGTCCCTTCATGTTGTCGATGTCATCTGGTCCTGGCATTATATCCGTTTCGAAATTGGTGACTCAAATAAATGTTGCTAATAATTTAGGAACGTAAATGTCTGCTTCAAAATCATATCCCCTACAATTCCACGTGTGAGGGACATACACAGAAGAAAAACAGGTTTCATGGAGAAAATTGATACAACTCAAAACCAAGACTTACTTAGATGATATGCATTTCAAAGAATATGTGATGCCTCATGGAAAGGGGTATTGGAAAAACATTCAGAAAGGAGAGGATGCTGCTACAGATTCACTCCTCAACTACGTATATTAGGAAATGGCAAAGATGTTAAGTTTTGAAGGATGCTTGGTGGGGAAGCACCCTTTTTTTCCCTAACCCACCAAAAACTTTTAAGATGGAAATCAATAGAGAAGCAAAAATTGATGATTTAGTTCAGAATGGGAGATGGCAAGTCCAACTGTAAAAACAACCTCATCCTCAAGAGACGATGGAATTAAACAATCTTATTCACATACTAGAGGATCCTCCTGATCTTGGAAATCACGAAGACTTAATCAAATGCAACAATACAACTTACACCACAAGAGATGGATACAGATGGATTCAGGAGCAGCAAAACCAAGGGCCCGTGAATGACTTTCAATTCATATGGAAAAATTTTATACCTCTCAAGGCGCAAATGTTTGCTTGGTTTGCATTGCAGAATGTAATTCCCACTATTGACAACCTAAACAAAAGAGGTTGTGGAATTGATACAACAACATGTTGTTTCTATGATACTACAGATAAGGATGTAAATCACTTGATGATTCACTGCACTTTTGCAAGGGATGTTCTATACAACTTTGCAGGAGCAGTTACAAAACTGGACAGATTACAATAACAAGAAAAAGTTGGCAGGAAAAATTTGGCCACTTCTACCTTTTGCGGTGATTTCAGCTGTTTGGGCTGAAAGAAACAAAAGGGTTATGGCAGAAAAACGAAATAGAGAGAAGGATATTATAATATTAGAGGTGAGGAGATTGTTATTTCAATGGGGATCTCTTCAAAACTGGTTTCGTCACTGTAACTTCAAAATTTAGTTGTTAGCTGGGAGGCAGTTACTGACTGTAACTAACTAGTGGGCCTTTTATTTTGGGTTGAGTCGTGGGCCCAAATCATTGACCCAATTAAATACTGAATGTTAAAAAGAAGAATAAAAAAAATCAGTTTCTTTTTTCATCATGATCTTCATTGTTATCACAAACTCCTTGTTCTTTTATTGATTTTTACATATAACATACAATACTTACTTCTACAATCTTCAAAGTTCCAACTTCTCTTCCAAATCAGTGATTTAAAACTCAAAAACTCTAATAATTTTATATTTTAAAAATCAACTTTTTCATGTTTTCTTCTTCTCTCGGACAATCAAAGAAAGTTAAGGACCTTATGGTGTTGAGTTTCTTTGAATTGCATAAAGAGAGGACGATGTGAGATGTTTCTTTTAGAAAGTGGGTTTATAGGCAACTTAGTAATTTGCTACAAAATATCTTCTCTTCATATGATAAATTGACTTGGTAACCGATATTTTGACCATATTTATGGGCCCAGACGCAATATTTAACAAAGAGGGTAGATTTGTTAAAAAAAATTAACAAAAAGGCATATTATTCTTTCAGTTGTTAGAGTGAGGGCAGATTAAGATAATCCCCTTTACTATTTTTAGAAGCTTTAATTTTTACGTTATCGTTTAGCTAAAAATCAACTACAAGATGAATTACCATTACGAGTTCATTCTACAAGATGAACTGCTCGAATGAACTACCATTTGCTAGCTCAATCTACAAAATAAAATTTTAGAATGAACTTTCATTACGAGTTTAATCTACAAAATGAACTACTAGAATGAACTACCATTACATAAATGAGAAATCCAAAAGATTGAGGATACTGAAAAACTAACCCTTGTTCATATCTCTTTCACTAGCTGAGATGCCTTTTTGATAGAGAACTTAAATGTATCAATATCATTAACAATTCGACCTATTTGCTCTGTTTGTACAAAGGTTAGACAAAAAAATAAATCATGTTAGAAACCTTGATTCTTGTCTTTTCAAGTTTATATATGATGACACAGAATATGAAACCTACTCACTTGGTTCTTCAAGGCAACTCCAGTTTGATTTACAACTTCGATTGTTTGCTCCCCAATCTAAAATATTTAGATCTGGTTATATATTTCGGCTTCATGCTCCTTTCTCTTTGAGCTAGACGTTCTGCCTTTTATTTGAGCTAGATGCTCGGTTTCTTGAGCCATGTGTGCTTCTTATTCCTCTTTCTCTCTATATGTGGTTGTTAGACCATCATCTGGTTATTATCGGTGGTTTGGATTATGAACCTCGTTGTTGATAAGTACGTCGTTATCTGGCCTTTACGTTTTCTTAGGGTGTGACAAGTATGATGTCTCCTACTATCGAGACTCATTCCTGACCTTGACGTGGATCCACAGGCGAGGGTATCCCATCATTCCTCGGATTGGTCTCTTTCCTCGATATTGTCATGACATCATGGAGGCTCGCTCCCATGATGACGGGTCGATTACGCAGGTTCTGAATCAGATTTGTAGTGCTTGTCATGGGGTCCATCCATATTTTATGCAGTCGACACCTACTTCGTCCATTGTATCTACTTTCACAGAAATATATAGATCTTACTTTGACCCTTCTCACTTCATCGCCAAGTTTTGGAAATAATAAAAATATAATTTTTCTTCTAGATAATAATCCTTATGACCGACAGTTTGTAACCAACTGTCAGTTGCCAGGATTAATCTCTGCGTCGTTCTCAGTATCCTCGTAACTCAGAGGTACTTTCGAAGATGGTCCTCCCAGAATTTTTTGGAAATGAGCATACCGACAACAAATACTAGGTTAAAAAGTTGTACTTAAGTTAACTCTCTGTGAGGTCATGCTTTTACCGACACAACTTCGATTACTTCACCGGAGCCTTGTCAGAGTTATCTTGGTTTTGCCAGAGACAATTTTTTTTTTCCGAAAATAAATCTCGTTGATGTTAAACACTAAAAAAATTTATTTAAATCTCGTTGTCTTAATGAGTTATTGGTCCTATGAAGAATTAGTTTTTATCAAATATTTATGTTATTGTCGAACAAGATTTTCCTCTCCTTAAACTCGAATTTTCAAAGAGCTGTGGATCTGTAATTAAGGGACTTTAAGAATAAACTAATGTGAACTTTCACTCTAAAAGACTTAAAAATGGTATTATCAAGACCCAAGTTGGGGAAAAAAAGAAGGTAATGCATAACTCAGAAAAGCATACTATTTTTAAAGATCTAGGTATAGGAAATAATCTATAAAACTTGAGTCATTGTTACCACTAGGGATCTTTCTAAACTTATCAACAAGGATTTAGATACTTTACCGTTCCAAAATCTGCTAGTGGCGTTCAAGTTATTCAACAAGATAACTTTATCCATATTTCTAGCATCAAAATGTAATAGTTATTTTTTTTAACACTACATTTCGCACCGTTCATACAAAACCTCTGACATGATGAATGATAAGATAAGCAAAGGAAACTAGGAAAACATAAATAACACAAGATATTACGTGGTTCGGTATTGGTAATTACTTCTACAGGTGAAGAATTGATTGTTCTTTATTTAAGTGAAGGATTACAAAAGATCTAGGGCTAAAACCTTTCTCTCTCTAAGTTTTATAGACACAAATACTGATACAAACAAAGTTACAGTGTTATGCAAGTACATCCTCATTTGCTACACCTTCTTCTGGTACCCAAGGCTCGATTTTCATTGTATCGTCCTCGATGTATGCTTTCCCACTTCCGAGTTTGATTCTTCCCGCTAGCGTTACTCTTTTCGGGCCCTACCTTCATCTAACTTCTCTGCTCTACTTCTATGTCTTTTACCAGTTGCATTAAATGACTTATCTCTCATTTTAAACTTGACCATCCATTGTCCTTTTCACTTTTCATTTGTCTTTATCCGGTGTTTTGGTGGTAGCTATCTTAAGTGAATCACTATGCTTTAACCTTTGTCCGGTACTTTTCCTTCCCCTTCTTTGGTGATCCCTGCTCTAAGATGCTCCTACGCGTCTCATAGATATTTTTTTTTTTGCTAAAACACGTATTGTTCCTTTTAATTGCTTGCATTGAATTTTGGATTGGTAAAATGCCCTTCCGGGTAACGATATGCTATAGCAACTAAGAACATTCGGAATTAAATCTGTATAAACTTTATTAAAATGGTAAATATAGCAAGTTAGCAACCCAAAAAAGTTGTATGTCAGCCAGTGGGCCAACGGTATCCTATTTTGGAGCAGAGTTTTAAAACGTTGAACGGAATTTAAAACACTACATCCGGTATACAAAAAAAACAAAAATAACAAGCTCATTCAAATCATTACACATAAAACCTTCCACGTTCCTATTACTTGATTCAACAATAAAAGTCTTCAGGCTAGTTGCATGTTGTAGTGAAGCAATGCCATTAGAAAAGCTCAAAGGGTTGCACGTCGGCCACAAAACCCAACTGCAACTTATAACAGTAATCCTAAAGTATATCTTAGCTGTGACTGAAAATCCTCGGCGCTGACATACCTTATCAAACATTGCTTGACAGAACTGCAATTTTAAATCGACTTCAAAAACGCTTCTAATCCATCTCCATTTCCATCTCTATAAAGATCTTGCAAAACTGCAATCGAAGAAATGGAAAACAACACTAAACCACCTTAATCCCAGCCAGTGCAAAAAAGAGAAACGAATGATGCACAAAAGATCTAGCAAAACTGGCATTAGAAAAAAAAAATGCACACCCGGTGGGACTCGAACCCACAATCGCCTGATTAGAAGTCAGACGCCTTATCCATTAGGCCACGGGTGCTTGTTTGCCACCCTGCCCAATAATACCATTAAGAATGTAAATATAAAACCGCGCATAGTGCAAGGTTGGTTTCTTTTCTGAGAAGTGAGAACTAGTGGCTACCAATTTTAAGTATTCGAATTCGAGCGCATAAGAAAATGGAGGAACAAAGTTCGAGTTTGAAACCCTACAATTTACTCTCACGGATCAAAGGTATGAAAGCCCCAAAAATATTAACTGATTCTTGTTCCAATAAAGCATTTCTTCTGTGGAAAATTTGACGGATGAAAATGTTACAGGGTTAACTCGATCTCTTCTTAAAGATATCTGTAATGGACAATCTCCAGTAGTTTCTTAGATCGTTACTGGAATTATTGTTCAAATCCCACTGGAAATTGGTAATAATCCCTTCTAAATACTTGTTTAATTAGTCTTCGAAAGTACCGAATTGAGGGTTTTATGTACTAAATCTCATTTTCGTTTTCGTAATCTCAAACTTTCCAGTTTTCAGTATTCTAATTGATGCTTATTAGGAGGTGGTTTAGTTTAATTACTGATTAATTGCAAATGCAGTTGTTGTAGCGATGAAAAAATTGTAACAAAAGATTCCCTTTTTATGTGGACAGCAAGGCAAACATATGATTTCACTTCAAAGAGAATGTCATGCACATAGACTGAGTGAGTCTCCCCTGACAGATTGCAATTTGACATAGGCCGACATGATTTACTGCATTGTTCTTTTTCTTCCTGGATTGTTTTTGACCTTGTTTTCTTGATCTTGTCAGATGTCTTGATAAGGGTGCTACTTATTATTCAGAAGTTGCTGCAAGAAAACAAACACGGTTCAAAGAGAGATATACTACATGTATCCATCTGTATTTTCAGGTATGCCTCTAGATTTTGTGCCTTTATAGATTTTTCAAGCTTGCTGTATTTGAAAAGTAGACTGAGAGACTAGATGCGTAAATTATCTATTAAGTTATCATGTAATGATTTCTCCGTCTTACGAAGTTCATACGGTTGTCTAATTTCAGTTTTTCTTTTTTGACAGCATGAACTATAGATTAGATAGCAGTTTAGCCCAAACCCAATGTTTATTTAGGTAAATTGTAATGTTTCATTTTTGTATTGCAGAGCAAGCTGTTGTAGATCGCGCCATCAATGACATATGCATTCTCTTCAAATGCAGTCGCCATAACCTAAATGTGGTATGTTTTCATGTCAAGTTAGTATCTCAATCTGTTTTAAATTACTTAGTTGCAGTTTACCGTCTCTAACTTATTGGCGTTCACACTATTGGGGAGGATAATAACTCTTAGAATCATCTGCACGGATTTTGTCATTACACATGAATATAAAGTTTCTATGTTGAACCATTCTAAACAGTACTTCAGACAAAATTATTACTTCTCTGCTTGCTCAAAAATGTGGCAACATGATATAGATATAGATGAGTTCAATAGTTCCCACTGGTGTCCATGATTATAAAATCTTTCAAACGTCATTAGGCACCATGAAAGTAGCAGTAGATACTGATATTATATCCACAAAAGGATCTAAGACTTACGGATTCTCCAAATACATATAGTAGTCATTAAACTTGCAATGTGTCTCCTTTCATAATCATTAGGTCTGCCCTCACTTTTTTTCTTTTGGCAGGTGTCTGTTGGAAAAGGGTAACAAATCAACTTATAAAGGACCATCCTGGATTGATGTCTTCACGAAACATGAAAAGACATATGCCTTTGTGCTATCCAAGTTCTTTCCCAGTGATTTGTTTACTGCCTTCTCTATAATAGGCTGCCCTAACCAGCCAAGAACAATCAAACAGTTTTGATTTTTTCTCTTTTCATCTCTCTTTGTCAATTTTCTTAATGACCTTGCATAAACTTGCAATTCTTAAATTGGTGTCTAGGTTGGTGATGGGCTGGTTAAGATTCTTGGAAAGTGGAAGGGAAATCGACTGCATGAATAGTCCTAACACTGTAAGAAAACAAACTAGCTTTCCTAAGAGCTTATATATACTAGTTCAGATGTATGTAACTGGTTTACTTGCAGGCGTTCCCTATACCTGTTCATGTTGAGGAAGTCAGAGGTATCCTTACATAGTTTAATTGTCCTTATTCTAGTTTCAATTTCAAAGAACTTATGTTTCCTCAAGGACTGCTGGACTAGATTCTTTCGTAGTTCATATAATTTCAGGCAATCAAAGCTTTAAGTGTCCTGACTTTAACTTATTCTGAAGTTTCACTTAATTAAAGAACATAGATATCATTAGTGTCGCTCAGTATATACTAATTGTAGAGAAGGAAACAGGTAAATCTGTTTTAAGGTTATTGTATACTTTTAACCCTGGACTGATGCTTGTTGTTTGAATTGTAACTTTGACTTTCTTGCTGCAGTATTCCAGTGGCTAGCAGATGATCAATTTTGTCGTGCAAATCGTTGTATCATTGTTACGATAATCACAGTTCTTCAATTTCTCTTGGATTATGCAAAAGAACCAACAGTGATACCCCTGCTTAACTATTTCAGGGAAGAGGTTATCCTGACATTTCTACTAGAAGGTACATCACTCAACACTCCTTGGTTCTAAATTTTACTCTTCATTGCTGATTGTCAATGTTTTCATATTGGAAAACCCCTAATTTTTGTTATAGGAACTCTAATGTCAAATGGCTAAACTAGTCCACCTTAATGTCATTTTGTATGGGTTATCCCTTAATGTATTTACCTTTTAGACTCCCCTGCGTAACGTATGGCATAATAGTGATTGAACTTTCAGTACTCCAGCCTGATATCCCAGCCTGTAGTTATTTCCTGTTTTCTGAATGTAATTTCGCAGATTTTTGCGTCTTCTTACGGAGAAATTGCATCTGCCTGTATATTGCTTAGTGGATTGTGATCCTTATGGTTTTGACATCCTTACAACCTACCGGTTTGGTTCCATGGTATTCTTTAGACCACTTTGAATCTATTCAAATCTATCAACAGTTACTCAATTCAATTTAAAAATACATTCTGCATAGAACTGTATTTGATTAAATTACATTTAGCTTTGCCAAAAACAAACAAAAACGTTTGCATTATGCCATGATTCTTTTTATTAAAAACCCCTCTTTCACTTCTGAAGCAAATGGCCTATGATGCAAAATTTCTAAGATTGCCTGACGTACGATGGCTTGGGGCTTTTCCTTCCGACCGTGAGAACTATCAACTCCCGAAACGTTGTCTCCTTCTTCTAACAGCAGAAGGTGTAATTGGTTTTTCTTTACTATTTTATTGTTTCCTTAGAATTGTATGAATTCCTTGTCCAGGAACCTGTTGACGTTCAATTTTTTTTTTAACAAATGAACCTGGTTTTGGTGCCAGATAAGAAGAAAGCCGAAGCAATGTTACTGAGATGCTACCTACATCAAGAAGCGCCACAATGGAGGTTGAATTCTGCAGCATTTGCTGAGAACAGGAGTAAAATGCTGAGAACTAGAGATAATAACTAATACCATCTGACAATAACTAATGTTAATTTGAAACAGGTCAGAACTAGAGATAATGCTGAGAACAGGAGTAAAATTTGAGATTGAAGCTTTGTCTGTATCATCAATTTCTTTCTTGTCAGAGAAATGCATTTCATCTAAAGTTCAACATGGGGTATTCATCTAAAAACAATTACTATTGTCATGAATTAGAATTTGGAAACTTGGCAATTTTATTGGCCGCGCCTTTGAATTTGTAATTTCAATTTGGAAAACTGAGTTTCATTAATGCAAAGTGGCAGTGTTTGATTCCACCAAGGAAACCGTACATTGTTGGTACCTCATATAGCATTGTAATACTCCCTCCGTCGTATCCTAAGAAAAGTGATACTTTCACCTTTTTCAGTTTGGTCTACTTTCAGGGTTGTATTTTGTACTGGCGAAGTGGCTTAAAGCTGCCGAAGGTATGGAGATCTTCTCAAATGATCTGCTTAAATCAAAGCTTTGATATATATATGGAGAATGAACGAATATAAATATAATTACAATAATAAACCCTGTAAAATGATATTACTGATTAAGAACTTTCTGATAACTCACCTAAGAACTAAAGATTAAACAAAAGGATAAACTTTCCTATAGAATCCAAAAAAACCAATGAAATCCCGTTTATACGGTAAAAGTGATCGCCGTTTATCTCCTTCTTTATGGGACGACGATGCCGATAACGTTTCATTTCCGGCATTTGTACTAGTACCGACGCTTACTTTCTTCCCTGACAATTTTCTATCCATCGTTTTTGCATCTTCTTTCCTTCCCTTACCAGACGATTTAGCTAGGTATACGTACATCTTATTTTGATGACTATTACTTCGATGAATCAAATCTCTGATCTTAAAACTTTTAAGCTTATTACTACTATTTCCAATGGATTTACTCTTCTTACTAGGACAGTAAGTACGATCAGGGGATGTCGTAAAATTTTTTGGTTTCCAAATGCAATACGATGCTAAATCGACATCAGTTTCAGATGACGAAGATGACGATGTCGATGATGAGAACTCTTTTACAAAGAGTCTTCCTAATTGAAGCCGAGGATAAGACGAGTTATTAGTACTATCATTTTCGAAATTGGCAAGATCTTGATTGAAAATGGGAAAAATGGGTAATGAACTATCAGTAGTATCTCTACAATTCACGAAAGCAAATTCGAAATCATCCTCGTCGTTATTACCCTCATTTTCTTCTTCTTCTCCGTTTGAGGTTTGCTTTGTGTCGTCGGGGTGAAACCTGAATTCTTCTTCGATATCGGAGTGATCACTACTACATTCTTCTTCCTTAATGACTTTAGCTGCAATTTCTTCAAAACTGATTGACGATGAATAACTGCTGAAACTAGGAGAATATTCAATCTCTTGCATTTTGTCTACTAATAAAATCTTAGGTGTTATTGTTCGTCTCTGTTTGAGTTTGTTTTGGCTCTGCCGCTGTTGTTGTTGATATGAGTGACATTAATTTTATGGTTTTATTTATAAGAAGGAGAAACTGGAAAGGGATTCGGTGAGTGGAGGGGGCTCTTTTGATTTTGTTTTATTTGACACTTCCAGACGTTCTAGAGTATGTTCATTGTATTCACCTCCACATTTTAAGGTGGTAGAAGGAAATTACTGCTCATTCTAGATGAATTGGTGGTTCCACATGGACTTATTCTTTAGTGATGCTTCCATCTATTTCTAGAAGAACCATAAATAATATGGAAACCTTGCACATGTGTTGAAAACTTGAAACAGACTATTTGAATTTTGAATAGATAATACAAAATTCAAAAGTGTATTTGAAAATGATACTTTACTTCATATTCTAGAAGACGAAATAGATTCAGTTTATCTAATATCTCGAAGTGAATACTGAATAGACTGTAGAGTGTAGATCCATTCCCTAGAGTGTTTGACCCACTACTTAGGGGTGGGGTCATACATCTTCTAAAATTAGCCACCATAATTCTTCTAGAATCTAGACAGTTGGCTTTAAAGTTTAAAGTTGGATACCACTTACCTTAGCTAGCTTTTCATTCATCGTAGAGATTAGAGGATGGCTTAGACTAACCCCAATGGATTATCAGATTTAACTTTCTAAGTTTGTTGCCATGTCAGTTTGAAGCCTTGAACCATCTCCTATCCTCTATGATAATTTAAAATTTAAATTAAATATGTCTAATGATTTAGCGCATTGCACCTAATAATTTGACGTAATCTAAAAAGATATGTTTGTGTCGAATAATTTGGTATAAAATTAGTCAATTCGAATCAGTGTGCCTAATGGTTGGACGCACTAGAAATATTCTTTAGTTAATAGGAAAACCCGATCTCTTCTTCTCTCATTTTTTCTTTTGTCATCTCAAGAACAACCGAAAATGCATATCATAGATGAGCAAGTTTTAAGGATTTATTTTCAAATCCTTTTAAGTGGGTTTATATTTTTTGAAATCAAGATTTTATTGATACTTTTTTGGGGGATTTTCATATCATGATTTCAAAGTATGGTGAACAAACTAAAGTTTTTTTTATTATTATTTGAATGTTTTGATCGAACATTTTATGTTGAATAAGAACTTGAATGAATTATGTATAGTTGATGAATTTATACTGTGTTAAACTTGATTAGTTTTTAAATTACATATTGATTTTAGGGTTTCCTTTGAGCACCAAAATTGAATTGAAAAATTCAGGGTTTTTTTGATGATATTTGCTTTTTTTTTTAAAATGATGCAAAATAAATTTTAGTAATGAGTAGTAGAAATTACAGTTGAAATTTTAGAATCAATAAGAAATCTAGTATCATCAGGCAAAGTTCCTTGATATTCAAAATTAGATTATTTTTTTTTCGTCCTAGCTTTCTTGGCCAAATGATCATCCAAACCATTACTTACCCTATTAACCGATCTACAAGCCCACTGATTAATTTTTCCTAATAGAAACTTAACATCAAGGATTAAACCATGATTCCTCCAATAAACATAAAAGGTTTTTTTATTTACAGACTTTATTAAAATATCACCGTCAAATTCAAAAACTACTTGATTTAAATTTTTTGAGACTGCCCAGCTAACTGCTTCCCTCAGAGCCAAGCATTATAGCTACTTCACTCTATTATCTTTAATCAACCCTCCATTAAAGTATCTTCCTTTGACTCCATAAAAGCTACCTGCACAATCTCTAACTATTAGACCAATGCTTCCTTGTAAAGTTTTCTTAAGGAATGAGACATCAACATTAATTTCTAATGTATTAAGATATGGAGGAACCCATCTTTGTATTTGCATATCACTTACATTACTTAGTCTAGAGAGATTACTATTAACAGAAAAGTTGTTGTTGCAGATACTGTTTATTCTTGCAATAGATATATCCCTATTGGGTTTGGTATTTTGAAAGATTAAAGCATATTTATCTTTGTTTAAAGTTGATATTTATAATTTGATTGGCAGCAGTGTTGATGATGTTTGTGGTGTAACTGAGATTGTAACATGATTGAATTAGAAAAATCTCCCTTTGTTGCATTTATTGATTGTGTATGCTTTTATATTGCTTTATAAGATTACGGAGACCATTGATTTGAGTCATTTTGAGACGTTATCCGAAAAAAATGACACAACATGACATAGATGTAACACTACATTATTCATAGAACCTAAACTACTACATTAGTTTAGATTCTAGTATGAAATAACTCGTTTGCAGAACGGTGAATAAATGGTTGCCTTTGCTCAGTTTCGTATGCAGCCCTCGTAACTTCCCGATTACCATTTGCACGGCTATATATTATGTGAAAATTTGACATTTATTCATAATCATCATTAACGGTGTTTAATGAACTTAACGTTTCTTCAATTAGCATTACCATTAACACTAACAAACTCATTAAGAATAATACTCCAGTATTTCTCTGACGATTCATTAACACCAATTTCATTTGGTGCGATATCTACAACCTTTCAATAACTTCTGACAATGTTGTTGTCTTCCGCAGTTGAGTTTGGATGCATTGAATTGATTGTGGATAAAGAAGAAAGAATGAAACTTCACAAGTTTGAGGTAAGGATGTGGTGTTGAATGTTGAGTTTATATAGAAGTTTGGATTTGAAAAAAAAAATGTTGAAAAATATGAACCGCACGAAGAGAGATGTTGGAGATCCAACGACTCCCCTTATTTGCGCCCAATGGTTAGGCACCTATAAGGCTAATAATTGGGCGCAAATCAGTGGATTCGTTGGGTCACCAACAAATCACCAACGTCTCTCTCCATCCTGAGGCTCATATCCTTTACTCGTTAAACTCCCAACATCAATTATTTTTTTAAAAACGTTATAAATAAAGTTTCAATTCTCCTTCATCAAACACACAAAATCTTTTAATTTTTATTTTCTCTTCTCCCTTTTAATTAACGTTCTCTTTGCTTGTAAAAAAATGGCATGCTTTAGTAGAGATGAAGATGTAGCACTAATCAATGCTTACGTAACGATCACTTCGGATGCGATTGTAAGAAAAGATCAAAGGATTTTTAGGCGCGAATTTGAGCTGAGTACAATGTAATATGGAAGGTAATACTTAGCGAACTTTAAAGGCATTGTAACAAAGAGTTACCACACGTTGAAAAAAGAAGTTAAGAGATATGTTTTGCATGTACAGGCTTATATACGAAATACGTCCAGTGGAATGGATATTTCAGGAGCGATAATGTTGTTTAACAATCCTATTTTTTTTTCTTTAATTTTCACGACCACCTAACATTAACAATATTTTCCATTTATTTTGTCCGTAGTATCGGGAAGGTTAAATGAGATACGTAAAAGACCCAAACGAAGGAAAAACTTGCAGACAAAGCTTTCCAAATTATGAAGATGCATTTGGTGGATTTCAATCCGGAGATTATTGATCATGAACCACTAACTCAACAAAGGAAAGGATTTGAACCTAACAATGATGAAGAGGGTGATGATGATAATATTATAATGAATGAAGGTTCACTATCTACTTATGGTTTTAGCTCTACTGGGTCACAAAGAAAACCATTTTTTTCCCATGACGAAGAGAGGGGTCCAGGTAGAGAGGAATCAAAATGGTTGGCTCGCGAAGCTATAATGAGAAATGAAGGATTAAAGGAGGTGTTACAATTTCTTAAAGAAGAAAGTCAACTAAGACTGGCCAAGTATGATGAAAATGTCGAGTAGCTTAAGAAGTTAATTGACAACAATGAACTCTTAGCAAACAACAATAACAATTTAGCCATAAACCAACAACGATAAACCGACTTGGAGATACTACAAATTAATATGGATACGTTGGTTGAATGGGAAAAACTGATCATCAAAGGAATGATGAATGAGATTTTGATTCGTATTGGTCATCCTCCACTTCCATAAATTACCTACAAGTTATTTTTAAAATTTTAAGCTTAATTTATTTGAATGTTATTTTTAAAAGTAAACTTTATTTCATGCTTTAATTAGTCAATTTAAAAAAAATAATAATATTATATTGCAGTGTAATGAATGAAAGTCTCTATATAACCTATGATTTTTTGGATTTTAATTCAATCAATATATTAATTTAAACATGCACATTAATCTAGTTCAAATTGTTGATATGAGAGGAGTGTAACAAAAGTTAGCAAAACCCATAACGACTATTTTTTTGAAAAATACAGTCGTTGGTAATAATTTTATCTACCAAAATAAAACGACTATATTTTGGCCTATAAAGCAACACAGTTCAATATCATTTTTCAATACGCAAAAAATATAAGCAACATGGAATGTTCTATGCTTATTATCCTCTTCTTTCTTCTGATTACTTATTAAGATTTATTTATTTTGTAATGTTTGATCTCTAAATAGTTTTAGTTTTGTTGTTTCAGTGTTCTTCCTTCATCAAATGCGAAGATTGTCAATCTGGAAACCACATAAGCGACCTATGTCCATTTATGTACTCTTAATGTTCAAGACTAAATTGCAATGGGTGGTGCAAGATATTAGAGTCAGATACAGAAAGCAATGCAGGGAGGATGTTCGTCAAAAGCCAAAAACCAAATTGTGGAGCATTTGAATGGCTTGATTTACTAATTGAAGAAAAAAACCTTGTTGCAGGTTCATCTGGTTTATTTGTTCCATTTGTAATTGATGACCCTTGTTTTTTTTATGAAGAAAAAGATCATTGGTCCGGAGATTGTCCATGGGTTGGACCAAATTGACGGGTTATAGGTTGTATTGGAATTGTATAAATAATGCACCTTGGTGAAAGTGAGAATAGTGATGACATTAGTATTGTTTGTTGCTACTGCAAAAAAAAACAATCAAGTTTTCCAAAATACTCGAGAAATAAAAGAAAGAAAATCAAGTTATTAATTGATAGAAATTTATTTTCTTTACAATTAATTCTTAGACATTAATTAATTACAAAAATCGTGACCCATGAGCATTGGTGTAAAGAGCATGAGCAAAAATTATAAAAATAACAAATATGTAGTAGGAGTGTAAGGGGAGTGTAGGAAAGAAAAAAAAGTCAAATTAGTATTTCTTGGTTGCAGTAAATGATTGGGCACAAATACCTTGCGCCTAATGGTAGGGTGTGTATCCGAATATTTTAAAGGAATATCATCTTTTGCGCCTAACCTTTTGCCGCTAAAGTTAAATTTTTCTGCGCCCAACCATTAAGTATAAAGGACTTTATTCAAGTTCACGTTCAAGCAAAACTTCGAACACCAGCTTGATTCAAGAGATATGAAAACGCTTATGTAAAGTTTAAAGTTTAATTTGATGTCCATAGGGTTAGTCTTATAAATTTGTTTGGTCCTCATCCGTGGATAAAAGTCAATAAACTGAACCAATTAATTTGATGGCTGAAAGAAATGGAACCTAGATTATTTTTTTCTTAGGCTATTTTATTTTTAATAAGTGGATTTTACTGTGTAATAAATTATTTATGAAGTGTTAATTTTTTTTCTTTTTTTCAAACGAGTATAAAATTAAAATTACTCTGATAAATTATTACAAAAAAAATTAACTGTAAATTAATTTAAAATATTAAAATTTATATTAAGATAACTATAGATATTAACATCGTGCTAACAAGTTATACAACTAGAGGTCAAAAAATACATTCTCTCACCGAAAACTCAACCAGCGCTTCCCCACTTGAAACCCCTAAATCCAGAAATCGCCATGGTTTTTCATCCTCTCTCAAGCTAAGTTTTCAATTCACCGGCCTAGAGATGATTCAGGTTTTATTAGTTTCTAGTTTGTGGTATTGATCATGTTCCTTACATAACTGCATTTCGATTTGATGTTATGGTTCCTCTGTTGCTGCTTAGAATTCTACTATAGGTATTTACTAGATCTTGGTGATGAAATTTGATTATCAGCAACGCCGAGCTTTGATCTTCCTTCTGAAAAACCGTTTTCACTACCTTCCTGATCAGATATCTCTTCTCACCTACTCAATATGACATCAGTTAAGTTGCTCTCAGATGCAAAATGGGCTCTTAAATTATGAAGAAGAATCCTCCTTATCTGGTTTTTTGGAAAGAAACCCAGCAAAACGCATATTTCCCCTTCCTTCTTATCGAGGGGTGATGCAGATCGGAAGCGTGTAAAGATGATAATAATCGCAGCGGAATAGAATTATTGAAAAGTAACCGGTAGAATGGGTAAAAATCGATAAAAATTAGTTGATCTTCAAAGATATATCCTAAAATCTACGAGGTTATCTAGACTTCGTTAATTCACTACGAATAACGACTATATATATGAGATTAGTATTCAGACTTCGGGGTAAACCCAACTATGATTAAAAATTAAAATCAATAAACTCAACAAGTTTAATAAAAATAAAATAATTTTAGTTAATCAAAAACTCCCCTAATTTTCGTTTTTGGAACTCTTTATATAGATAACTCCTACTAAACAAACCCTAAACTTATCAAAAACCTATAAACTTGTTTCCCAAGGTATCTACTACCTTTAGGAAACTTTCTAACTTATTAAAACTCTTAAAATAAACTTCTAGACTCTTTTAAAATTACTCTAACTAATAAATCCGAAAATTAGTTATTTTTCTACTAAAAATAACGTTAATAAAATATAAATAATAATAAAAAAATAATTGTTTTATTTTCCATAAATCTCCCTCCATCATTCTACCAGTGTTGGAGAAGATTCGTCCTCGAATCTTGCCGGTACCATGTTCTGCATGTGTAACTCGTTGATGACAATCTTCATACACATGAATTGATGTTGTAAAATAATAATTTATGCACCGTATAGAAGCATGATGTATGATGGAAGCCCGAAACGGATCTTCATATGTTGATTCAACAAATTCTCTCTTGTTAAGGTAGATATGAGAGACCAATTGTGTATCACAATAATCAACAACTAGCTTACACTCGGGCAAAGACAACTCATCGATATCAGGAATTTCTAAATAAATAAGTTTATCAGGATTAGATGACTCACCATGAAACTCTATTAAATCATGTGATATTTCTTGGGACTGTTTTTCTTTGTCAGAAACAGGATGTTCTTCGCCTTTTTGAGAAGAAAATTTCATGTCCTCCTCATCATCGGGATATTTATCAAAGATCGGAGTTGTATATCTCTCAACAATAACTTGATTTTGTGCATCATTGTCATGAGGAAAAAACAAGTCTTCAACGTCGTTATCTGCACTATTATTTTCTTCTATAAGCGAGCATTGTTTAGATCGAGATTTTAGTGACTTCTTCAAATAACATTCTATCACTTCCAGAATCTCCTTCTTTGATTTGATCAGATATTCACATCTTCTCGGATCTCGTCTTGGTGACAATTTATTAACCCCGAATACTCGTCTTAGTAACATATTATTAACTCTAGAATCAAACTTTGCTCCGATACCAACTGATGCAGACCGGAAGCGTGTAAAGATGATAATAATCGCAGCGGAATAGAATTATTGAAAAGTAACCGGTAGAATGGGTAGAAATCGATAGAAATTAGTTGATCTTCAAAGAGATATCATAAAATCTATGGGGTTATCTAGACTTCGTTAATTCACTACGAATAACGACTATAGATATGAGATTAGTATTCAGACTTCGGGGTAAACCCAACTATGAATAAAAATAAAAATCAATAAACTCGCAAGTTTAATAAAAATAAAATAATTTTAATTAATCAAAAACTCCCATAATTTTCGTTTTTGGAGCTCCTTATATAGATAACTCCTACTAAACAAACCCTAAACTTATCAAAAACCTATAAACTTGTTTCCCAAGGTATCTACTACCTTTAGGCAACTTTCCTAACTTATTAAAACTCTTAAAATAAACTTCTACACTCTTCTAAAATTACCCTAAATAATAAATCCGAAAATTAGTTATTTTCCTATTAAAAATAAAATTAATAAAATAATAATTAAAAAAAAAAGTTTTAATTTCCATAAATCTCCCTTCATCAAGAGGTCTCCAATTTCAGTTTTTTTTCTACCTCTGATTTTTCCCAACCAGTTTCTACCTAGGTTAATTAGACTTTGTTTGTTGTTATGAAGTGTTAACCTTTTTCATCACTATATCCTTTCGTTGGATTGGTGAAGATAGTTTTTATCCCAATTTCTATTTGAACCTGTTCTATGTAAGGCAGTTTTTTTTTTCCCTCAATACCCCGACTGTTGTTCTTGTCTCTGTTCAACAGAGTTGAAGTAATTGTTTGATTGATGGGTCTTTAGCTAAGTTTTAGGAAATATTTTCATGTGATCTGCCTTGTTTGTTTCGCTGGAGGATGATAGTTTTTTTCCTGTAAGAAGTACCTTCTTTTTCGCTAGGTTAGAGACTGTTCATGTGTAGATTCGAGTACTTAGAATGAAACTGGTGTTATTGGGATATCTGGATTGCTAATACTTTGTAACCATATATGTTTATTCACTTGCTTGGAAGATCTTGGAATTACTTTTCATCACCTAAACCCTTTGCAAACTAATGTACAATGCCTCCAGTTTTATGCTTGTCTGGGAGACTAATAAATTTCAAAATACATATCTTGATCCTAATGGTTTGCATTCTTTGAGAGCTCGAGTTATGATTAAGCCTCTTCAACCTTGAGGTCAGAAAGGATTGTTTGAATGTATTTCTGCTCCACCAACCCCAGCAACCACTCCAACACCTGATCCACCTTGGAATTTCATGCTCTAAAGACAAACCAATAGACAACAAGAACAACCACAACAACAACAATTTGAGCCAGCATCTGCGTGGGCATGATCTACTCCAATGAACTTCAACTGCAACACTAAGAATTCAATGACATGCCACCTGCACCAACTAAAACATGATCAAACTTAGTACCTATTTTAAAATTATTATTATTATACAACAATCTAGCACTAATATATAGGCAATCCTCTTGGGTCGGTGAATACTCCTTTTTTTTCAAGTTTCTATCTCTTTTCTTTAGTTTGTTTTAGTGTAGTTCACTAATTCTGTAGTATCAATATTATTTCAGTTTGTCTTTGTCTTTTTTTTAAAAAAATATCCTAGTCCAGTTAGTAGTTTACATCATTTAGTATACTTACTTTCAAACAAATTTGTTTCTTTTTCTTTGCTAATACTTTAGTTTAGTCTAGTTTGTGTCTGTAATTCGACTTGTATCTTTATTTCAGTTTTAGTAACCTTTGTAATAGATTTATAAACATTATTAGCACTAAATCCTTCAAGGGAAGAGATTGGACACTACTTCGAGCCACAATCAAAGCTAAAGACTCAGTTTGAAGTTATGGATCAAGACGGAAAACAAGGAGGTAGACAGATATTGTTCAGGCAGTACTCCACATCATCTGGATACAAAGGCCTGATTAACATCTCGGATCAATTGCATAGACACCCACCACCAACCACCAAGTTCTTATGGGCACAGTTGTTTCCACCAAAAGTACAGCTTTTCTTGTGAAAAACATTCGTCGAAGGCCTACGAACCATCGACAACCTCATCCATATCTACCCCATTAACTCCAATATCTACCCTGTTGTAATTCTAATCTGGAGACTGCTGCTCACATTCTTCTTCATTGTCATGTTACTGTACATTCTAGGCATAGTGATCCAATTGTAATTGTTGAATCTTTGTATATCACATACCCTCTTGTAACAACTCTTTTTTAGTTTAATAAATTTCATGCTTCAAAAAAAAAATGTGCTGACTGATGTGGTTTTAATAGTGGTAAATAATGGTTCGTTCAAGACTTGTGAAGATTTGTTTTCAAATCTAATTTCTAAGACTAAACATAGGAAAACTCAAATAAAATTGATAACAAAGTTGAGAGAAAACTGAGGCTAGGATTCCACTATTTTCCAATTTTTAAAGTGATTAAATTAATAATTATAATTATGCAATTCTAACATTTAATTTGATTCTAAAATATAGCAACAAGTAGATTTTCAAAATAATAATTGTATAACAAAAGCATGGAACATGTAAAACCTAGGCCAAAGCATGTACCATTTAACGAAATCACAATTGCTTAACAAAAATCATTAAATCAATTTTTAACCAAGGAAATTAATCATAAATGAATTGCATTAATTAATTAAATAAAAATTGCCACATAATCTTTGGAAAATTAGCTTCCTCCGTCGCCTCAGAGATGGGGTTTAGCTCCTCATTGTATTGGAAAAACCCTCAAAAATATATTTCATAGCTCAAATGATGCTTACAATGGTGAAATAGAGGTAACATAGGAGAACATATACGCTTATAAACGTTACAGATACTGTTCTATGCGTTACTAAAGAAGACAGAAATAAAGAACGAACCAGGGACGCTTCAGAAATTCAAAAGTATAAACAACGGGTTCAGCACAGTTCCAGCGACAGTTTTCTGGAGCCTTTGTTCTTCGTTTTCTTCTTTACAGCAGCAGAAAAAATATTTTCCTGGATTTTTCTTTTGATCTTTGGCTACCTCCTGAGCTCTCCCCCATACCTTCTCATCCTTTTATGACTTCCCAGCACCTCCATTTATACATTACAACACATTAAATCTCCAAAAATCTTCATTCATAGAGAATGATACGCGGGAATATTTTTATATAACTTGCGTGATTTGATTTTATCTTCTGTCTTGATTTCGTGATCTCCCAATCGTATAAAATCTCTCCATGTTAATAGCAAGATAGTATCTTGCTTAATCTCTTCAAAATAACCCGCAAATCTTCACTGAAATCTTTACAGTTACGTGAAGTAATTCTCCCGCTAAAATATTTTGAATTTGAAAATGAATGGGTGCCCATAATCCAAGGTATGGGTGCCTTTTATAAATTCTGGGTGGGTGCCTTTATCAATTTTGAGTGCCTTTAGTAGTATTTTTAGCCAATTTTTCCAACAATATTTATTTTCCGAAAATACCTATAAATACATAAAAACATAATATTAGTATAAAATGAGTTCCAACACTATAAAAGTTGAGAGCAAATTAGACACAAAAATGTGTCTATCACTGACATTTTTTTCTTAGTTGAATCAATCTCCGCTATTATGAAGTAAAAGGGTTGTGCATTTCATCTTCATCTTAGCTTTTTAATTTGAATTTATTTGTGTATTTCCATTTGGAAGTTGTTTTGATGTGCTTTTGTATCACCGAGTATGTTCCTTGGCATGGAGATGTTTCTCAACTAACCCACCAACTTCAAACCTCTTTGAACTTGAGTTATGGAAGGCATTTTCCTCTTAATATAATCATTTTCAACCGGTTTCAAAATAACCAAACGCTCTGGCCTCACTGCATGATCGGTAAATTCGTCCATCAAGTAGACAATATGAACTGTTTTAATGTCAAAAATGGTTTGTTATTTCAATGAAAATGTTCAAGGTGGTATTTCAGTTCGTACAACAAATCTTGGAGTTTTTATGATAAGTTTTAACATGAACATGAGATGCATAGTGTCTTTTCATTAGCTGCTAGAAGAGTATTTTGGGAACTTTTCAAGATTAAAATTTAAATATCAATGATGACCTCATTGAATGGTTACCCACAGAAGAAATCTTTTTCATCACCATTCATAACCTTTTACCCGAACCTATCAGATGTCAAAGCAAAGATCAGATGTCATGAACCTATCAGTTTTTGGGTTCACATGCAGAAAATATTTAGGGTCAAGTTAATTGGCTTACCTATGAGTTTCAAAATTTCTCTTTCATCTTCTTTAATTTTTATGACATCATTGGTCATAAATTAGATGAGTTTGTTGTATTTTCTCATGCTCAACATGCAAGATGGTATTCAACAAGAGGTGTCAATAGAGTAACAACAGAATGACCACATAATATCTCCACAATAAGATATGGAGATTTATTACCTGTTTTATTGTATTTTGGATTTCTTGTAATCACTCTCATATATTTGTATTCATACATAAATAGAGCCTTTCCTCTCCACAAGAGATGTGTGGAAGAGTTAAAAACAAAATATCAATTCTAACTTGGTATCAGAAAGAGATCCTGTAAACCACGATATCTCCTTTACAAATTAACTATCTTCAATGACAACCAACACAATAACCCTTCAGCACATCTATATCAATCACCTAGTAAACATCGAGCTCAATGGAACCAACTTTCTTTTATGGAAAACTCAATTCAAACCCCTGCTAAAAGGATACAATCTACAAGGTTACGTCGATGGTACCCTACCTAAGCCACCACGAACCCTACCAAATTCAGAGGAACTTAATCCTGAATTTACCAAGTTTAAAGAGCAAGATCAAATCCTTTTGGGTTGGCTGCTATCTTCAATCATCGAGAATGTTATGATTCATGTTGTCGGCTTAACAACATCTCAAGAGGTCTGGAAGGATTTAGATACAAGGTTTGATCCACAGACAAAGGCACACCAGATGCACTTACGGAGACAACTTCATAATTTAACCAAAGGCAATTCTACAATGCAAGAATACTTCAATAAGGCTAAAAATTTATTTGACTCACTTGCGGCATCAGGACATACTGTTCTTGTAGATGATATGAAACAGACTATCATGAATGGTCTCAACCAAGCATATGACCCAATTGTAACAATTTTATGCACTATTGATGCTTTGGATATGAAGACGTTCTATGCTCATATGCTTACATATGATCTGCGTCTTGAGCAACAACTAGAAGTGATTCAACAACCCTTAGCAAATATTATTGCTGGAAGCTCCTTACCTCCTAGACCAGGTCAGTTCCGTCAGAGAAACATGTTTCAGCCTAACATGCCACCCTCTAGATCAAGAAAAAATCCACAACAACATCAAGGCCCTTGTCAGATTTGTGGTCGAAGAAATCACACAGCTATAAGGTGCTGGTATCGATGGGACAATGAAGATGCTCCATGATAGGTGTATTATTTGCACTATTTGGATACTCTAATTCATTGATTTCTTGTTAGTTTTCACATCATTATGCTTTGATTTTGTTTGTTTATGAGTTTCTTAGGAGTTTTGAAGTATATTCAACCAAAGAAGAGGAAAGGAGTTCATTCCGGCATAAAAAGAAGAGGTTAAAGGATGGAAACACAACTTTGAAAGAAGAGTTCCAAGAAGATTTACGGTTGGGAAAGTACCTCAAAACCCAACCGTAAAAGAAGTTGATTTTAGAGGTAAATTCCCGGTAGCCAATGGCGAAGCCAAGGCCAGGTTACGCTTCCCTTTTAAGACTATTGAGCTTTCTAAGGCCTCCGGAGTGCTTCCCCTGTAATAAAAGAGGTAGGATTTTGACCCCCATATAGCAAGAAAGCAAAACCTTATTCGAGATTCATTAGCGCAAAAAGAGGAGGATTTACGGTTGGGTCTAGACTCTCAAACCCAACCGTAAAATTAGTTGAAAAATTATGAAGATTTTGTCATTTCCATCTTATATATAATTGAAATACGAAGGCAACCCAAAAAGAATGAGGTCAATCGGACACCGGATGAGGGAGATATGATCAAAATAATGAAGTACAAAAAAGTATCCAAGAGGAATTACGGTTGGGTTTATTGGCTCGGACCCAACCGTAAACCTGGGGAATTTTGGAGCGAATTTTTGTGTCAGAGTTACGGTTGGGTTGATTGGATCGAACCCAACCATAAATCTGGGGGCTTTTGGGTGATATTTTTGTGCCAGAGTTACAGTTGGGTTTATTGGCTCGAACCAACTGTAAATGGGGAGTTTTGGCACGTGTGTGGGCTTCTAAAACATGGAAAACAAGGTCCCAGGAAGATTCTAAACCTAGATTTCGTGGATACTATATAAGGAGACTTGAGGGCCAAGTATTGAAGGCTATAAAAGAAGACATCTAAGGCTCAAACAAGATATCTTTTCTTTAACATCTTTAACATCTCCATACCTCTTATATTCTACATCAAAAACCTAGGGTTTTCCCCTTAGGGGGAAACCATTCTCATTCTTTGTATATTTTTCATGGGTTTTAGTAAATCCATGAGTAGGTAACTTTGTTCTATTGGTTGGGAATGTAGTTGGAAGTCCTAGACATGTAAATCAATCTGGTTGGTTAGTTTTAATGTTAATGATCTCTTTTATCGCTTATGTTCTATTGTTTATATCGTCATGTATGATTGAAGACTTGCTCGTTCAAGTTGCAAATTGAATGGTCTTGTATTCATATCTAAAGCTAGACTAGGGTTTGAGATCCGGAATTGTCGAAGAACTCTAATCGCAAGTAGCACAACATAGTTGTTAACGACGGGATGTTGCCATACGATTATGTGTAGAAGCTTAACCTAGGTTAAATATGTGTGGCTCTTGCGCCGGATTGCTTAGAATACCCTCAACTCACAAATACCATTTCTTTCATTGGGTTAAACTTGAGTGGCTGTTGTGCCAAGTTATTCGTTGAAAAGGATTTCAAAGAGTGGCTCTTGCGCCTTTGATGATACAAGGAGTTTTGCCGGAGTAAGCCTGCGATAGGATGCTTCTAGGGTTATTGGTACGAGAAGGATTGAACGTTATCTCTAATCGATTGAAGAGCTTGTTTGGTGACGGAAGATGAAACCTCTAATCAGTATTTTCTCACTTTGATCTCAATCTTTAATTACTTTGTTTTTATTTTCTTCCATTAGTTTAATTAGTTTTATTTATTACAATCCCCCCCTTTTGGTTACATAAGAAGTCAAAGACAAATAAAAATTCACAGATCCTCGTGGGAACGATCCTTACTACCAATATACTACTTGTTAGTATTAGTGGAAAATATCTTAATTAATTTGTGCGCAAACGACACGCACCACTCCCGTAAGAAAATTTCCAACTGCATACATTGCACTGCCTGGAACAAATGGGGGCATTTCTTGGGTAACCGACACTGGCATCACTCACCATCTCACTGCTGACATCAACAATCTGAATCTACACCAAGAGTATGATGGCACTGAGCGTGTGAAGGTTGGCAATGGTAATGAACTTGTTATTGCAAACATTGGTAATGCAAAAGCCTGATGATACTGTTGACAAATACAAGGCACGCCTGGTTGCAAAAGGGTTTCACCAGCAAGAAAGGATAGACTATGCTGAGACATTTAGTCCAGTCATCAAGACATGCACCATAAGGCTGGTTCTCTCTATAACAGTGATGAATAGCTGGGAACTGCGACAGCTAGATGTAGAGAATGCATTTCTACATTGGGTTCTGGAGACTAATGTGTATATGAAGCAGTCGGCTGGATATACTGATCCTAATTACCCAACACATGTGTGCAAGCTTCATAAGTCTCTTTATGGGATAAAACAAGCACCAAGAGCTTGGTTTTCGCGTCTGAGTACCTAGCTCACAGAATTAGGATTTCAGGGATCAATTTCTGATACCTCTCTTTTCATTAAGAACCAGGCAGACTACATAACATATATCCTAGTATATGTAGATGATATAATTATCACAGACTCTAACTCAAATCTTATTAATAAACTCATTAAAGACTTGCGCAATGTGTTTGCTATTAAAGATATTGGTGAACTAACATTCTTTTTGGGTATTGAAGGGATTCGTCAGGGTCAACAACTAATTCTTAGTCAGTGCAAGTATGTCTCTGATCTACTTCGGCGTTGCTGCATGGATGTTGCTAAGCCTGTCAATACGCCTCTCTCGGCACAAGTCAGACTACAGAAGCATGGGTCAGAAAAGTTTGACAATCCAACTCTCTATAGAAGTGTAGTGTGGGACTTACAATATTTGCATCTCACACGGCCGGATATTTATGTGGCAGTAAACAAATCATGACAGTTTATGTATGATCCCTTTATAGAACATTGGGATATAGTTAAGAGGATTCTCAGGTACTTAAAGCATACGGTGGATTATGGGTTGTTTCTGCATCCCAACAACAAAAATTCACTTCATGCCTACTCTGATGTTGACTAGGCAGGTAATGTGGAGGATCGAAGATCCACGAGTGGTTATTGTATCTTCTATGGAGGTAATTTGATATCTTGGAGTGCCAGAAAATATAGAACAATACCCAAATCCAACACAGAAGCTGAATACATGGGAGTGGCCATAGCTACCTCTGAAATCATTTGGATACAATCATTAATGAAAGAGCTTGGTATACCAACTTCAACACCTAAACTATGGTGTGATAATTTAGGAGGTATATATCTCATAGCAAATCCAATTTTTCATGCTAGGACAAAGCATATCGAAATTGACTATCAATTTGTGAGAGAAAGAGTTGCAAGCAAACAACTTCAGGTACAATTTATCTCTTCTAAAGATCAACTGACAGATATATTTACCAAAGGTTTGTCTTCTCCAAGATTCCACATGCTACGGGACAAGTTGAATGTTCGACAACTCACGTTCAACTTGAGGGGGAGTGTCAACAGAGTAACAACAGAATGACCACATAATATCTCCACAGTAAGATATGGAGATTTGTTATCTGTTTTATTATATTTTGGATATCTTGTAATCACTCTCATATATTTGTATTCATGCATAAATAGAGCCTATCCTCTCCACAAGAGATGTGTGGAAGAGTTAAACACAAAATCTCAATTCTAACTAGAGGAAGTTAATGCTCTAGTACCACCACTAATGCAGCCACCAGCCCTTATCCAGCCTGACATGTATATCCACCAACACAATTGATTCTAGGAAGACTATAATGAGGAGGAGGACAGGTCCTCTCAAGGTGTAGTGCAGTTTGATCAATCACACTAATATCTTCAATAGGTTTAAGTCTTGGTTGGGCAGTCGCCTCCATTTTTTTGAACGCACATTAGGGTCTATAAGCAACTAAGCCAAAAGACGAGAGTTTTAATCAAAGTTGGATTCTTTTCATGAAAAACGTGATTAAGAACTCAAAAAGTAATCCATGGTAAAAGATTTAAAAATTAAACAATCATGCCAACGGATCCTTTCCCAAAGTTAAAAGATATTATATTTTTTAAATCTTTTTTTTTTTTTTATTGTTATATATTCTTCGTCTTCTTGTGCATATATTTAGCATACACCTTGGGCATGTCTTAAACCTTGGGCATGTCTTAAATTGTTGTTTCTTACTAATAGGAATAGCTAGTGCCGCACCCTGTTTAATCATTATGAAAAATTACAATTCTATAATGAAATGGAAACCTGTATTCCATACGCATACAGAGATAGAGGGCAATTTTGTCAGTCGGCTTTCGACATCATGGATCGAATCTCATGGTCCGCCCTGCTTTGAGAAGGCTATAACAAATCTACATATTTACAAATGTTCATGTTGGAAGTTCAATCTATAAAGTTCAGCGAGAAGGAATAAGTACTTTTTTCTTTAATCATCCTCGATGGTATTATTACTTCGTGATTACGAAGAAACGATTACAAATATCATGTTATCATCCTTTGATCAATGATAACTACATAAACTTTAGTAAATTACTTGAAATTTTACCATGCATAAACTGCAATTTTCATGCCGTATCCACAGTAGTCCTGGACCGCGCTGATAAAACAATTGTAACCCTTTGTTAATCTTATGCGGTCATGCCCCGTCCCTTTGAACCTGTCGCGCATTTTTAGTGCACTTGGATCACATTTTTCATATCCGGCCTTATCCACTTTCACAGGGCTGAATAGATTTCCTCCCTCAGTACTGTAATTGAAAACTGTTCATCCCTGGAAAAAGTTAGATGTTGACAATATCTATTTGTTTTCTACTACTACTCTTTTTAAAATTTTAAAATTTCTATTATTTCTGTGGATTAAAAATTGGAATAGTTTGACACTCCCTCCGTCCCAAAAAATACGATATCTTTACTTTTTCAATTTTTCTAAAACAGAAATAATAAAATTCTCCACTTTTAGAGGTGATCGCCCATCTAGTTGTTCCTTGTTCATGTTACATCTTAGTGCGCGAGCATAAAATAAATGTAAGGAAAACGAAAAAAAAGTGCAAGGCAAAATGGACATGATATTAATGGACATGAGATAGACATGATCATAAAAATTAAAACAGGTAAGGATACAAAGAAACGAGAGATTACCAAGAACATCTCCAGCCTTGAAATGTTTTCCTTGTGGCCACTTAATCAACTCAGGATACAAATCCCATCCTTGTCTACCTCCCACGATGTAATATTTTCCTTCGATTCCGGCAACAAACAAACATAGAAGAAAACTGAAACCTAGGAATGATTTACAAGTTTTTCCAGCCCGGTTCATTGTGGTAAACGCAAGATGAATTTTTGCAATTAGGCAATTTATAAACAGCTTAAAGATTTACTTGATTTTATAGATTTTCTTACTTAAAATATGATTTCTTCTCTTGGTATTATATTCTGCAATCGATATTAATAGTACTTTAGATTCCGTTGTATAATAAATAAAATCTAAGCGGAACTTGAGGCATCACTCGAGGAATTTAAACTCTATCACACACAAACGAAGGGGGGAAACCGAGAGAGTTTAGGTTGGCTTGACATTCCAAGCATACCCTGGTGGGTAGGGTACGCAACTGATGAGTCTCACCAGTAGCCATCTGATGCACAGACTTTGACCCCATTTAGCTGTCAGACAGATCTAGACGGCTAGACCCACATTGGATCTTGACGCATAGTGCAGTAAAAAAAAATTCAGCAATAAGTTTTGGATAATTAATAATATGTACTTGATTTGATTACATTGCAAATTAAATGGTAAGATTTGAAAAACTATTACTGCTACTTTAACTCAAAAGATAGATTCATTGAACCACACTGAAATGAGGTGATGCCTCGGTTGCCTCACGAGTGGGAGGTGGGAGAGGCGTAGAACTCGCTATGCCTTTGTTGGGAGGGATTCATGTTGTACTTATATGCCCCCTGTAATTTAATTACGAATAGGAAATCCGTGTTGTGTATTAAAGTGAAGTTTTATCCCGTATCGGTACAAAGAAGTTCATCCAAACCAATAAAAAAAAAGAGTTTAATAATCCAATCAATTAAAATTAAATAAGATAATATTCATCCATCAATGATAAAAAAGATTTTGATCATCGTTAAATATACGAACAACTATTTATATAATACGTTTATTTTATATCAGTGTTAATATTATTGATTGATTACGTTAAGTGGTTATTAGGAGAGATAATAACCTGATAGTTCTAAGTCATGTAAAGTGTAAAGTATAAAATCTAAGAGTCCGTTTGGAACACTAATATTATCGACCCAATTTGAACAACATGTAATTGTATATGGACATGAATATAAAATGAATGTAATACTCCAATATCAAAATCTAGTTACAGAAAAAATAAAATAGGAAGTAGGAAAATGCAGCCAATGTTTACAACTAAGGAAGTTTATCCAACACATTTTCTTTTTGCATGTGATGTTTTCATCGTCTGTAATGGAGCTTAAAGAAGTTTGAAAATTTCGATTCAATTATTAACTGATTATCAACAAATTTTGGGCAATGTATTTGTTTGGGCAGAAATTCTCATCAACCCAAAACAACCAAAAATCATTCACCTTAATTCAGACCTAAAATTCACACATAAAAGAGAAGAGAAATTGGACACAAATTTAACGTGGTTCAGCCCTTAATGGCTTACATCCACGGGTATTGAAGTTGTGAGGGTTTTATTGATTAATTCCAGGTTACAAAAAGCTCCATTAGAGCTCTGATTTTCCTTATAGTAAGCTCCAGTTCTTCCCTTCCCGGTTGAGGCCGATCCCTTTTTTGTTCTTCTTCTTTGCCTTTTAAACGTAAAGGAGTTGGGTCGATGAGTCATCCAACTTGGATCGATGAGTCATCCAACTCTATTACGTGGCGTCCTCTAATCGTCCCACGTGTCGACCCAATCTCTTGCCCTACGGGACTGGTTCGATCCCTGGTACAATCCCTGGTTCGATCCTTGGTACGATCCTTGGTACGATGCCTGGTACGATCCTTGGTACGATGTCTGGTACGATCCCTGGTACGATGCCTGGTACGATCCCTGGTTCGATCCCTGGTACGATCCCTGGTTCGATCCCTGGATCCGGACATCTTGTGCTCCGCACTTTGCTGCCACGTGTCAAGCAACTTTTTGATACTCACAACTTGCCCCCTTTTCTTGAGAGTTATTTGAAGAAAAATCTCTTAAGAAAATAATTTCACGCTTCCATCTGAACCTTGGTGTGATCCATGCCTCGAATTAATAATACTTCAAATTTGTGCAACAGTAGCACTTCAGACTTGTGTATTTTCATGGCTTCATTATATTTTTGTCCCTACAAAACAAAATTATATATATATATACTGATCGTTGGGTTAAACATTTTTTCATGAGTA
>JAJJMC010025839.1:2287925-2353057 GCA_023531435.1 Papaver californicum
TGGATCGATGAGTCATCCAACTCTATTACGTGGCGTCCTCTAATCGTACCACGTGTCGACCCAATCTCTTGCCCTACGGGACTGGTTCGATCCCTGGTACGATCCCTGGTTCGATCCTTGGTACGATCCTTGGTACGATGCCTGGTACGATCCCTGGTACGATGCCTGGTACGATCCATGGTTCGATCCCTGGTACGATCCCTGGTTCGATCCCTGGTACGATCCCTGGTTCGATCCCTGGATCCGGACATCTTGTGCTCCGCACTTTGCTGCCACGTGTCAAGCAACTTTTTGATACTCACAGTATTAATATAAATAAAAGCAAATGCTTTGTGGATGGTGCTTCTGTGAGTAGAAAAGCACAAATTTTTAAAAAAATAAATCAATTGAACGTGCAAGTTTTTCTGATAAATGTCTTGGAGTAGTTCTGATGTCTGGAATAGTAAAGACATCAAGTATTTGTCCTATGATCGCTATGATTCACGGTAAATTGACATCATAGAAAAATAAGATGTTATTTTTCAAGACAAATTGGTGTTGGTTAAATCTGTTTTATGTAGCATACCTACATATAATATGTATGTTTTACGGATGGCTTTGTTCTATCGTTAAAAAGTGCGAAAATATTATAAAAAAAAATTATCGCGATAATGAGATAAAAAAATTACTAAAGGGTAAGATTTGCACGGAGTAAAGTGTGTACTCCTTACAATTTGTAAGGTGGTTTGGGAAGTAAAAAATCGAAACTTATTAATGAAGCTTTACTGACGAAAATGATGTGGAATATTATACAAACCAAAGAAGATTGGGCAAGGTTTTATTGCTTCCAAATATAAGGATAAGAATGGCCAATGGATAAACAAGTGAAAATATTCTTCTGTTTGACCAAGTTTGAGATGGACTTGGATTTCTTTAAAAAATGATGCGAGATGGTGCATAGGTGATGATGTAGATATCTCATTAGTTAGGTTTGATATTGGGACTGATGAAGTTTCTTTAACTGAAACCATTGTTTTTACTGACTTTGTGAAAGATAATATACATATGAAAGTGAAAGATATTTTACAGCAGAATGAATGGTTGATTCCATATAAGTTAAGTTCTTATTATCAAAATAGGAAATCATCTATAAGTTTATATGAAATTTTCGTATGCTCGCAAAAATACAACTTTTTATTGGAAATGTTTTAAAAATATTTTACCAACCAAATTAAAACTTTTTAGGTATGTATTAAAGTCCATATAATGTGGGACTAACCTCAACACGCTCCCTCACTATAGCGTCGTTGGGTCAACAGGTGGACATTAAATCGAGTGATACGGAATAGGTGTGGTCTTATAAGACTCATCACAAATTATCTTCTCTATACTATATTGAAGTCCATGGGGCCTAACTAACCTCGAAAACCAGTCTGCAAGGTTAGGATTGCGGTCAAAGCTTATAAACTACATGATCTTAAGTTTCACATATAATGTGGGACTAATCTCAAGAGTGTGTCCCTAATCAGGATACCTTTATAGGATGTGCATCGTTAATAACAAAAAGTGTTGAGCATTAGATTGTTGGTTATAACTTTTTTTAGAGTTGTTTTAGTTGATGTCCCATATGGCATTACAGTCCTGCAAGATGTTGGTTCTAATATCACTATACAGGATTGGGTTCAAAAACTAGTTTCACAAAGGCAATAATAGGGATCAAATTTGCTCCATTTTCACCACTGCTTGGTGTATTTAGAGGGACAAATGTTTTCATCATTTCCAAGGAAAACAACTAAATCATTTGCATAATGCAAGAATGGATGTCAACTTTTCTAATGATTCTACCAGTTTTATGAATGTTAGCAGTAACACTTCTCAACATGATGTTGTTGTTACATCTAAGCCTCCCTCAAGATTGTATGCTAGTATATTATGATGCTTCATATGACAAAAATTATAACCAGACTAGTTTGAGAATTGTTATCACGGATATTGCAGGAAACTTCAAAGGGTTGCAGAACAATCGATGGGATAGCTAGAAACTCAGAAGAAGCTGAAAGTATGGTTGTGTTTGAAGCCTTGAGTTGGATCACAAGCAAGAGCTTTGTCAGTATTTGTTTCTGGAGTGATGCTAAGAATGTTATATCTTACTTTTTAAATAAAGTATAACCAAATTGGTTGGTTTAATAACTCTACTTTAGATGATTTTTTTGGTGTTGGCAAATAATTTTGAATTTGTTAGTCGAGATTTCAATTATATAAAAAAATTAACTGCTAAATATTGTAGAAGGCATTCTATGTCCAGAGAATGGTTCGATTTTCTTCCATTATTCCTACTCCTGAACTTGTATCTCCTTCTATTTTAATATAAATTTCTTATCATAAAAAAATAAAAATAAATGGTTTGTTTAAGTAGAAAACAGGTAAAGAACAGAATATGAGAAAGAGAATATTTCATTGATAAATCGAGTAGTTACATTACATAGATGATCCTTTATATATAACCAAGGGGAAAACCCTAACTATCTTGTTGGGCCACACACCCATGGCTCGTGGACCCTGTAACATGCCCCTTGTACAGTCCAATTATAAAACTATAATTTTGCCTCATTAAAACCATGATAAGAAAAACCCAGTGTGACAAAAACATGACGAAAGAAAAAGAGTACAACATGATTAGTCATAGTAAAGTTGTTCCCTAACAGTTGATCACTCCTCTTGTTGCTTCAAAACTCCTAAGATAGAAAAAACCACGCGGGAAAAGAAAAACCTCAATCGAGAAATTATAATATTTGGTGTTGTCTCATTGAAAACCTGGTTGAGTAACAAAATCCAATGGGAAAAAGTAATTTTGATGAAGGGAAAAAGAGTTCAACACATATAGCTAGATGTCGACATCACGTCATTAGAAACTCCCCCTGATACTAACGCGCCTTAGTATAAACACAAATCACGTGCGTCTTAGTGTGGTTCCAACATTCGTGCGTCTTAGCATAACTCCAAGACTAATGCATCTTAGTTTTGTCAAGTTCAACACTGATGCGTCTTAGTACAAAAGGGAAATCTTATGAGTCTTATTATTGACATAATGACTAAGGAAACTTAGTATTAATCTGTTCTATACTAGAACAAGAGAAATTGAAAAAACATCACAGTACCTTCTCTTCCTTACAAGGATGAGCTACAAATACAATTATATTTCCTTAACTTCCTAAATCTCTTACAAACGAGTTCATTAAATAGTAATGACTAAGACCATCAACAGTTGGGATTCATTCGGCCGCTAAATGCGTCTATCGAGAAAACTAGCCTAATTACTAATGTTCCATCATTATCTTCTATTACCCTTACAATAATTAGAAAAGACATAAACAGAATAAAATGAGAATAAGGCCCATTGGGTACATAACAATACCCTCCCCTTTTAACCATTTTTATCCTCAAGGATGAAGTATGGAAATTTAGCATGGATGAGGTTGTAATCTTCCCAAGAAGCATCCTCCGGAGTAGAGTTGGACCACTGAATCAGGACCTAGGGTATAGCTGAGCCGTATCGCAAGGTAGATTTGGTGTTCAATACTGCAATAGGTTCCACAATGAACTGACTAGTCTTGTCCACCACGGGTAGTGAAGTAGCTATAGGCTTGTGCACTCCAATCTTGTTCTTGAGTTGTGAGACATGGAACACAAGGTGAATTATGGAACCCAAGGGTAGCTTGAGCCTGTATGCAACAACACCAATCTTCTGTAAGACTTCAAATGGGCCAAAGTACTTGGAGGAAAGTTTAAAGTTCTTTCTAAGTGACAAATGATTTCCTATATGGTTGGAGCTTTAAGAAAACCAAGTCTCCCACCAAAAATGACTTTTCAACTCTTTTCTTATCTTCAAACACCTTTATCCTCTTTTGTGCCTTAGTCAAATCTTCCTTGCGTAGCTGCAACATCTTGTCCCTTTCCTGCATATACTATTGTACAACTACTACTGATATGGTTGCTTGGGATGGGATATCAAGGCGAGGTGGTTGATATCCATAGAGGGCCTTAAAGGGAGACATCCTTAGACCTGTGTGATAGTTGGAGTTAAACAAACAATATGCTAGTGCTATCCAATTTGCCCATTTTTTTGGATTGTTGCTTGTCATGCATCTTAAGTACTGTTATAAACAATCATTAGTCCTCTATGTATGCCCATCTGTCTGAGGATGATAAGAGGTGCTAAGATGCAGTTGAGTACCAAGATATTTGAAAAGTTCCTGCCAAAAGTGACTCACAAAAATCTTATCTCTCTCAGATACAATAGAACTAGGAAGCACACGGAAGTTTGAAGATGTGATGTGAGAATTCTTTAGCAACAGTGAGTGCAGTGAATGGATGGCTCAATGGAACAAAATGGATGTACTTAGTTAGTCTCTCCACAACTACCATGATAACATTCTTTTTATTGTAGAGGAGAAGACCTTCAATGAAATCCATTGAAATATGTTGCCAAACTGTGTATGGACTTGAAGTAAGCCATCTGGAAAAGAACTCTTACCTTAATTTCTTTGACAGGTATCACAGGATGACACAAACTTGAGCAAATTTTATTTCATTTTCGGACAATAAAAATAAGCCTTAACTCTGTTATAAGTTCCTAACATCCCAGAATGGCCCCCAATAACAGATGAGTGGACATAGTGCATGATGGAGTTTCTTACCTCATTGCTAGACCCAATGTACAATCTTGACTTGTATATGAGGATGCCCTGAGCAAGAGAAAAATATTGATGGACATGCTGGATGTGTAATTGAGCTAGCATCAGTTGGACTGCAGCATCTTCTTTATATCTATCTAGGATATCTTGTGCCCATTGAGGTTGTACCAGAGACATGGCTTGTAGCTCAGAAGTTGTATGTAGAATTCTTGACAAGGCATCATCTGCTTTATTATCTAGCCCTTTCTTGTACTTAATGACATAGTCCATTCCTAAGAGCTTCGTGAGCCACTTTTGCTGCATCACTATAGTTATCCTTTTCTCCAAAAAATACTTCAAACTTTGATGGTCAGTGTGAATGACAAAGGGATATCCTCAAAGGTAGTGCTTCCAATTCTGAACAACTTACACAATAGCCAACAATTTCTTTTCATAGGTAGACAAGGCTAGAGCTCTGGGGCCTAGAGCAATGGGTTTGTCATCTTGCATAAGAACTGCACCTACACTACTAGAACAAGCATCACTTTCCAAGATAAAAGGTTTAGAAAAGTCAGGAAGAGCCAACACAGGTGCACTGATCATAATATCTTTGAGCAAAGAAAAAGCTTGAAGAGCTTCAGAAGTCCATACAAAAGAATCTTTCTTCAACATGTCAATGAGTGGTTTGTTAATGGTGTCATAGCCCTTAACAAATCTTCTATAATAACTAGTTAAACCCAAGAATCCCCTAAGCTGCTTAAGATTGGTAGGTTATGGCCAACTTTGCATAACCTCAATCTTGCTAAGATCAGCGCAACATCTACTGGAGTGATCAAGTGGCCTAGATAGTCAAGTTGAGTTTTGAAAAACAATATTTTGATCTCTTGGCAAACAAGGAGTGTTGTCGAAGCAGTGTTAGGACCTGAGACAAATGCACTAGGTGCTCTTCTAAGGAAGAACTGTAGATTAGAATATCATAAAAAAAAAACAAGATGAATCTGCGTAAATAGAGCTTGAAAATCTCATTCATAAGGGCCTGGAAGGTGGCAGGGGCATTTGTTAGGCCGAAGGGCATAACCTTAAACTCATTGTGGCCATGATGTGTTCTAAATGCAGTCTTGGGTATGTCATGTCCATGCACTCTGATTTGGTGATAGCCGGATCTTAAATCAATTTTAGAAAAAATCCTAGCTCCATACAGTTCATCAAGAAGATTATCAATGAAAGGGATAGGAAACTTATCTTTGATTGTAATCTCATTGAACTTGCGATAGTCCATGCAGAATCTTCATGAATTGTCCTTCTTTACCAGCAAAATCGGAGCAACAAAAGGGTTATGACTAGTTTGAATTAGTCCAGCAGAAAGCATTTCTCGTACTAGCTGCTCAACCACTGATTTTTGAATATAAGGGCATCGATATGGTCTTTGAGAAGTGGGTGCAGAATGAGGTTTTAAAGGGATTTTATGGTCTAGTACTCTATGAGGTGGTAATGAGGTTTTTTCAGCAAAGACATCTCCGTAGGTATCTTGTAAGGAAGAAACATTAGGAGGAATGGTTGTAGTAGGTATGTCAGATAATACAAAAAATTGGTCAATGAGAGTTGGTGTATTTTTTTAAATAAAATTCTTGATAGAAGTAAGCAAACTAAAAGAAGGGGCATGAGAGGAATACCCTGCAGTGTAATCTGCTTACCTTGATGCATGTATGACAGTTTCAGTTGAGCTAGATTGAACATAAAATCACCTAATTTTTTCAGCCAATCAACTCCCAAAGCCATGTCACATCCTCACAATGGTAGAACACGTAAATCTCCACAGAATTGATGTCCCTGCTAGGGCTGCACAACGGGTGGGTCGGGTCGGGTTTGGCTTCACCCGCACCCGACCCGCCTATCACTGGTTTTTTTTTTCATCACCCGCACCCGACCCGCCGGGTGCTCGAGTCGGGTCGGGTCAGACCCGCCCAGATGGCGGGTCGGGTCGGGCGGGTGCGGGTCATCCGCCCAAATAATTAAGCAATTTTTTTTCATGGGTTTGGCTGTTTTTGATCCTCACGCGCGCCACCTGATAAACCATTTTACCTAACAATCGATAATCTCAAAATCTAAGTCCCAACATTCAAAATTATACAATAAAATTAGAGTTTTAATATGCAATTCTTCTACGACATTTCCCACTAGCAAGTAGCAACAAAAAAAAGTTCATCTTAGTACCAGCACCATCCAGGTCACCGAATAGGAATCAATTGTCATCTATGATGATGGAAGCACCAAGGTTACCAAATAGCTCTGCAACAAAAGAAATGAACAATTAGAATGAAAAAGATAAAAATACCAATAGTAATAAAATTTATGAAGTTAAGAACCATGATCCATGAAGTACAAATTATACCCGACTCAAGAACTTCAACCTCCTCCTCCTCGACTCCAAGGCTAGAAGAATCTTTGTCAATTGGTGTACGTAACCAATTTTACAATAAAATTAACGCCTCAAGTGTTTTAGGCTTCAAGGAACTTCGAAAAGGATCCAAAATTCGTTTTCCGGTACTAAAAGCTGATTCAGAAGCAACAGAAGAAACTGGTATAGCAAATATATCTTTGGCCATGAGTAGTAAAATGCCAAACCTCGCAGAGTTGATCTTCCACCAAAGTAATATATCAAAAGAAGAATCATCCTCATTGGCCGGAGAGTAGATAGGCTCGGCCAAGTATCTTTCCACCTCAGATCTTCTATGATCCTCCACGTTGCTCAATTGGTTTTTGCGTTTATTCCTTTCTTCCTTATACTTAGCCTTGCCAGAAATAGAAGAACCTTGAGCGAAAGTAGAACCAGAGTTACCTAGAGACTCGGATGAAGATATCACACTTTCAGTTGTATGTTCTAATTTATAAGCTGTGAACAGTTCATCAAAATCCTTTTTAACTTTATCAACCCAAGCTTGTACCCTTCTTTGTTTTATCACAGGGTCGTAATGCACAACTAAATATTCAACAGTCACATACAATCCTTGTTCTTTCTCTCGTGGATCCAGAAGTACAGCAATAAACATCAACGAATTTATTTTTTCAAAATCTCCCCAATACTTGTTGTACTTGAGCAACATTACGTCGCCCATGTGACTTAAGAAAGGATCCTCGTATCTATTTTTCCAATCTTCTAATTCTTGACGAACAGTACCGAGTTCCTCCAAGAATGAGTGCGAAGTAACATATGTAGAAGCTGAAAAAGCAACAGTTGAATCGTAGAATACCTTTAGAAACTGAATCAGAACTCTGGAATTGCACCAATCATAACTTTCAGGAGCATGCACTGGAGGCCCTTTCTTCTTTTTGGATTTTCTAAGAGCAACATCTACTTCTTCTTCTGGAATATCTACTTCTTCTTCTTCATCGTCAGAATCTAGATCAAAATCAGCATCAATATCAACATTGTCATCACCGTCACCCATATGAAAAGATGGTACTGGAATATCATAACAAAACTTCTCACGAAATGCCCTATCTGACTCATGTAGCCTTTCAAAAGCTTTTTCATACCTCTCTGCAGCAACTAACATCAAATAAGTAGAATTCCACCGAGTTTTCACATCCAAAATCAAACCTTTTTTACAATCTATCCTTGCCATCTCAGCAGCATCCATAAACTTCTTCAATCTTGCGGGAGATTTTGTGACATACTTTACCACTGCCCTGATTCTGAGAATTGATGTATGATACTTTTTTAAACCATCCTTAACGACAAGAGCAAGTACGTGGGCCGCACATCTAACATGCAAAAATTTAGCTCCAACTAACGAAGAACCCCAACTATCAATAGCAGTTTTATTCGCAGATGCATTATCAAGAGTGACAGTGAATACTCTCTCAAGACCCCATTCCACCAAACATTTCTCCAAAGCCTTACCAATTTGTTTACCTTCGTGACTTTCAATCAAACAAAAACAGATGATTCTTTTATGCAGCTTCCATTCACGATCAATAAAATGAGCCGTTACAACCATGTAATTGTAGTTCTGCATCGATGTCCAAGTATCAGTAGTAAGACATACTCTTGTCTTATTTGTCTTGAAATAACTTATCAATGCGGCCTTCTCATTCAAAAACATCGTGCATATATCACGATACACTGTCATACGACCTGGAATCTTGAATCTCGGCTCAAGATACTTACAAAAAACCCTTAAACCTTCGCCTTCAACAATTCTAAAAGCTATTTCATCTGTAATAATAAACCTAATCAACGTTTTTCTACATCCTTCTTGAGAAAAACTGACCCCCACCAACTGTGGTTCCTCTCCCGACTTGCACGGCTGAAAACCAAGTGTCTGTTGTCCTCCCTGCTCCTTATTAATTGATTTCTTGTACTCAATACACTTGTCTAAATGATGAGAAAGATTGGTAGTCCCATGTGTTTTACCACCAATCTTGTAACTACCTCGACCCTTTGGACAATGCTTACACTTAGCTTTAGCACCATCTTCTATAATATCGAAGTGATTCCATACCCAAGATTTCTTCACACCAACTCTAGGCTTCTTATTTGATGATGAAGGTTGAGAAGATGGTGTCGCGGCGGATGATGAAGGTTGACTAGATGGTGACGCTGATGACCCAGCTGTACTCCTTGTCCCTGGTGTCGATGCCGGTTGACGTTGAGGTGGAGGTCCCATACAACTTTGGGATGGTCTTCCTTGTACAAGTGGAAGATCTGAAGTAACGTCATCTTCTGAGATTTCAACCATGTTGATAACCTACAAGGCAGAGATGGCAGAAGGGGTGAGTTATCATACATACATATGTATTAGAGTTTTGAGAGGAAAACAATAAAATTGAAAATATCCATAAGATGTCGGGTTATACAAACTTCTATTCTAAGTTTTAAGCCGGTTGTTTGCTTGTCTTTACATACCAAATTGTCTCAGTTTTTCATTTCTATTTTATTTCTTTTGTTCTTCAAATTTCCATGGCCTCAGTAGCCATCTAAGAGGCAACTATTTCAGTAAATAGTGCTCTAGTATGCATACTTATTAATCAGTTTGGAAGTATATTATCTATATATTTCAACTTACATGTACTCAAAAGACAACTCTCTTCCATTATCAATAAGGTCATCATATCCAACTTTCTCTATCATAGTACGAGCTGCTACCTATGTTACCAGAATGAGTTTCTATAAACAAGCTACATAGTGAACAAAGAAACATATATCTACATAAAATTTACGTACCTTGGCATTCAAGTCGATGCATATATCTACCTATGTTACCAGAATGAGTTGAAGTAGTAGGCAGCACCAATATGTTTATAAATTATGATTCTATGAATGCAGATACTAAGTGGCAAAAGACTTCAAGATGCTTAAGGTCCAAACACATTACAAATGACCTAGTTATTAGCTTTAGTTTTATTCCAATACTTAATATTTTTATGACATCCAAGTAGAGTAAATTTCAGGCTAGCATGCATGACTCTGCATATGAATTCCACACTACCAATCACCAAGCCTGTCCCATTTCCCAGCAAACCCATCATGTACGAGATGACTGAAGGTTCATCAATTCATGCATCCCCCTCAAAATTTCAACTAGAAGCAACTTACTGTTTTGGTACATTAAGGAATAGTTAGGCAATTGTTTACTGTTTCAAAGACTATTACGATCTTAAGAAGATATGCATATAGAGCCTAACCGAGTAGATTCAGTAACTGACAACTAAGAGGTGCATAAATGCTACTGGGGTTCTTGATACTGCTGGGTTGGTGTGAGACAGGATGACCCATTTTTAGGTACAGTTTGCATCAAAAGACCCTATATACAGGTTTACATACAATTACCCTTTAAGTAATTCTGGATTTAGAATTGTATTCTTAGAGAGAAAACCTAGAAGCTCTATTTCCTGAAAAAAAAAAATCCAGAAAAGAAGAGTTTCTATTTTCTTAGGTAACTAGTAAACAAGGAGTTCCAATCCATAAATAGGGTGTGAGTTAGAACGTGTACATTAAGAGAATACTAAAAGAAGAATTCAGGGAAAAAAGAAGAAGAATAGAGATACAACACCTAGGCTAGCAAACATCTCAACACCAGTAATAATTGTATTTCCATTCTCTCTAAGACCAACAAATTCAACAGTTTCACCAATTCTTATAGTTCCCCTTTTGATATGACAATATATAGAGAAAACATCTTCTACTACAAGAAAAAATGGTAACTAATTAAGTCTGACCTTGAGGAATTAGAATATAACAATCAACATTATCCATAAGTTCATTTTATTAACCATTTACTTTATCCTCTCTTAATAGAAAAATTAGCATCATCAAACCTAGTTTCCATGATCAACCCCTAACTTGAGAAGTTACAAAAATAAGAAGATAAAATACGAATTCAAAAGGACTAACATATACCCACTACATCAATTTTCATGAATCAAATATTAGACACAATTTGAGAATAAATTCTCAATTTTTGTCCCAAACTCTAATTTGAAATTTACAGAATCCAGTTGTTAATCATGAATGCATGATGGTTTCTAGCTGCGCCTTTCCTAGTTTCAAAGAACTATATAAGCAAACTTTACCTCATCAGGTTAAGCATCAACTGTATACAACAACAACCTTTGATGGTTTTGAACTCAGTTCAATTAGGGCAAAAAATTACCTGTAAGAGATTGAACGATTGTCGGAATCTCTGATGGTGTTGATAAACTGATGAAGTGATGATGCAGGGAACTTGGGTTCAAGGTGGTGGTGGTGGTGGTATGCTCTACTACTCTGTAGAACAAGAATGGAACCAGAGACTCAGACTCAGAGAAGAGAACAGAGAAGAAGAAAAAAGAGCCGAAGAAGATTTCTGTTCTGTAACTTCTGTTTTGTTAAAACTTGGGCGGGTGGGCGGGTCGGGTCGGGTGAGAGGTGCTATCACCCGCACTCGACCCGCTAGAAGTCGGGTTTATGAAAAATCACCCGTACCCAACCCGTTCAACGGCGGGCCGGGTGCGGGTCGGGTTATTTTGGGCAGGTACGGGTCGGGTTGGCGGGTAGGGTCGGTTTTGTTCAGCCCTAGTCCCTGCATAGACCATTTTAGTTGGGAACACATACCTTTGCTGATGGTGGTATCACCATTAGCTACAGTCACCATCATATGCCCTGTAGGTTGGATGTGTAAATGTAATAGCTCAGCTAACCTTGCATCCAAGAAACTGTGGGTACTACCTGTGTCCACCAAGACCATATCTTGTGCTTATGAATGAAGCCTGGAACTCTGATTGTATCTTGAGCAACAGGACCAATAAGAGCATGAAGGGATATCTCCATACTAGGCTCAGTTGGTGCATAGATTAATACCTCCTCCTCTTCACTTTCCTCAACAACAATTGTGGTCTCCTCCCCATTACTAGCCACCAGCATGATCAACTGTTCTTGCTTATACAACTCGTCACAATTGTAACATAGCCCTTTATCTCTTCTTGCCTTCATCTGTATTGGGGTGAGTTTGCGGATAGGTGGTGTAGAAGGCTCTGGTATGGTAGAGGTAGTGGGCGTGTAACAAGAGGTTGGGTTTTAGAGAAAGAATGTCTAGGAACTGTAGTGAGTTGTGGTAGAGAAGGTTTAAAACTGGAAGGAGAAGGTGAGTGGTGGGATGTGGTGGGTACAAATGGTCTAGAATAAGTCTTTGAACGTGTGGTTGGTACCCCAACTGTATCTTGTTTCATTCGAGCCAAATAAAATGCCTCAGTATCCGTGGTAGGTTTGAACATCTGAACAGATGTACTAATTTCATCTTTCAACCCACTGATAAAAATCAGGGTAAAGTATTCCTTGGATAAATCTTTGTTCATAGCTTTCATGAAGGCCTTTAAATGCTCATAACATTCATAATACTCTTCAACAGTAGTTGTTTGTGATAATTTTTTGAAACTACCCACGTAATTATCAAAAACAATATCCTCAAAGCGACAACATTCATCAATGACAAAATTATTCCATTCAATAGATTGTTTTTCCCTCTTGATAATCCAAAAACCAATGATCTGTCTTACCCTCGAAATGAATTGAAGCTAAATCCACTTTATCAACATAATCAACATTTTTCAATTGGAAGTAACGTTCATATTTACGAACCCTCCCTCTAGGATTAGTTTCATCAAACTTTGGAAAACCAATTTTAGGATTTCGAGAGTAGTCACCTGAATTTTTGTGAGAAAACTGGTGAATACGATCCTGGAATTGATTATGGTGTGAAGTATTCGAAGAACCTGGATCTCGAAATGAATCTAGATTAGGAATTTCCGACTCTTTTACAGGTACTATACTTATGAATTTACACATAACAACCAACTGATTTGCAACATCCGCGAACTGAGAAGCCACAAATAGATCCAAAGCTTTCTTCGAGTCAGCATCATTGGAAATCTGAGTCTTAAGAGTCTCCAATTCAGTTTCAACATGAGTCAACGGTCTAGATGAACTTGCTGTAAAGAAGCAACTTCTTTTACTGTAGAAGGTTTATCGTTTCCTGCTGGCATGATTCAGGTACCCAGAAAAGGGTCTCCGATACCAATTATTCTATACTAGAACAAGAGAAATTGACAAAACATCACAGTACCTTCTCTTTCTTACAAGGATGAGCCTCAAATAGAATTATATTTCCTTAATTGCCTAAATCTCTTACAAACGAGTTCATTAAATAGTAAGGACTAAGACCATCAACAATTGGGATTCATTCAGCCGTTAAATACGTCTATTGAGAAAGCTACCCTAATTGCTAATGTTCTATCGTTACCTACTATTAACCTTACAATAATTTAGAAAAGACATAAACATAATAAAATGAGAATAAGGCCCATTGGGTACATAACATGATCCTAAACTAAGGAGGTTTAGTATTAATTCTAAACTAATGCGGCTTAGAATAATAACATTAATACTAAACCTAATTCATCTTAGGCATTAGCTCTTAATGCTTGCCTATTTGGGTTTGCTTCACATATACAAGCTTTAAAACCCTAATTTTCCTATCAAAAGACATACTGGGCCTCATTCATATATCTAGTCTCTCACACATATATTCTATATAACTTCATATACATGTTCTCATGCTCAGCAGCATACGCTTATTTTTACAAAATAAGCATGTCAATGCAAATTGACCTAGTCAAACACATTGTTCCTAGTAATAAAATAAAATAACTACATATTTTATTCTTAATCTGCTAAACTCATCAGGCTAATCAAGCAAGACAAGTCTTTAGTCAGGAGACCAACTAAGCAGGTCTCATATGACTTAATATTAGTATTAAAATTAAACGAGACATCAAAGATGTCACAAATGGGGGTACGTTCATTAGGTATTGGTCTGGCGGTCTATGATACATGGTGTAGCAATGAACCCACTACAGAGAAAACTCTGGAAATTTCAATCAGCAGTTGAGTAAGGAAGTGGCAGGTTGAGAAACCGTTCATTCAACCTCAAACAGAGTAGGGAGCAGTTGTCAACACCTTCTCCACCTTTTTTACTTTACCACTACTTAACCATCGACACTTTCTTTCAGAGAGGAGGTCAGATGAACGGTTGCAATAGCTATGACTATAAATAGATTTCTTAATCTATTGAAAGCAACAAGTCAGAATTACATAATAATTCTAAGTCTAATTCTGAGACAAGTCTAATATAAAACAGAATCGAATAACTCAATCATTCAAACTTCTCACACAGAGAAATTGTTCATAGCTATTCACACCAATTACATCCCACAGAGTCTGATACTTTGACCTTAATCTTTCTCTCGCTTCCCTCCCTAATACCAACCCTTCTCCTTTTGTCTCTTCTTTGTGACTCAGCAAGACTGGAACGACCATTGCTTGGTTTAGGAAAGGATTGTATAGATTGATCTCTAGAATCTAAAGAAAATATTTCAACAATACAAATGTTTAATGATTGACGAATTATCACCTGCTCACCCCACTTTTCCCAATTTACCCTCTGAATTCGTTGTCTCCACAAACAGTTCCCTATGTTGAATACATAACCAGTTTGGGATCGAGATTTATATGAGTCGGAGAGGTACCCTGATAGACACATTTTTGTGTCAAATTTGATTTCATTGTTATATATTGTTAGTGCATATTTTAATACTAATTCTATTTTTTATTGTTTTTATAGATATTTTAGCAAAAAAAATAAATTATGGAAAATTTGGTTGGAAATTACTAAAGGCACCCAAAAAGTTGGTTAAGGCATCCGAAGAGAATTGATAAAGGCACCCTGACTATAGATAAGGGCATCCACCTTCTTTAAGTTCAATAAGAAATCCGGCGGGAACTTTTTCTTCTCCCTTCTGCGTACACAAAATTTTGGAGAGTTTTAAGAGTTTTAAAGACAAGAACAATCTCTTGCCTTAATAATAAGAGTTTTGCAAGTTTGGGAGACTAGAAAATCACATCGAATCTTATGAAATATGGCTTCTCGACTAAAACAGGGAGGAAGAGATATTTTTGGAAATTTGATATTTTGTTTCTAAACTTACACGATTTGGTTCCATAACTAATCGATATCTTGTTGAGAACAAGCAACGCAAAAACTCAGAAAGTAAATCAAAAGATTTGGTCGTGATCAGGACCGAGAGAAATAAAGTTATTTTTTATTAAAAAAATAAGATTTATGGGAGGATTTGTAGAAGATTCGAGACATGCTGTATGTTGGGATATATAAAGAGAGTCAACTAGAGCTTTAAAGGGGGGCTGGCTCTGCCAGAAAACAAAGAAATCAAAAATCAGAAGAAAAAAAAAATTACTCGTGATGAAGAAGATGAAGAAACCGTGAAGAAAAGGTTGAAGGAAACGTTGCTAAATCTTTAAACTTAGCAACGTTTATCTTCACTATGTAACATTTATCTTCAGTTTGTAACACTTGATTTGTAACAACGAGTCTGTAACGTCCGTACACCGTTGCAAACTCGCTGCTTTTATTATTTTCTCTTCTTTTCACCTTTGTAAACACTTTGTGATCTATGTACCTTTCTTTTGAGAGTGTTTTGAGCATGATGAGCTAAACCCCAATACTGAGGCAATGGAGGAAGCCATATTTCATAATTGTGTGGTAAATATATTTAATTCTTTTATGACTTTTGCATTAATTTAATTTGATTTATGATTTTTCTTAATTAGTTGTGATCTTGTTTGATAGTGTATACTTAGTCGTAAGTATTTTTGATGCGCCATGCTTATAATTTATATCTAATATTTTAAAAATATACTTTGGCAAAGAACTAGAGTTAATATCTTTTATTATATGAGCAAAAATTGTCTAGAATTAATATTTGAACCACATGAATATAAAAATTGGTAGAATCCCGAGTCTCAGTCCCTTGTAATTTTTTCATAATCTTTTATTTATTTTCTAGTTTAAATTAGGATTAAGTATAAAATCAGTCTTCACAAGTCCGTGTGAACGATACTCTTTTTACCACTGTCTATAAACTACATCATACCCAGCATCAGCAAAACCAACCAAAACATTATTTGGGGTTTCAGTATAGGGGATTTCCTTAGCACTCCTCCTTACTTCCTCATAGGGATAAAATGCTCATGTCAATGGTTCCTTTAAGGTATCTAAATACATTCTTTATACCATTCCAATGATGTTACATTGGCATTGAGCTATATCTAGCTAACAAGTTCACTGGGAATGAAATGTCTGGTCGAGTATATTGTACTAAGTAGAAGAATGCTCCTATTGCACTTAGGTTAGAAGTTTTAGCTCCTAATACTTCTTCGTCATCTTTCTTGTGACGAAATGGATCCTTATTTAATCTAAGCTCCTTGTGAACAATCATGGGAGTGCTAGCATGGTGCACATTGTCCATATTAAATTGCCTGAGTATATTTTGGATATATGCAAACTGGTGAATTGATATACCACAAGATCGGTGTTTTAGTTCAAGTCATAGGCAAAACCGAGTTTTTCCAAGATCTTTAATCTCAAAATCAGATTTCAAATAGCTTGTGGTTTCTCTTATTGCATCAAGAGTACCTATTATGTTCATATCATCATCAACATAATCAACTATAATTTCACATCCATAACTTGTTTTCTTTATAACAACGCCAGGCATAGTTCATTTGTGTATCCCTTCCCAATCAAATAATCACTTAAATGGGTATACCACATCCGCCCGGATTGCTTTAATTCGTAAAGAGAGCGTTTTAACTTAATTATAAACGCATTCCGTGGTTTAGAGTTACTTGAATTTGGTAATGGAAGGCCATCAGGCACTTTCATATATATCTCTGAATCAAGATCCCCATAGAGATATGCTATAACCACATCCATAAGCTGCATTTCAAGTCCTTATGAAATTACCAAGCTAACTAAGTAGCAGAATGCTATAGCGTTCATTACAAGAGAGTAAACAAATCCAGGGCTTTGTGAGAAACCTCGCGCCACAAGGGGAGTCTTTATATTTTAAGACTTCATTCTTCTCACTGCACTTTGTGATAAATAATCATATATGTCCCTCAGGTTTTACACTTGGTTTGTTAGCACTACCACACCAAATACATGTATATTTGTTAAAGAACCAATTTATACCTAGATTGTGTAGGCGGTAGGAAAAAATATACTTTTTGTTGACATTAAACAATAAGGAGCGTGGTTCGATCCCATCGTTCTCTATTTCCTTGAGAAACTGTGTATGAAAATAATCATCAATATGCTCGCATAATCTTTCAGCTGATTCGTGCATGTTCTCGTAATCCATTCGGATTTTATTATTCCTTGGAATTATTAAACTTCAGAGCGTCCTCCTATTTTGATTCATGTATATAATCATAGATAATCTAATGAAATGATTTCATTAATGATATGAATTAGGTTAAGTCTTATTCACCTACTTCCTTTATAGGTAAGCAGTGATCGAATCTGGTGGTCTCATCATCTTTCTTTATGGATCCACGACCTCAATTACACTTCTATCAAGTAAAGTTGCAAAACTTAATCTATGGTGTATATCTCGTTCTAAGGATTTCTAAACTTACAGGCACATTTGTAGTTGGTAAGAGTGATCTTGTCACTTTCGCGATATCAATGCACATTTTGAAAATCAATTATTCTTTTTTACGTTTACATTTATGGAGTACAAGAATCAATATAACATAGAGTGAGAATGCACAATGATAATTTCTGACGTTGCCTTAGAAATTCCTTTTTCTATCTCCCCGTAATGACGGGAAGAATGTCGCATGAAAGTGACAATCCGCAAATCTAGCGGTAAAAAGGTCGCCTGTCGAAGGTTCTAAATAGCGGATAATTGTCGGGGATTCATATCCAACATAAATACTTAAGTGTCTTTGTGTACCCATTTTAGTATGTTGTGGAGGCGTAATAGGCATATTACGGCACAACCAAATATGTGAAAATAGTTGGCTAGCAGTGGGTATAAAGGGAATAAGTAAATATGCATGCAATATGGCGTATCCACAAGCAGTAATAGGCAGGTTGGTACGCATAACAAGTGCTCTAGCTATCATTTGTAATCTTTTGATGGTAGCTTCTGTGAGACCATTTGGTGTGAATATGGGGTACATCATGCTCTGCGTCTGTTCCATTAGACCAACAACTTATCATTGTTAAGCCTAAAGATCTTGAGGTAAGACTAATTATTAAATCGACAAAGAATATAAGATATAATTTTAAGTTTGCTCAGGCTTGTTTAACAATGAAATGCAGTAGATCATGACACAAGATATATTTAGTTCATCACCTTTATTATGAGGTTACATCCATGCCTTAAGAAGCATCAGATAAACACTTTGCCACAAATATGATTAAGATTTAAGAACAGTCACATAAGATCTGAAACATTCATTCTAAAATGTACCTAATACATCAGTTTTGATCTAAAACTTGAGATTAAGCTATACCAGCTCATGGATAAAGATAATTATAGTGACACGTCATGTACGTAAGTGCAGACAATAACAAGATTATTGTGCCTATAGTTTAAGGTGCATCAGACTAAGCTTAACAATTCAAAGCTTATAAATAAAGATTAAGAAGAAACTCGATACTTATCTTCAATATGGCTCAGCTACTGTTGAGATATGTTACTTAAATCATAAGTTGCTCTGATGATGCTGATGGAAGTTTGTAATCGCGAATTGCTGAAAGACACGTTTTTGTGTCTTAATTGTTCTCATATTTATATTGTTTTTCTCAATTTTTGTACTAATATTATTAGTTTTATTGTGTTTGTAGGTTTTTTTGAAGAATAAACTTTTGTGGAAAATTGGGCTTAAAAAGAGTTAAAAGCACGCGTAAAATTGACAACGATACCCAAGAACTTTGTTAAAGGCACCCAAACTTCGGATATGGTTACAACTTTCTTTTAAATTCAAACAAGAATATTGGTGGCAACATTTCTAACTGTGAAAAGTCTTGTTCGAGTTTTTTTAGAGAGATTTGGAATTTTAAGACAAAGAATACTCTTGCCTTACTTAGCATTTGTACACGACTCAAAGACTGGAAATATCAAAACAAGATCTCGGAAAATTATTACAATCAGGTTTCGGGATATTCTTTCCCTTTTCACGGAAGTTGTTTCTCTTTTATTGTTAGAACACTACAGCGTGATGGAGTCAAACACGAGAAACAAAATATCATCACTGAGTTATTTAAAGGAAGAAAATCAGGATCAAAAGTGTTTTAAGAAAGAAAATTCCCGAGATTTTAAAGAGAAGATATTTTTGATGATCTGAGAGTATACTCTTATTAAAGATGAAATTTTGAAGCTAGGTTCGTGTTTTAGTATAAATATGGGTTGATCAGAGCATCATAGGGAGTTAGGGAGCTTCAGAGAGAAAATAAAAAATAAAAAATCAGTTCGTTTCTTGAGTTCAGGAAGAAGGAAGAAGAAGAACATATAACACCTCAAAACTGTCGTTGATAGTGTTACCAATTCTTTCAAAATCAAGACCCTTCGCAACTGTTTCATCAACTTTATCAGCGATAATTCTGAGTTACTACACAAGAGAGCAGTCCTTTTCCACTTCGCCTGGAATCAGTCTTTAATCAACTAGAAACTAAAGAAAGTTGTATTGCACTTGAGGTCAGTCATTAAATCGACAAGAAAATTGTAAGTTCTCCACATCAATAAAATTACATGTTTAAACAAATTTCTTTTATTCTTTTCTCCATGAGTAGCTAATTTTCTTTCTAGGGTCTAGGAGGAAACTATCCTTTAATGTGTAATAATTAATATTTTTATTTCTTCGACATATTTTACTCCATCATTGTGCTTTTCAATGACTAATAATTTCTCTTCTTTAAAAGATTTATAATAATTGTTCCGAATAGTCTTTAGGCTGTTAATATTTTATAAGCGAAGAAAAATTAGATTTTTGCATAACAATGAAAGCTGTAATATTAGATTTTACAACGGTAAATCTTCAAAAACATGAGATTGGATTCAAAAATTGTTTTGAGTATTTGAGAGTAATAGTTGAAGTAGTGATTAATTAGTTTTATAACATCAAAGGTAGTGGAATCCAAAACCCTAGATTTTTCTCATACTTGTCAATCAATCAATTTGTTCAGTAATTATCTTTAAATTTAATACGTAAAATCAACAGCAACAATTTCTTGTCTTAGCACATAATTAAGTAATTAATTACAAATATTATAATCAATCTCTGTGGACAAACCCGTATTTGCCGCTTCTATTTTGTAGTTGTCGTGCGATTGCGGCTATATGTTTCAGCCTATCAATTTTTGGCGTCGTTGTCGGGGATTGAGAAATAATATTTTTAGTTAATTTTCAATTTTGTGTTAATTAGGCTAGTTATCTTAGAATTTTATTTTATTTTTATTTTTATTTTCTTTTTAGATTTTATTTGGGTATTTCATGTCTTTGTTGTGCAGGTAGTATTTTTACAAAATTTTGTGGAAAATTGCCTACCATAAAGGTTAGTAAAACCAACTTTTATTTTATTAATTTCTATTTTTAGTTTTTATTTCCTTTTTAGCACGGTTGTGCATATTTTATTTTTTATTTTTTATTTTATTATTATATAAAAAAAACACGTTTGCACATACCATTTTGCACCTTCGTCAGATTACCGATTTTTAGGAAAACCCGTGGATAAGTAAGCTGAACCCGTGTCGTTGGCCTTATGGGAGTTATTAGCTGAAAGTCCACAAGCCTTAACCTTGTACCTTTGACCAGTCTTTGACTGTAGGTATATTCTGTTAAGGTAAACCAAGCCTACCTAAATTAATGAGCCCTGCATTTGTATATGCACAAATTCTTTCTTGACACTAGTATTCTTGCTTGTGTATGCCTCGTTGGATACTTGTAGGAAATAGACTTGAAGTAAAAGATTTGTATTGTTTAAGTCCGATTCCTAGCACGTTTGTTGGTGGTACATCTTTATTTTCTGCAATGGGTGGTAATAATAATGATGAGAACCTGGTAACAAAAACACTAAGATGCCGTATGAACCCCTCTAGAGTAGTACGTAAATCTGGGGTAGTTTTACCCGCTTCTAATGGGAAATTTGATATTAAACCTGGAACAATTAACATGCTTAGTACATTTAGGGGGTTAGACAATGAAAACCTCTACACCCATATTAGAGACTTTCAAATGATATGTGGGACCATGAGTTATCCAAATATCTCGATAGATGTGCTTAGGTTGTGTTTGTTTTCTTTTTCCCTTGATGAGAAAGCCAAAGAGTGGTATCATTTTATTCCCGATAAAAAAATTACCACTTGGGATGGCCTTGTAGAGACCTTTATTAAGAAATTCTACCCACACCATAAGACTGTTGTTGTTCGTCAGTCTATTCAAACCTTTCAGAAAAAATTAGGTGAAAGCTTACACGATTATGTAGAAAGGTTTAATGAGTTGTTATACCAGTATCCGTATTACGGTTTTGAAAAAAACCCATATGACCCGAATCTTGTACGAGGGATGATAGGTGCATTATTTGCATTATTTGGATACTCTAATTCATTGAATTCTTGTTAGTTTTCATATCATTATGCTTTGATTTTTTTTTATGAGTTTCTTAGTAGTTTTGAAGTGTATTCAACCAAAGAAGAAAAAAGGAGTTCATTACGACACGAAATGAACAAGGAAGTTAAGTTCTGCAAAAGGAGAAGGACCAAATACCAAATTAAACTCATTCAAATCTAGGAGTTCTTAATACCATTTAGAAGACAACTAGAAGAAGAATCCAACGCAAAAAGAATGAGGTCATTTGGAGTCCGTATGAGGAAGTTATGAGCAAAACAGCCGAAAGAAAATAATGAAACACTCAACATCACAATCGGGAGATAACAAGGGAAAATTACCTACCGATTATAGGCAGTTTCGGGTACAGGAAAACTTCGTTTTTGATCTCCAAAAATCGGTAGTTAATACGGAAATCGAGCCTACCGATTATGGAAAAGTTATATACCGATTATGGATAGTTATCTACCGATTATGGCAAGTTTTGGACACAGGAAAGTCATATTTTGAGCTCTTACAATCGGTAGGTAAGGAGGGTGTCTTAACTACCGATTATGACTCGACGGGAGCCACTTCTAAGACACATTTTTGACTTCCAAATTAAGGTATCATGGTCCCATTAGGACTCTAACACCTAGATATGATGAAGACTATATAAGAATACTTCCATAACCCTAGAAAAGGATCTTGGACACTTTTGGAGACTTGAAAAACACAAGGAGAACAAGATCTAGGGATTGAAGTTGGGATTGAAGATCACGATTTCTAGGGTTTGCTTTACTTGTTTTCTTTATTATTTTATTATTTTCCATGGGTTTTGAGAAATTCATGATGAATTAAACCTTTCTTATTGGTTAGAGATGTAGTCCTAAGTTGGAAAACATGTTTATTAATTGAAGTATTCAATCTCATATGTTCATAATCTCTTCAATATCGCTTATGTTCTAACGTTTATAACACCTTGTATGATGGATTTCTTGTTTGTTTAAGTCGCGAAATAGATGAGCATGCATTGACATCTATAGCTAAACTAGGGTTTGAGATCCGGAATTGTCGAAAGATCCTTGTTACAAGTAGCATAACATAGTTGTTAATGATGGGATGTTACCATGCAACTATGTGTAAAAGCATGACCTAGGTTAAATCTGTGTGGCTCTTGCGCCGGATTGCTTAGAATAACCTCAACTCACAAAGACCATTGCTTTCATTGGGTTAAACTTGAGTGGCTCTTGCGCCAAGTTATTCATTGAAAATGATTCAAAAAGTGGCTCTTGCGCCTTTGATAATAATAGGAGTTTTGCCGGAGTAAGCCTGCGATAAGATGCTTTAGAGTTATTGATATTGAGAGTGCATGAATGTTGAATATGATTTAGTTGATAACATGTTGGAAGACGGAAGATGAACTCTCTAACCAATATTCTTTATCTCTGATATTCGTTTTAATCTATTTGTTTAGTATAATTTAGTTATAATCACAACCAAAACCCCTTTGTTTACATTAGTAATCGAAAGTAATTAACAATCACCTGCCTCTATGTGGGAACGAACTTGTTCTTATTACTATACTCTAATTTATATTAGTGAAGTAAGAACTTGAATTAATTTTGCTTGGATGACAACCGACCAAGGGCCTAGATAGTGAAACCCTTATGCAGGTAGAAACAATGAGTGGTGGAGAGTTTACCCATCAGGAACCTGATAAATGTTTTGACTCGTTCATCGAGTTAGCCGAGAAAACTAAGCAGTGGGCTTCAATGAGAGAACCAAAAATATCTAGAAACCCAATTTATAGGGTCGATAGAGTTGATAATGGTTCGGATATCCTTAGGCGTCTAGAGTCCTTAGAGATTAGAATCCAAGAAGGGTCGAATCAGGTTATGAGCTATAACAATGAGCCTCAAATTTACCCAAGTGAAACTACCTGTGACAAGGTTAGTGTCTTACATGGCGGTATGAACTCGAAATATGAGGGTCGACCTAAGTTCGATCCATATTCTAATACTTACACATAACCCCAATTTCTCGTACTCAAAAGGAGCCCATCAGGGAAATGTTTTTAGAAATCCACCACCAGGTTTTCCTAGGAACCCAACTCAATCCTAAGAACCAAGCGCAGTTGATTCAAAGGTGTCATCTTTAGAGGAAACTATAAAAATCTTTATTGAAAATAGTGCCTTAGATTGTACCAAGAACACCCAAAATTTTAACATGATAGGGAAGATGATCGATGACTTAAACTTGATAAGTCAACGTTACCAACAAAATATTGACCGAGCCATCAGTAACTTGGAGACTCAGATAAGTCAACTGTCAAACAGGCTAAATGATAAGGAGAATGGGAAATTCCTAGCCAACCAAATCCGAATCTGAAAGGAGTCCACCAGATAAACGGATCAGGTAGTTCTACTGAGCACGTTCAAGCAGTCATTACCCTCATAAGTGGTAAAACAGTTGAAAACACAGTAGAGTAACCTAAGGTAGTAATTAAACTGAAAAAGAGTCTGAAGTAGACGAAAATCCTAGAGATACTAATGGGCCTAAGAAGGATGTGGGCCCAAATGAGGAAAATGTTCGTGGGAGAGCGTTTACTCCACCTGCACCATTTCCCTAAAGGCTTGCCAAGAAAAAGTCTGGCATTTATGCTGAAATCCTAGACATCTTTAAGCAGGTTAAGATCAACCTTCCCCTGTTATATGCAATTAAACATATGCCAATTTATGCCAAATTCCTAAAGGATATGTGTACAGTCAAACGAGAATGAGTGTGCATAAAAAGGAATTCTTGACCCAACAAGTTAGTTCCATACTTTCACAACAATACCCATTCAAATTCAAAGATCCTGGTTGTCCCACTGTTACTTGTACGATAGGAAATCAACAGATAGAAAATACATGGTTAGATCTTGGGTCTAGTGTGAATCTTTTTCCATTCTCGGTATATGGATAACTTGGACTAGGTGAGATAAAACCAACTAGAGTTACACTTCAGTTAGACGATAGGTCAATCAAGATTCCACGTGGAATTATTGAATACGTTCTGGTTCAAGTAAAAAATCGTGTATATCCAGTTGACTTTGTGATTCTAGACACTCAACCTATCTCAGACCAAGAAATCAACATTATGATCATCTTAAGTCGACCGTTCTTAACAACTGCTGATGCTATAATCAATTGTCAAAATGGTCAAGTGGAATTTTCTTTTGGCAATCAGAAAGTCTCGGTGAATGTTTTCAGAGCTCTCCAAGCCCCTTCGGACCATGATCACTATGATTCTGTGTGCATGATTGATTTTTTAGTTGAGAATACTTTCCAAATCAATAATGTTAGTGATCCATTAGAAGCCTACTTAGCCCATTTTGGAGCCTACTACGATGAGGATAATCATTTTGAAGAAGTTAATGCGTTGTTAGATTCTGTGCCAGTTTTAGATTATGGAAAATGGTAACAAAAACCTGAACCTCTTCCACCCACTACAAATAAACCCATCCCATAATTAGTTAAAACTCTCACCCTTGAGTTAAAGACGTTACCAGATACTTTGAAATATGTGTTTCTAGTTAATGAGAATACTCTTCCTGCCATAATTGCCTCTGACTTAGGGCCTGACCAGGAAAGTAAACTAGTTAGTGTTCTCCAAGAGAACAAGGCTTCCCTTGGGTGGACCAAAGCATATTTGAAAGGTATTAGTCCTGCTGACTGTATGCACCGAATCTACCTAGAGGAAGGTGCCAAAACTTCAAGAGAAATACAGAGACGTTTGAACCCCAACATGAAAGATGTTTTCCGCACTAAGGTGTTGAAGTTGTTAGATGCGGGTATTATATACCCCATCTATGATAGTAAATGGGTCAGTCTTGTCCAGGTTTTCCCAAAGAAGCCTAAGATTAAAGTAGTTGAGAATGAGAACAATGAATTGATCCCCACCCTTGTTACTACTGGGTGGAGAGTTTGTATAGACTACCGTAAGATGAAATCAGTCACTTGGAAAGACCATTTTCATCTACCATTCATTGACCATATGTTAGAAAAACTAGGCGGTCATAACCCTTACTATTTTTTAGATGGATACTCTGGGTATAACCAAATCCCCATAGCACCAGAAGACCAGGAGAAAACGACCTTCACATGTCCATTTAATACTTTTTTTTACAGGCGTATGCCTTTGGGTTGTGCAACGCACCCGCAACATTCCAACGTTGCATACTAAGTATCTTCTTGGACATGGTGGAACGGTTTCTCGAGGTCTTTATGGACGATATTTCGGTTTTTGGTTCTTCTTTCGATGAATGTTTGCACCACCTTACACTAGTTCTAGAACGTTGTAAAGAAAAGAACTTAGTCCTTAACTAGGAAAAGTGTCATTTTATGGTTAAATCTGGAATAGTGTTAGGACATGTGGTATACGCTAAGGGAACAGAAGTTGATAGAGCCAAGGTTGACCTAATTTCAAAATTAAGGCCACCTAAGAACGTAACAGATGTTAGATCTTTACTTGGCCATGCTGGATTTTATCGACGTTTCATCAAAGACTTTAGCAAGATTGCCTTACCTCTATCGAACCTACTTGCTAAAGATACTACCTTTGTTTTTGATGAAGCTTGTATTGAAGCTTTCGAGAAGCTTAAATCTTCGTTAACTTTTGCCCCTATTATCCGACCACCTGATTGGAACATCCCATTTGAACTCATGTGTGATGCGTCTGATTATGATGTTGGTGTTGTCCCTGGCCAACGACATGATAAAACACCTTTTTTGATTTATTATGCCAGTAACACCCAAAACGATGCCTAGATAAACTACACAACCACTGAGAAGGAATCTTTAGCCATCGTGCTTGCACTGGATAAATTTAGATCATACCTTCTTGAGTCAAAGGTTATAGTCTACTCTGACCATGCCACGCTCAAGTATCTTTTGTCTAAGAAGGACTCGAAGCCTCGTCTGATTAGATGAGTTTTAATGTTACAGGAATTTACTCAAGAAATTCGTGATAAAAAGGGTTATGAAAATGTAGTAACCGACCATTTATCTTTTATCCTTGTTGAGTCTAGAGATGATGAGAGACCAGTCCTGGACACATTCCCTGATGAACAAATGTTTTTCATCTCTCAGTTACCGTGGTTTCCTGACATTGTTAAATATTTGGTAACTGGTCAAATGCATGAGCATTGGTCTAAATAGGATAGAGTAAAGTTCTTGTCTAAGGTCAAATATTTTATCTAGGATGATCTATACTTATTCAAATATTGTCTGGATCATATCATCCTTCGTTGTATTCCTGACAACAAAATTTCCAGTATGCTCACTTTCGGTCACTCTGGAGCTTGGGGGGGTCATTTTAGTGCAAAGTAAACAGATGCTAAGGTCTTGCAATCTGGTTTTTATTGGCCGTATTTGTTCAAAGATGCCCACAAATTTTGTCAAAGTTGTGAAAGATGTCAGAAATTAGGAAAGTTGACCCGCCGTAATATGATGCCATCAAATCCTATCTTGTTAATATAAATATTTGATGTATGGGCTATTGATTTTATGGGTCCCTTTGTTGATTATGTGTCCAAGTGGGTTGAAGTTATAGCTACCAAGACAAATGATCACCACGTTGTGACTAAATTTGTTAGAGACAACATATTCTCTCGATTTAGTATGTCTAGTACAATTATTAGATGGAGGTTCCCATTTTTGTAATCATTCCTTCTAATCAGTCATAAAGAAATACTCCATTACTCATAAGGTTTCTACACCTTACCACCCACATGCTTGGGGCCAAGTAGAAGTGTCTAATAGGCAAATAAAATAAATTTTGGAAAATACCGTAAACCCCACTCAGAAAAACTGGCCTTTGCGTTTAATTAAAGCTTTGTAGGCTTACCGAACCGCTTTTAAGACTCCTCTTGGGATGTCTCCGACTTTTCTTCGGTAAAGCCTGCCATTTTACTGTAGAATTAGAACACCATGCTTGTTGGGCTATTAAACGACTAAACTTTGACCTACCAACCGCTGGTGACAACCGTAGACTTCAACTCAATGAGTTAGAAGAAATTCGTAATGATGCTTACCAAAATGTGAAAATATACAAGGAGAAAATTAAAAAATTTCATTATAAATCGATTATTCGAAAGTCATTTGAACTTAGTCAAAAAGTTCTCATGTACAATTCTCGTTTATATTTCTTTCCTGGTAAGTTAAGACCCGGTGGTCGGGCCCATATTATGCCAAGATCGTTTTTCCACATGGCGCAATAAAAGTTGAAAATCCAAAGAATTGAGAAACTTTTAAAGTTAACGGTCAACGGTTGAAACCATTTTTGGAGTTGACCACTCATGCAGTGGAAAATATGAATGATCCTGTCTATCAGGACTAATCTACAAGGTAACCAAGTCTGGATGAAGACGTTTTCAACTTAGCGCTCTATGGGGAGGTAACCCATATGATTTTGGTACACAATGCTGGTAATATCTTTCCCTATCTCTTTTACTTTGCTCGATAATTCTTGTTGTTCATGCTTTTATTCATTATCTTTAGAACATCGAGGACTATGTTCAATTTAAGTTTGGGGGCAAGGGAGAAAAAATTTAAGCAATAATAAAAATCCAAAACTTAAAAACTTGTGAACAATTTAGGATGACACTAACCATCCTAAGTAGATGAAAACAAATTTCTTGGTTGTAGAAGTTGAGGGACCCAACTAAGTGGCCTATTCATAAAAAGACAAAGTTCAGGTATTAGAAATAACATGATAGTCTTCACCATATCTCGAAATTGTCACCACATCACGTTCTGTTTTTATTTTTGTAAATTTTTGTGTTTTTCTAAGTTATTTGGTGGGGTACTAATATCGCCTTGTTGTCGCGATGATGAAGTAGAATGATTGAGATCAAGCCCCATTATTTTAATTGAACTTGAAACAAAATAAAAATAAAAATAAAATAAAATGATGATACTTGGATAGCAATATATGTGTGTTCTCCCTGTCTCCGTCGCCTAAACAAGCGCGGAACGTAGGATCCATGGGAACTATCATCTAATCTGCTGACAAGGAGCATGCACTTAGATTCAAAAGATCTAATCATGTAGTCGAAATAAAAATAATAATAATAAAATAATTGTATATATTCAATAAATCGATCGCTGGGGCCCTTGTATATACCAGCTGAGTTGATACTAGAAGTAGGATTCAGACCAGTGGGTGCGTATCACAATCCATTAGGGTTCATCTTGGCATGATGTTTATAAAGATATTCTGGGAAACACCGTTCACCTTAGTCAACATGCGCACACGTCTATCTCCATATTCATCTTCTTAATAAATTTATGTGATTGTGGTTTGTTAAATTCCGAGTATCGTGGTCCATTGTACGACTTTCTGAGCAGGGCTTTGTTTTTTTATATATGAATTTTAGTACGCTTGACTGTAAACTCGTGTACACATTGGATTCAAAACAGGGTAATTCCTCCCATAGACAAATACTTTTGTAGCCAACTAAATAGCATGTTTAGTGTCTACCCTTAATCGTTCACAAGTAGCTAAAGTTTGGAGTAAAGGTTTTGTGGGTATATCTCTTGTAAATCCTCACGAGACTAAAACTCATCCGCTAGGGCTACCTAGGGGTTTAAATAAAGGCTTGTTGCACACGCTAAGTACAATAGCGATGCCTGCGCAAGTGAGTTAGGATTTATTTCTATTTTCTAGATTAATTTTGCTCGAGGACTAGCTAAATATAAGTTTGGGGGTATTTCATAGACACGTTTTTGTGTCTTAGTTGTTCTCATATTTATATTGTTTTTTCTCAATTTTTGTATTAATATTATTAGTTTTATTGTGTTTGTAGGTATTTTTGAAGAATAAACTTTTATGGAAAATTGGGCTTAAAAAGTGTTAAAGGCACTCGGAAAATTGATAAATATACCTAGGAACTTTGTTAAAGGCACACAAGATTTGGATACGGGCACCACTTTCCTTTTAAATTCAAACAAGAATATTGGAGGCAACATTTAAAATATGAAAATTCTTGTTCGAGATTTGTTTTAGAGAGATTTGGAATTTTAAGACAAAGAATACTCTTGCCTTACTTAGCATTTGTACACGACTCAAAAACTGGAAATATCAAAACAAGATCTCGGCAAATTATTACATTCAGGTTTCGGGATATTCTTTCCCTTTTCACGGAAGTTGTTTCTCTTTTATTGTTAGAATACTACAGCGAGATGGAGTCAAACACGAGAAACAAAATATCATCACAGAGTTATTTAAAGGAAGAAAATCAGGATTAAAAGTGTTTTGAGAAAGAAAATTCTCGAGATTTTAAAGAAAAGATATTTTTGATGATCACGGGGAGTTAAAGAGCTACAGAGAGAAAACAAATAAATCAAAAATCAGTTCGTTTCTTGAGTTCAGGAAGAAGGAAGAAGAAGAACGTATAACACCTCAAAATTGTCGTTGACAGTGTTACCAATTCTTTCAAATCAAGACCCTTCGCAACGGTTTCATCAACTTTATCAGCGGTAGTTCTGAGTTGCTACACAAGAGAGCAGTCCTTTTCCACTTCACCTGGAATCAGTCTTAAATCAACTAGAAACTAAATAAAGTTGTATTGCACTTGAGGTCAGTCGTTAAATTGACAAGAAAATTGTAAGTTCTCCACATTAATAAAATTAAATGTTTAAACAATTTTCTTCTATTCTTTTCTCCATGAGTAGCTAATTTTCTTTCTAGGGTGTAGGAGGAAACTAACCTTTGATGTGTAATAATTAATATTTTTTATTTCTTCAACATATTTTACTCAATCATTGTGCTTTTCAATGACTAATAATTTTCTCTTCTTTAAAAGCTTCATAATAATTGTTCCGAATAGTCTTTAGGCTGTTGATATTCTATAAGCGAAGGAAAATTATATTTTTGCATAACAATAAAAGTTGTAATATTAGATTTTAAAACGACAAATCTTCAAAAACATGAGATTGGTTCAAAAATTGTTTTGAGTATTTGAGAGTAATAGTTGAAGTAGTGACTAACTAGTTTTACAACATCAAAAGTAGTGGAATCCGAAACCCTAGATTTTTCTCATACTTGTCAATCAATCAATTTGTTCAGTAATTGTCTTTAAAATTAATATATAAAATCAACAACAACAATTTCTTGTCTTAGCATATAATTCAGTAATTAATTAGAAATATTATAATCAATCTCTGTAGACAAACCCGTATTTTTCGCTTCTACTTTGTAGTTGTCGTGCGATTGCGGCTATATGTTTTACCCTATCAATTGCTCCGAGGTAAATTGACAAAGTAATTCCCGTGAACCACGATGATAAGAATTGGTAATTGACTTCTCTTTTTATCATCCATAACATGTACTAGAAGAAGATCTCCTTCAATCATCGCTACAACAACAAATCAATTTTGATGAGCATTTGGAAAGCTTCAAGAAAACTTCTATGGTATGAACATGAAAAATATCATAAAATATTCGTCTAATTTCATTTATAGGAGAAAATCTAAATCAGGTTAAAATCACCATGTTTTCTATTTTTCATAAAAATCCTAAATGGGTTTGAAGAACCAGATTCGCTGATTTCAAATCTGTATTTTAAATCAATTTTTCAATCAAGATTTAAAAGAAAAAATCATATTTTATTAAAGAACATGCCCTAATTTCAGTGAAAACTTTTTTTTTCTTCAAAACTTCTTACTTAAATTTCTAGATCTGAATACTTTAAAAAGAAATAAAAGAGATAGGAAAAGGATTTATCATTTTTGAGCTTATTTATTGATGTCTTGATGAGAACTTTTCTTGTTGTTCTTTTTTTTAAAGCCTTTTCTTCAAATCTGTTGTCCATTTTTCACCGCAACAACTTCACATCATTCTTCTCTCTTCTAAGGATTGTGTTTGTGTAAAAGTAAACGCCAATGAAGATCTTCTTTTGGTATCTTCGTAATAAAGTTTGCGTTAATTACTGAAAGTAAAAAAAAATACAGCTGAGCTTTCATGCTGATAACATGTTTAAGTAGAAATACAGGTAAAACACATAATATGAGAAAGAGAATATTTCATTGATAGATCGAGTAGTTACATTACATAGCTTAGAGCAAAGCCAGTAGGGTGGGTATGTTGGATGATTTACCAAATACCACCCCACAATGGGATGGACAAACATAAAAACTCGCTTGCAAAATGGGTATTTATAGGAGTTTTCCAACCGAAGCTCAAGTTGAGTCGATCGAATCAACATGATACGATCGACTCATGTTGAGCCGTTCGGTTCAACATAGACCGAGAATCGTCTCATGTTGAGCCAAGACAAAATCGAGTTTGCCAAACCACGTGGCTTAGTATATTATATTGGCTAAAATGCCAATGCCCACTGGAATTGCTCTTAGTGATCCTTTTTATGTACAACCAAGGAAAAAACCCTAACTATCTTGTTGGGCCGCATATCCATGGGTCATGGACCGTGTAAGAGGGTCTAAATTTTGTATCAGTATGTACGCTGTTTGGCTCCATTGGGCTTTGCATTAATCATTTACCTTTTCAAACCATACCCTTTTAAGCTTTTAACCAACGGACTCCTTCATACACAACAGGTCTGATTAAGACTTGATGCCTAACAGTAATTTCCTTTCTTCCTCCTTACCCCAACATCCTTTTTTTTCCATTTCCCTTCTCTCCACCATTTCGTTTCCAATCGATCAAACCTTACTCCAACAATAACCGAATTTTAACATTTCTCAGATCTACAAGACCAAATGTTAGTTCATTTCTTCCCTCATTAATCCAATTTTTAGGGCATATTAATATTATTTTGTAATGGCGAAGTGGCTTAAAGCTGCCGAAGGTATGGAGAAATCTTCTTAATTCATTTCTTTAAAGTTTAAACCAATATATAATAATCTAATTAGTCATGTTTTTGTTAAATTTGATCTTATTTGCTTAATAGTAGTAGTGATGATTTAGCTTTCTTGCATGGCAAAATTGGGTTAGACAACAACACTAGGTAAACTCTTATTTAAGTATTGATTCTAATTCGATACAATTTATCGACAAAAGTATTGTTGTTTAAGAATCTGAAATAAGAACTTTGCAACAAAAAAGTGATAAGAAATTTATTGAATGCACGTAATTGTTTCACTATAAGTAGTGAATGTAATTCGAGACGGGAATAATGCATTTATCTTGAGATCTGTATTATAGAACCGGAGATAAACTAGAGGACTACCTTTATTAGATATCTATAACTGTAATTGTAGTGTCTACACATCGGTCTATTCCTAGCATAAGACCTTCCGTCATTTCATGATAGGAAACCTGTACAAGGAATGTGAAGGAAAGACATCACATGTTAATATGCTAATATGTTAAATGTATATACATACTAATTAATTTGTTTAATGGTTTTTAGAAGAAAATCTTGTTATGTCGAAGATGATTTTTTATGATCTAAGTTTTTGTTTTTTGTGAGCACAGATCTATTAGAAGTTGTAGATCGACGGGCAAAGCTGGTGGTTAGTGACTATGACCAGCAACCTGACTTAAACTCACCAGGTATCTGATCTCATGCCCCTTTAAACTAAGAGGATGTACGAGGGAAACTCAATCTGATAGTTATTTGTTGTGTATGTGGTTTCTCTTTAGGCAACTTACTAGCATCCAACGGGGAAGAAGAGAAGTCCAGGAAAACTAAACGGAAGGAGAAGGTTTTTTTTATAACACATCCCTGACTTTTTGATAGGAAGATTAGTCAAGAATTGACTTGAATAATTCTCTGATGTCATAAACTTGTGTTTGCAATTGAATCTGCAGGCTCAGTCAAGATTCCCGGCTAATGAACCTCCTAAAACAAGTTCCATTGAGCCGGATCAAAGTACCACACAGCCATCCACAGATAATGCTAAACCTGATATGTTGGAGGTTACCGTATATTCTGAAAATGATGGCGCCATTTCCAGCAATTCCATGGCCCAAACTAGCAAAGAGATACAGCCAGATCTTAATGAAGAGGTCACTATATCGAGTGTTTGTTTACCTGAGGCAACCCCGAGTGATGTAGATAAACCTGATAGTATTACTGCAATGGAAATTCCTTCTACTATTAATGATTCAGTAGCTTCTAGTTCATCAGTAAATGTGGAGAGTACTATTGAAAATACTTCAGAGGGACATAAAGAGTTGCCTTCAGTTTCTGTGGCCGAAGGAGACGATGTCATTGATAAAGAACATCCTGCTGATGCCGAACAAATCACTAAACCAGGAGTTGAGGATATTCCTTCAAAAGTTGGCTTAGAGAGATCTGAACCGGAAAATGTGGGATCACATGCTTACAATGATGCTCCATCAGAAGATGTAGATCGAAAGGACCAACCTTCTTTAGAAGCGAAGATGCAACAGGAACATAAACGTGATGTTTCTCCAGCTAGAGTGCAAGACCAACTTGATGAGGTAACCTATGTCATATACTAAAACAATTCCATATTTCAGTGCTTAGCAATGGATCTTTTGTCATATGCTCAGTGTATACTCTAATCGTTGACTAGTCCCTTTAGCTGGTTTGCAGGCTCAAGGACTGCTCAAAACTGCAAAATCTACTGGTCAATCTAAAGAAGCCAGGTTAGCTAGGGTAAGAAATCTCGTCTGTTTTCAGTTGTCTTGCACACATTATAATTTTCTTCATGATATATGTTAACTTTATTTAGTTACTTTCACAAATGTGGAACAATGTTAACAACTCCCAACAATTATTTTGACCAATCTGGCAATCTTCTTACTTGGAAAACGTGAATCCTTCATGTACTCTGGATTTACCATCATCACCGTGTATGGGAGGAGAAGAATCGCCTCTAAGTTCATTAATCATTTATTTCTAAACTACTTGTCAGCTATCTGTTAATTTTTCCAGACCCTAGTCACAGACCTATGAAAGCAGTAGAAGGCTTCTGCGAAAGGAGAATGACTCCTGAATATGCACCTGGTATATAGTATGACATATAATCTTATACTATATATGATATACGGAAGATATAGTAATCAGATCTCAAAAAGAACATGAAAGAGAGCTTGTCAGATGTATCTGCTGGCTATCCCCTTATTCTACATACTGTTCAATGTCCCTGTGATGGGTTTCTTTTCTGTTGGATGTTATTTGTTCTTGAAATGCCCAATATCTTTTTTGTTGTATGAATGTACAGGTTTGTGCTGGACTTTCAACCCGCCTTCAAGAATACAAATCTGAAAATAAGCAGCTGGAAGAGCTTCTTGTGTCAGAGGTAAATTGCCTTAAAAATGTCTACAAGTTTAGGACAATGTCAAACTTCATATTGCGTATGTACTTAACAATTTTATGTCTTGCCCGTTAATTGGTTTGAACCGTTAAAAGAGAGAAAAGAGACAGTCATATGAGGCTCGTGTTAAACAACTACAACAAGAGTTATCTGCATCCAAGATTGAAGTGTCTAGAGTTGAATCCAATATGAGTGATGCTTTGGCTGCAAAGAATTCAGAAATTGAAAACCTTATCAATTCAATGGATTCGCTAAAGAAACAGGCTGCTACATCTGAAGGAAAGCTTGGCTCTCTTCAGGTATATATCTTGTGGTGCCTCACTACAATATCTTTTCCAAAGGCTATAATATGATTCTCACTTGAAACAAAACATCAGTTCCCTAATAACTATATTCCATGCATTCTTAACCAGGCAAATATGGAGTCTATTATGAGAAATCGGGAACTGACAGAAACACGGATGATGCAGGTGTGCAACTTAAAATTACTCTACAACACAAGTTCTTCCTACTTGCATATCGGTCTTAGTTATTCGTGTTTTTTCTTCATTACCATGATTGTTTCCTTGTTTCAAACTCCAGGCTCTACGGGAAGAGCTGTCTTCTGTAGAACGCAGGGCAGAAGAAGAACATGCGGCACACAATGCTACCAAAATGGTTCATCTCTATATTTCTTAGAAAACATTTCTACACTTTTTGGTGTTTCTATTTAGCTCCTCTAATTGAAATGTTCTGTTTCAATAATCAGGCAGCTATGGAACGGGAAGTGGAGTTAGAACATCGAGCTCTTGAAGCATCAACAGCCCTTGCTAGAATCCAGGTATTTGGAGCTCGGTAGTTACGATTTTTTTTTTCCTTTTTTACTTTTTGGGTACAACTAGCCCCTCCCTCCCTCTCCTACTACAATAACTATCACAAACTACCAAGGCATGCCAGACAGCTGATTGAGTCAGTCAGGATATTCTTGAAGGTGTTTCAGGTTTTTTTGTGTCTTATGTTGTTGGTCTAGCAAAGATGTATCTATATAGGTTTTTTAAGCAATTGGATGACCAGTTTAGCTTTTTAATTATCATGATACCACAAGTACTGGCCGCTCTAACCTGAGCACTTGAACTTCTTATAGTTACTACGACCATTCAATACAATAAAAAGAACAGTTACTCTTTGCCACATTAAGTCATAAAGGCTTCTTGATAAATATATTTAATCAAAAAGGAAACATGACATCTGCTAAGGCATCTTAGCCCTCATGCTTTTGTTGACCTGATAGTATCCTTGTTTATCTCCTATATCATTTCAATTTCAACTTTTGACAAAAGCATGTAATTCAGAGAACAGCTGATGAGCGGGCATCAAGGGCAGCAGACCTGGAGCAAAAGTTGGCAGTAGTTGAGGTAGACTACAATCTTTTATTTGTTTCTTATTTTTCAACTCTTTGTTTCTGGTTATTGAGGTGAAGATTCGACCTTGAGCTCCTTGGTGGTAATCATCAGTACATTATCAGGCTGAATGTGCATCTTTGACTCAAGAGTTGCAAGATATGGAAGCTCGTGTTCGCCGGGGACAAAAGAGGGCTCCTGACGAAGCAAGTCAAACATTTCAGGTTGGTTGGTAATCATATATTAGTAGTTTTTATAGACATATAAACTCTTAATGACAAACATACGATATCTTAAAGAGTTAAAGTAATGTGACCGATTACCTTGTTTGTAGATATTCTTACCTGAAGTACCTTCTGGTTAAGATAACAAGGAGAATTTCGGAACTTAGATTACTTATATATAGTTGGAAATGAAACACCTTTCATCGACTAAAAACAAAACATGTCTTGTTGATTAACCATATGATTCTGAGCCCCATAGTAAGCAAAATAATGGTTATCAGCTTGGGTTTATTCTTTATGAATTGTAAACAAAATGAGAACCCCTTGTTCTGTGACAAGGAATCCCGATGATTCAATTAGTTGATAGATTTCTAGTCTGATTCTTTTATCTGTAATTTCAGCGCAAATTTTTATATGGTGAATCTGTAGTATAATTATGTGTATGCATCAACATTATTTTTATTAGACGCCTTACTCCATGCCAAACGACACATTACACTAAGAGACCAAGTAGTGGATGAAATCTAAGTTGTTCGTTTTTGTTTCTTGTCGGTTATACTTCCAAGGAAAATTAAGTGCATCTAGTGTTAAGTGTTAATCACAATTAACGTTTGTTTGCTTACCTTTCCTGGAAATTTCTATAATATGCAATTAGCTTTGAAACTTCAATCACAGATGCAGGCATGGCAGGAAGAAGTGGAGCGTGCACGCCAGGGTCAAAGAGATGCAGAAAGCAAGCTTTCTTCTTTGGAGGTAATTTTATTGTGTTTCATTTAAGTGCAAGAGAATTGTTATATTGGTACTTAACTCTTGAAACGGTTTTAGTGCACCAACTGGGACTTAACTCTCGGCGGTGTTATATTGAAGATTATTATCTCTGAACCAATGTCTTCAAAACATTATAGAGATAACGATCATTGGTAAACCCTTACGGGTAAACACCGTCACTAATGCCTGTTATAACGAGAAAAACAGTAAATAGCGGGGATAACGGTTATATAGGGTTCCCAAAAACTTTCGACTTGTTATAATTCCCGTTCTTGACCCTTATAATGGTTATGTCGCCTTCGACCGTTTCACCGTTATATTAAATGTTTTAAAACATTGCTATGAAGAATTTGTTTTTTTTCATTACCCATCCAAAGAGGTTCAATTCTAGGCTTTGTATCACTAGAATCGGAGATATATAGTTCATCTGTGTGCAAGATGGCTGTGACAGAGAATAAAATCATGTTCTTAGTATATCTCTTATTATGTTTGCAGGCTGAAGTGCAAAAGATGAGGGTGGAAATGGCGGGCATGAAAAGGGATGCCGAGCATTATTCACGGCAGGTCGGTGGCCCTCAGTTTTTCTGTTAATGTTTCTTTTACGTTAGTTTCTCTTACTTTTCTTAGTGGCTCATGTTGTTTGGAGGAATTGTCTCTACTTAACTTTCTTTTTTCAATAACAATTAATACATACCTTTTATGTATCACAACGGTTAACAGGAACACATGGAGCTAGAAAAGCGCTATCGTGAGTTAACAGATTTATTGGTATGCCAGGCCTAAGAAACACATCAAATCCCATTGTTTATATTTGACTGCCACCAAGTCATTCATTAAGCAATTTGTTTCATTTCTTTCAGTACTACAAGCAAACTCAATTAGAGACAATGGCTAGTGAAAAGGCTGCAACTGAGTTCCAATTGGAGAAAGAGGCTAAGCGGTTTCAAGAAGCACAGGTTTGTCTGTTACTTGTAACTATATTTTCGAACTCCACCTTATAACCTTAATACATTGCGTCTTTTTGGACCTATTCCTCTCGCGTTACTCAAAGTTCTTTTAATTCTACGAACAGGTAGAAGCAGAAAGAAGTAAGCTTCCTCGTCGTGCATCATCATCTTGGGAAGAAGATACTGATTTGAAAACCCTCGAGTATGTTATTTCTTTCTATCTGATTTTCAGATTTTGACTGCTCTGAAATACTCAAGTGTGATATTACTTTATCTTATTTTGACAAGTAAAAGAGCAAAAGTCTAATGTTTTCTGGTGAAACAACAACCACAGGCCTCTACCCTTGTATCACCGGCATATGGCTGGCGCTAGTTTACAGGTAGCTACTGTTCTTTCTCATAATCTAATTGTGACTCCTTTTTATCCCAACAACCTTATCTTGCTGTGGATTCTTTATACAGTTACAAAAAGCAGTAAAGCTTATAGATTCAGGAGCAGTTAGAGCCACTCGATTTCTCTGGCGGTATCCTGTTGCAAGAGTACTCCTACTCTTCTACCTGGTGAAAATTCTTAAACTAAATCCATGATTTTTCAGAATTTTAAAGAAAAAGGTTAAAGCATATCCACACTGTATTAAATTATTTTTGTTAATTTTGCGTTTGTAGGTGTTTGTTCATCTTTTCTTAATGTATCTGTTACATCGGCTTCAGGTATGTGTCTGAACGTATCTCCCGCATGGTGGCCAATTTCATAGGAAAAAGATAAAATTCATATCTGCAAGCTAATTGTATGACCTGATTAATGATTCTTGTGTTTATTCAATTTAGGAACAAGCGGACAACTTTTCCGCCAGCGAAGTTGCAGCTTCGATGGGACTAAACTACCCAACCTTGCCGTGAAACCATATATAATTGCTCTATTCATGGAAATATTCTTCTCCGTAGTTTTACTTTACTGTTACTCGCTGGAATCGGGGAAAAAAAATGAAAGTCTTCTTTTTTGTAGTGCACATGTACGAGTTTAATTCTATCTATTTGAATATGTACACAACTTTGACATTGATGTGCAAATTGTTGATATATATATACGTGTAGATATAAACTTTTTTGGCAACTTGTTCTCTTGATTTATATTTAACATACTTCTGCAAGCTACAAGGAAATGGTAGATAAGGTGCACCTAGTTTTACTTCATTATGACCCTATCTTATCTTACATGATGGCCTAGAAATTAAAATGGGTGGGCGTGATTTGAATCTTGTTAACTTTTTGTTGGAGCTGTACATTTAAAGGTGAGGAATGCTGCAATCTCTTCTCCAAAGAGTGGCCTGAGAACAATGATTTGGTGAAATACATGAAAGTTTACTTAATATATAAGCAAATTCAGTAGTGATCCAAATTCCAAAGGACAAAAAAAAAATCAAAAGATAAAAAAAATCAAATATCCACTTTTTAGAATGTTGTTCATAGCCTAGGTGAAAACATAGTTGATCACACCAATTCATAGCTCTCTCTCCAAAAGCCAGGTATTGCTAATCTTTTAAGTGATAACACAACTACTGCGCGCTGGCCGCTTCTCTTTGTGAGGTGCTCGCAATACTTCTTCTAGAGTAACATCGGCTTGCCTGTAGACATACACTCATGTGAAGCCTCCCCGTGACTGAAAAAAGGAGTTAACAACCTTTTTGATACTTCTGGTCTGAATGTTGTATACCACAAAATCGTTCCACGTATTATAACTTCTAAGGAGTACAATATGGCGATCCAATGGATTCAATGCTGCAGGCTTATAGTTATAATAGTTACTGATATTACTTATATCAATAACCTTGTGAACCAAATACCAATCCCATTTTTCTTCATTAGAGTCCTCTCCGAAGTTCTCCACAAGTCGCAGTTCCCATAAATTCAACTTGTGGTTGCTAACTGAACAGTAGCATAGATGAGCTCCTAACTGTGCCCCTAGACATCCATCATCTCTATCATACTCCATAGGCAAGCAAAGAGCCTTGCATTGATGAAAATCATCATTGTCCTTGTAATTTCTGAGATCAATAGTTCTAATTTCTACACTGTTTTCTCCATTAATCCAATACAATACTCCATTATGAGCGACTACATCCAGTGAAGTAAAAGTTTTAATAGTTATAGTTGTTCCCGGTGGACATGAAACCCTTCGAGCTTCCCATGCACCCGTATCAGAAGAGTAAGTTTCAAGGTCGAATTCTTTGGATGGGGTCCAAATTTGTGGAATACGCACGAACGTCGTGGAATAGAATGATGCATGCACAGTGGAAGGTCCACTCTAGATGAAGTGACCGGCAATCCATTTGTCAGAGGGTCGTGGAATTGAGATAGATTTTTGGTTAAGTGGATTCAAAACATAGTAAATCTTCTGGTAATGTCTTAGTTCTGGATGATTATATGATATCCAGAAGAGTTTTTGGAAAAACAAACCCCAAATATTTGGGACCAAAATCGGCTAATGGTGACTTTTAAGCAACTAGATTTTGTTCCTTGAAAGAGAAATAAATCATAACTTGAACCTAAAATAAATTGATTTTCTTTGAATGTGATTGAACCATATATAAACTCTATGTTGAACCCATCAAGACTAGAAACACATCGAGTGTGATAATAAGGAGGTGCAGTTGAAGCTAAGGTGTTAGTAGTAACTGAGTTCTTCTTCCTAATGACGTTTTTATGCTTTTGGACACAATCATGAGTACCATAAGCCATAATAGTCCACGCAACAGTAGTATCAATATTTGTGTACTTTGCGAACCACTTGTTTATGAAAATTGGGTTAGATATAACAGAATGCCATACCTTTGAGACACCCTTGCAATTGAAGATAGAGCCCTGACCTAAGCGAAGAAAGATATCAAACAAAATATCCTCCGATAGTTTTGTTATGGGTGATGATGATTCTTGTGGTCTCTCATGCAATAAGCGCTTTGAAGAAGAAGATTTTTTTTTCGTTTGAAATAAGAAGAAGTTTTTTTTTTCTTTTGAAACAATCTGTTACAATCAGATTACCCATATAGTTATTAGATTAATATGATGATTCTACCAGATGTAAAAAAAATCATGGAAGTAGTTTTGCATTTATATAGAGAGGTTGATCACAAACCTAGATAATTTTGGTTAGGGTCGAATTACAGTGAAACTAGGAAACTAACGAAAGAAAGAATTAGACTCGTTGTGTTTAGGGCTGCAACCCGATCCAGATCCGCCACCCGATCCGTACACGCCCATTTTTTCCCGACCCGTACCGACCCGCCGATAAATGGTCGGGTACGGGTGATATTTTTTTTAGCCCGTCTTCTGACAGGTTGGGTGTGGGTGATCCTTCTTCTCACCCGATCCACCCGCCCAACCCGCCCAAAAATTCTTCAGTCATAAAAACTCTTGAACCTCACTCAGATTCAATTTTTTCTTCAGCCTCACTGTCCACAGCCATCACTACTCGAATTGTAGATGAACACCTCCTCTACTGTTCTCACTCACTTGAGCTCGACTGCAACCACGATCGAACTCAGATCCATTCTCTCCTTCACAATCTTCTTTTTCGAAAGATTCTTCCTACAAAACCCATCCGAACCTAGGTTTGACCTCACTGAATCTCGATCCACTTCACTTGCCTGAGCTCGCTGGCGTGAATCCCTCTTGTCTGCAGCGGCTGGTTTGAGGGGAAAAAGAGGAGAAATCGACTTCACTCAAAGATCTATTTCCATCTTGGCTACTTCTTCTTCTTGAATTTGTTTTCTAATTCAATTTTATGACAAGAATTTTCATGAAGTTTCAGACAACTACAACAATAAGAAATCACTCGTTCCATTGCTGTTAAACTCCAATTTTTCTTCCTTCTTCTCACTTTTAAAGGTAAGTCAAAGTTTATAAATGCAAATGTCAATGTTAGGGTTTTGTTTGATTTAGTAAAGAGATTTTCGGATTTGAATCGACCCTGATCCGACCCTTAAACCACATCTTAATCAAATTATATCCGGGTTTTATATGATTTCGTTTGTTGCTGTAGTTGCAGAAGAGATTAAGAGTAAGAGTAAGAGTTTTGGAGGGAGAAAGTGAAATTGAAAGTAAGATAAGTTCAATAGGAAGAAGGATGATGATGATGAATCGTGGTATGCCTTTGATGATGACTATACTTGTAGCTTCACTTTGTTCATCAACAACAATTGTATATGCAGCTTCTGGATCTGGATCTTCTTCTGAAGCTGCATTTATTGATAAAACTATCTTTTCTCACAACATTGTTATCTTCTCATAACATTGTTATCTTCTCTAAATCTTATTTCCCGTAAATACCCTCTGATCTTTTCACTTGTTGTTTTTTACTACTTGATCTTGAATCTGGTAATGAAGTTTTCATATTGATGCATCTGATGCTTGTTCTGTTAATTTAAAAGGATTAAATTCATAAAATGAAGTAGCTTCCGATCCAGAAAGATCAGACGTAATATTGTAGGACTTCTATTAATACGACTTTTAAGGATATAATGCTTAGATCACAAGATTACTTTGTTCCTTCGGTGATTTCAGCTACTAAAACAAAGGACGTGGGGAGAAATGGCGGGTGACCCGCACCTGACCCGTCGAAATGGCGGGTCAGACCCGACCCGACTCGTCGAACGGTGGGTTGGGTGCGGGTTGATACTTCAATCACCCGGCAACTGGCGGGTTGGGTACGGGTGGGGCCAAACCCGACCCACTTGACCCGATGTGCAGCCCTAGTTGTGTTATCTATAAGTTACTAGGATACTTACAACCCGTTTATTTACACCTGATTCGGCGTCTGGATTTGATTCGGCCCTTGATTCGAGGTTTTAATTTTATTCGGCCCCTGATTCGGCTCGATATCAGATGTCAGTCCGTCTGTTTTTTATTTTGAGTCAGATCTGACTCGCTACCCGAGTCAGAACTAACCCCAGACTCGGACCTGTTTGAGTCAGGTATAAACACCCCCGACTCGGACCTGTTTGAGACATGTATAAAAATACCCCTGACTCATTGCACCTAACCAATGACTCATATATTTTTGAGTTAGTTGAGTCAGATCTAACTCAAAACCCAAATACATTGACTCATATCTAGATGAATCTGATGATTTCAATAAGATCCAGACGAGTTAGATCCAGATGAGTCAGATCTGACTTAAAGAAACAAATATAGTGTTAGACAATTACTCAACTCGATCTGTTAGTATCAAATCTGACTCGTTGTATGTTAACAAAAGGTCTACGAATTAGTTGATAATTAGCAATTGAAATACAAATCAGCACATTGTACATTTACATATCACAAAATGCATTCATTTATTGTAGGAATGCAGCAGCGCACAACAATGGATACAAACGAAAAAATGGATAGTAGTGTCCGCCATAATATCTTGGTCATTGTTAACAGGTACCAGATTGTATGGGGGTGTACCATTCCTATGCTTAGAGATGTTTTGTTTTATGGATATATTAATTAAATATTCCTAAATTTTGACCCCTTTTTAAATATTTTTATCACAACATAATTATACACTTCCTTCTTCTAGAAATCTTATCCACTTAAAATTAGCTATAATATCCTTACTTATTTAATTTTTTCCTTATCTATCATATATAATATTTTTTTATTTCAAAAAACAATAAATTCCTTTCTCATTCACTTCACTACCGCCACCATTCCACTACCACTCCAACTTGGATAGTGATGGTGGTGGTGGTAGAGTGGTGGTGGTGGTGGTGCTAGAATGGTGGTGGTGGTGCTAGTGGTGGTAAAATGGTGATGGTAGAATGATGGAGGTGGTGCTAGTGCTAGATTGGTGGTGGTGGTGGTGGTAGAATGACGGTGGTGTTGGTGCTAGATTTGTGGTGGTAGTGGTGGTAGATTGGTGGTTGTGGTGGTGGTAGAATGATGGTGGTGCTAGTGGTAGAATGGTGGTGGTGGTGGTTCTAGTGGTGGTAAAATGGTGGTAGTGGTAGATTGGTGGTAGTGGTGGTGGTGGTGGTGGTAGAATGGTGGTGGCGGCGGTGGTGGTGGTAGAGTGATGGTGGTGGTGGTAGTAGTAGAATGGTGGCGGTGTCAATATCTAAAGTTGATACTAAAAATCTGGTGTCAACAATTTAAAGTTTACATCAAATCTGGTGTCAACAACCCCAGTTGACATAAAAATTGAAAATTTAGAAAAAAAAAAATTATATTGTTGACTTTATAATCTAGTGTCAACAACCCAAGTTGACACCAAAACCTGGTGTCAACAACCCAAATTGACATAAAAATTGAAAATTTAGAAAAAAAATTGTGTTGTTGACTTTATAATCTAGTGTCAACAACCCAAGTTGACACTAAAATCTTGTATCAACAACCAAAGTTGACACCAAATATGAAATCCAGGAACATCCTTTTTCCAGAGTATCCTGTCAACAATCAAAGTTGACACCAATATCTCGTGTCAACAATAAAAGTTGATCCCAAAACCTGATGTCAACACCAAAGTTGACAGCAAAATCTGGTGTCAATAACCCAAGTTGACACCAAAACTGAAAATTCAGAAAAAAAAATTTATGTTGTTGACATTATAATCCGGAGTCAACAAACCAAAGTTGACACCAAAATCTGGTGTCAACAACCCAAGTTGACACTAAAACTGAAAATTCAGAAGAAAATTTTTTGTTGTTGAATCATAATAATTCGGTGTCAACAACTAAAGTTGACACCAAAATATGGTGTCAACAACTAAAGTTGACATCATAATCTGGAGTCAACATGTCAAGTTGACACTAAAATAAGCATCAGAAGAACAAAAAAACTTCAACATACACGAATTAGTAAACTTGACGTGAGTCGAATACGCATCACTTGATCTAGATTCTATCTTTCCATGGAGGACCCCTTCTCCGGGTTTATTGAACCAGCAAAACTCTTTCCGGTAAGAGAAAAATATGATCAACCATGTCACTAACTTGAACTTGTGAATGTTGATGCAGGTGCAGAGGGCAATGCAAGCAGTTGAAGCCACAGGTGGATCTGTCGTAAATGTTCACTGTTAGCGATATGCCTTGAAATTCTAATTTGGGTACAGTTGATACATATCAATACGACCTACTCTTTGGATATATATATTCAACATTTAGAAAATGTATACCTATGCAAAGTTAACTAAGTATTGTACAAACAAAAAATAAATGCGAACAAAACTGCATAAGTTTGAAGAAACAAATCCAGCAACATACTACTTTATGTCACCACCAGCACCATTTCACCATAATCTTGTAACTTGTTCTTTGAAGATATTATATATCTTCAGTTAATTCGAATGATCAAGTTAAGCTAGTTTTTGTCAAAAAAAAAATGGACAAATGATTTCTAGCAATCTATTCTCAACTAATTCAAATGATCAATTTAAGTTACTTTTTGTTGTAAACATATCTAATTCAATTTAAGTTATTTTTCGTCGTAAACACATCTAATTCATTCTAAACAATTTATTTTTAGCTAATTTTTATTCACAATTTAAGCTCGTTTTCGTTAAAAACATGAATAATCATTCTACTAGCAATTAAGAAAATTGTACTAATCAAAATGACAGACATACTCTTACCATAAACAAGACTAAGGAGTGTGATGAGGAGGCAATGAAGTCTCAGTATGTCCCTACTTTTAGTTTATAACCTTTCATAATCGGAACCCAACATCTCAAATTTGGTTTCGGACAGTGTCTTCCTCTATGTTTCATATGTCTTTTTGATTTCAATGACTTAATTGTTTTCATATTATCTAAACATGGTATATAATTTGTTTCTACAGTTTCTTTACATAATTTCTGTCAATCTCAGTACCAGCAACAACTTTCTGAGCACCATTTCCAGGCCCCCACCACCAATACCAACACAAAATATACCAACCATTAAATCCTAACAACTCCACCACCAATACCAACAAACAACCACCAACTCCAACAAAACCACCAGTTAAATCAATATTAAAATTAAGAACATATACCAAAAATTAAAATCAAAACCTCAAACAAAGTTGAATCAACAATCTCGAGCTCAATTAAAATCGAAACAAACAAAGAAATCAAGTTGAATCATCAGTAAAAATAAAAACTGAGATCAAATTTAATGTGGAGTTGAGTGAAATCTGGTAAAATTAGATTACTACATAGAATGACAATAAGAGATAAAACTTACCTTTTAGTTCGTTATTGATGACAAATTTCAACCTCTCTTACCAATATATTTAGACAGGTCTTTAAGAACAAACATTGTTATCATCGATTTAAGGTTCTTCAAGCCGAATCCAGTTGAAAATCGAAATAAATCTAACGTTATTGGTGCTCGAGATTAGGTTTTCGAGATCAGTTTCTCGTTGATCTTTCACCAAATTTAATTTTGTAGCTAAATCAAGTGGAAATCGATTGTCTAGGAGGTAGTGGTGGTGCTACAGGTGGTTGATTTAGTGGAAACATAAGAGGTAGTGATGGAGCTGATAACGAAATTAGTAGAGACGGTGGTCTAGGAAGTACTGGTGCTGGAGCTAATGATGGATTTGGTGGAGGTGGCTGAGATGGTGAAGGTCGTGGTGGTGGAGTTCGCCTTCTCTTGCAGAAAAGTTATTTCTCTCTTTGGAATTTTTATTTGACAGTTAACAAAAGAAACTTTCAGATCTAATACAGGGAGAGTAAATATGGTATAAATAATTAAATAGATTTCTTTCTAGAAGATGAAGGATATAATTATTGATAAATCAGGTCGTGGGTTATAAGCCCAAAGGTGTCACTATCCAACTAGATAAAATCCAACAAAACAAATTTGGTACAAAAAACCCATTACAACCCAACTGTCCATATTACCCCTCATATGTAAACCGTTCACATTCATTAACTTCCATTAATTGAATTCGGGAAGAACTCATAATTTCCATCTTTAACTACTCTCTTCAACATCTCCCAACTGTGCGATTCAAAATTTTTAAAATAATCACAAAAAACTCTTGAAACAACATCATCGTCATCATCATCCATATCAAAAATCATTATATTAATCTCCCTGAAACAAAAATCATCACATAAATCATCATCATTAGTAGAATTGAGTCATCATCATCCTGAATTTTTGATTCTCAAACGGTTGTTCATCATCAATAGTAGAATTGAGTCTTCTAGTTTTAACTCATCATCAACTCCCCGAAGTTTCTATTCCATTCTCTAACAGTTTAAACCTAACCAAAATCACTGAAGATCATTAAAAATGGTGAAGAAACAAGACAAAAAGAAAGATAAAAAGATGAACAAAAAAGTTAATAAAACAGTTAAGAAAGAAGAATCTACGAAAGGTAAATCGAAGTTTATGGTTTCATCATATTCTGTGATTGTTTATGGTTGAAAATCAAAATGGATCAATGATTTTTAGTTTCACGATTTTGGTTTCATCGATGTATTTGGCTAATAAGGTTTCATCTCTTTCGAAATCACCGGTTTCATAGTTAGGTTTCAGTTATATTTTTCTAAAATTAGGTTTCACTGATTTTCATCTAGGTTTCATCTGTTTGTAGCAAGGTTTTAGGTTTCATCTGTTTTGACCTAATTTATTTACTTAATATCTATTACATTTTTCTGAAACTAGGTTTCACTGATTTTCATCTAGGTTTCGTCTGTTTGTAGCAAGGTTTAGGTTTCATCTGTTTTAACCTAACCAAATTTAATGCCTGTTTTGATGGAACCAAAATTGGTTTCATCATATTATGTGTATGTATGGTTGTGACCAACAGTGTTAGTGTTTTTTTACTTAATGCCTGTTTTTATGGAACCAAAATTGGTTTCATCATATTTTGTGTATGTATGGTTTTGACTAACAGTGCTGGTGTTTTTTTTACTTAATGTCTATTTTGATGGAACCAAAATTGGTTTCATCATATTCTGTGTATGTATGGTTTTGACCCACTGTGTTGGTGTTTTTTACTAAATGTCTGTTTTGATGGAACCAAATTTGGTTTCATCATATTCTGTGTATGTCTGGTTGTGACCAACAGTGTTGGTGTTTTTTTACTTAATGCCTGTTTTTATGGAACCAAAATTGGTTTCATCATATTCTGTGTATGTATGGTTTTGACCAACAGTGTTGGTGTTTTTTATTTAATGCCTATTTTTATGGAAACAAATGGTTTCATCATATTCTGTGTATGGTTGGGACAAGTTCTGTTTCTGCTTATGGTTTACTTATTCTGTAATAGGAAAAAAAGACTCCCAGAACCATATAGGTGCTCGTTGCAACATTTGTGTACAGAGGCACCAAAGATAAAAGCTTTGATACAAAGTAAAGAAAAACACATGAAGGCACTTGTTGCTTGTCCATTCTGGCGCTTCTTCAAACCGTTCTTCGATGGTACCCTTCAAGAAGAAAATTTGAAAAAAAGGACCAGAGCAGTTCAGATGATCTTAGGGTCAATTTATAGAAGTGTCAAGGGTGATAAACCAGATTGTTTCAAGTTGATGAGAGCAAGGAATATGATACTACAAACAACACCTGAACAGTTCGCTGTCATTTTTGGTCTACAAATGATGAAGAATGTAGATGTACCCAGAGAAAGAAGATTGATGGTCAAAGCTCATGGTGGTTGTCTGTTCATGGAAGAGAGTTTGGGTTATAGTTTGTGAAAAAAAGAGGTTGAAACCAAGAACAATGTTAATCAATTAGTGTGTGGTAAAGTACAATGGTTGTCCATAAAACATCTTATTCAATGATTTGTAAACAGAGGGTAGATAAGAAAACAGTCTTTTCATCAATCACTACTCTTAAGTTGTAAAAATTGTGATATTTTTCTCTTAATCAAAGATGAAAATCTTATTCCATGATTTGTTTCATCTTATTGCAGTATGATTTTTGAGAGATGTTAATCAATATTTTTTGTTTCATCTTATTCCAGATAAAAAAAAAAACGATGAAACCAAAAAAGGTTTCATCATTTGTTTTTGTTTCATCTTATTCCAGAAGAAAAAAAACGATGAAACCAAAAAGGGTTCCATAATTTGTTTTGTTTCATCTTATTCCAGATGAAAAAACACGATGAAACCAAAAAGGGTTCTATCAACTTAGAGGTGTTTCATCTTATTCCAGATGAAAAAAAAACGACGAAACCAAAAAGGGTTCCATCAACTTAGAGATAAAAAAACCTACGATGCACGTCTTTCATGTGACAAAACTATGAAACCTATTTTGGTTCCAACAAATTATAAAAAGCCTGTAACTATGACACAAATCAGATAAAATTCACCAACACAACTTCAACGAAGAAACCAAATGGATCAAATTGAAAAAACTAGGAAAAATTTAGTTGAAACCAAATTTGGTTTCAACATAAACGTATTGTTTCACCATTAAACTTTGGTTTCACGGTAAAAAGTAGGCACAAATCAGATGAAACCAAATTTAATTTCTATAAACCTTACTGTTTTCACCAACACAAAAATTGGTTTCAGCGTTGTTTAGTTTTATAAAATTTGATGAAACCAAAAAATGTTTCATCATTTATTTTATTCCAGATGAAAAAAAAAATGAAACCAAAAAAAGTTCCATCATTTTTCAGACATTCCACCAACATAAAAACTGGTTTCAACATTGTTTTACTTTTTGTAAAATTTGATGAAACCAAATTTGGTTTCATCATTTTTCTGACGTTTCACCACCAAAAAAACCTAATTTCGACAATGATGATGTATCATTATTTCTTGATGATGATTTTCAACTATGATGATCTGGAGGTGTTAGTGATGTTTGTAGAGGATAAAAGGAGGAGGAAAAGGTGTTGTGGGTGGTTCTGGAATGTAGTGGTGGAGGAGAAACAGTAACAAGGAGGAAGCGATGGGGAAGGAGGAGGTGTTGTTGGTGAAGGATACGAAGGTGTTGTTGTGGCGGAGGAGGTACTGTTGTTGCTGATGATGGTGGCGGAGGAGGTATTATTGCTGCTGGTGATGGTGGTGGGGAGGAGAAGAAGAATAAGAGAGGTGTTGGTGAAGGATACGAAGGTGTTGTTGTGGCGGAGGAGGTACTTTTGCTGCTGGTGATGGTGGCGGAGGAGGTATTGTTGTTGCTGGTGATGGTGGTGGGGAGGAGAAGAAGAAGAAGAAGAAAAAGAAGAAGAAGAAAAACACCACAAAATTACCATACCTAGGTTATATAGGGAAGGGCAACTCGGGTATATTGAATATACTAAAAACTAAATTTAATCATTATTAAGGGAAATGGGGTTTTAGTTTCATTTTTAATAAAATGGTTTTTGTTTATAAAAAATAATATGGAAGGGTTTTTTGTATAGGAAATTTGTTCACCTTGGTTTTTTATACCAAGTTTTGTTGATAAATAAGGGTATTTGTAAAACCGTGAAAAGGAAAGATATTTATTCAATTCCCACTTGTTTTATATGATTTCAGTACACCCCCAAACAAATCGATACCCTTGTTAGCAGCCATGTAATGTCATGGGATTTAACAACAGTTAATTAACTGGTCAATTTCTAGACGGGGATATTTGATGTCCATTTTATACGTCTTCGATTTTTATTTGTCTACCAAAACCATATTTTAGGGATATTTGAGAAATAGACACATTTTTCCCTAATAATTTCGGTGAGTTCTAGAGTGGTTTTTGTAATCCTTTTGAGTTCATAAGAGAAAAACAAACTTTTTCATTAATATAAGGGGTTTTCATGTGAAAAAAAGGAAGAATTGGTTTTGAATCAGTTATATAATGCTTTTTTAACTTTCCATAATTCATTCAAAAGACACGAGTAGAAGCATCTTATGTTTGTTCCATGACATCAAATTAGCTATAACAACTTGTTTATTTGTTTTTCTTGTTTTGCAATAGAGTTTGACGATTGTTTTAAAGTATATCTTAAAAACAAAAGAGTTGTTGAGGGTTGTTCAGGTATATGAGTCACTGGTCCCATCTGTTGCATGTTAATTTCCTATTCAATGAATAAATTATTAGTGGTAACAAAATAAATTACACAATTAATATGCAATAAGGACATGTAAAATATGGAATAAAATCTTATCCACGAGCCTAATTCATAAGGACGTGTAAAATATGGAATAAGAATCTAGCCTAATTCAAAATCCTTTAAGCGTAAAACAAACAAATAAAATTATCACTGTCGGGATTTCTAAACGTATCCGAGGACAAACCCCGCAATCTAGTCGTAGCACAGACGCACCTAAAATAGCCACGTGTTTTCACATCAGACACATCAGTGAATCATATGTATATATCACATAGTATTTTAATATAAATGGATATTAATAATGTCTATTTTTTAAAACATGTGTTATTTTATTGGTATACATACTTATTTATTTACAAATTTATTATATTATCATATATTAACAATTTATTAGTGTTTTTGAGAAATTATATAGCACTGACACGGACACGGCGCGATACGGACACGGACACAGATAAATTCTCAAAAAACTAGGACACAGACGCGTGTATATATATATAATAAATTATATATAATTACACATAATATTTCACATATAAAAGAATGATAATGGTATATATGTTTAAGAAAGTCTTTATTATTAATAAAAAAAAAGGTATTGTGGAACAATAGTAAAGCACCTACAATTTGAAGTTAAGGGTGTATAGTCAAACTTTGCTCTTATTTGCTATATCTAAAATGTAAATTATTAGACCTTATAAATTAGCTTAGATAAAATATTGGTAGGAAGGTTTTATATTAATTAAATAAAAAATATATAAACTATAAATAAAAAAAGAGCAATAATGATCATGGTAGTTATCCAAGGAGTTTAAGGTTAGGGCTACTGACATTTTTGAGGAAAAAATTAAAAGTGCGTCTAAATCATGCGTCCAACACGAATCATAACTGCGTCCATATACCAAATCACATGGGACGTACACGTGTTGCGGCCGACACGCATCGTAGCCGCGTCAGATCCCCATCACGTGTCTGATGTGCGTCAGACGCAGATACGACACTAAAAATAGGGCATCCGTGCTATTTTTAGTGGGAAATATCATGTGTCTATATCCATGTCCGAGTTGCATCACCAAGTCCGCGTCAGTACCCATCCCATAATGAAAAGACATTTGAGGTAGAATAGTTGGACAATGTTGGATAGGAAACAAAACAAAGTTATAAAAATTAACTAATGTTAACACAATTGGCCGTGTCTATTATGAAAATTATTTAGAGTTTGTTAAACCGCACAAAACCTCTTTTTCCAATGGAACTTATCATTCAACCCCCCCAAAAAAGAGGAGTTTTTGAGTTATTTTCTAGGCGTCAAGTCTATAATACAATCACTGGAATACCTAACAGATGGAATTTATGATACGACAGAGTAATAAACTTTTACTTTGAAGTGGAAAATACAAGGGTAAATAGGTAATCTCGTATGTATCATTACTTTTGTTGAAGTAGCTAATGTGTACTAATTCTTTGAGTACTTCCTTCCATCAAGAATCAGAAGACGCGTAAGGAATTATTTAATAAAAAATTATTTGAGGTAGAAAAATTGAAAATGTTTAATTTTTTTTATGAGAAGATGTAAATATATTAATCAAAGAATATAGTACAAGATGTAGACAATTTTTTACGTATTAAAGATATTGTACATTAAATTTGACTTTTAAAATCAGATTTGTTCTTATATATGTTGGACGTATGTTGTGATATTTTTATTCTTGATTTTCTTTGTCAATGTGTCTGTTATTGAATTGTGCTTCATGTTGAAATGTTATACTGGCTCGAGATAGCTTTTCTAGTAAATATTTATATTTTACCAGTGTGTTTTCAGGCTGTCATGGGGTGCTCAATCTCTTGTTGTTGATGATGTTTGATAGTTGTTTACAGTCAGTCACAATGTTAACTAATGAGAGCGGATTGTGGGTTAACCATGTTGTAGCATGGTATAGTGATAGTGCTTCTGCCTGGAGAGCCAAGATGGCCCATCCTGAACCTGCTGCTAACTGCATAAAGAAATTTTGATCCATAGAGTAGAGGAGGAAAGCATAGCCCATAGATAGATCTTGTTTCTTAAATGAGGCGTCAATAAAGATAGTCCAATATGTAGATTTATTAGAAATCATAGGAGATTGAGGGAACATGTTCATTTTCTCTTGTTTGTGATCAGTTGATGAGTTGATCGGGATGGATTGGAGATAATTACGTATTTGTTCAACTAGACTGATTGTGAATGGCTTAATGTTTTCAAAATGAACTGTGCCTTTGTGTTCCCAAATGAACTAGAGGATAATAGCTATGGTATTTGATAAATTTGCAAATTCTTTAGAGTTTATCCAAGAAGAAACTCATAATTGAATAGATTCAGATGGAAAATCAGTAGTGATGGTAGATAAGGAGAAAGATAACCATATTGCCCTTGAGAATGAGCATTCTAAGAATAGGCGGTGTTCCGTTTTTGGAATTTGGGATGAGCATAAAAGGCAAGAAGGAGAAATAAAAGATATATAGGTGGATAATTTACCAGAAATCGGTAAAACTTTGTTGATTAATTTCCATAAAAATAATCGAATCCTTGGTATGGAATTTAAAGACCAAATATTGTGCTAAGGGAAGGTTAAGGAATATTTGGAGGATTTACAGGCTAGGAAGTTATATATGTTCTTAACCGAGAAAAGACCCGAGGGGTGGTGTTTCCAACGAATAATGTCATTTTATATCAAATTTAGGGAAATAGAAAGAATGTTTGGAATTATTTCCGGTGGAAACAAATCATTTATTTTTCCTATATCCTAGCAACATGATGGAGAGAAAGGTTCATTTACTGTTTGTGGAATAAATTCGTTGGATTCTTTTGAGGATGCGAGGGTAGATAAATTTGGAATCCAATTATCTAGCCAAATTAATATTTATAGAGGATCCATTTTGGTTTGACATATATAGTTATCCTTTTAGGAGATCAAGGCCTTTTTTATGCTCGTCCATATCCATGAAAGGTTTGATTTTTTAGAATAGCTGAAAGGATGTGAGTTTGAGAAATGTTTAGCTTTTTAAGAGTTTTGCCCAAATTTGATTAGGTTCAAGAAGAAGGCGACTAACTAGTTTAGCGAGAAGGGCAATGTTAAACTGATGTGGATTCTTGATACCCATACCTCCTTGATATTTTGGTTTGCAGATGCTGGACCAGGCTTTTTTGTAAGTTCCTTTCCTTTTGATTTTTCTTTATTCCACCCAAAATCATGTTGTATTTGATCTATTTGACATAAAATGGATTTTTGCAATGCTAGGCATTGCAACTGATATGTGGGATAGGATTGTAAGAAAGATTGAATTAAGACTGTTATTTCTGCTTGAGATATGAGTTTTGATTTAATCCCTAGAAAGTGTTGTAATATTTTTGCAATAATGGAACAAAATTTTCTTTACGATTTTTGTCAAAAAAAAAGGGTTACCCAATTATCGGTCTTTTTTTTTTGTCATTAGCGAAACTTTGAGAAATCGAGAAATAACTTTGCAATGCTTAGGGTGCTGACGTGGGCTGAAATAAATGCCCGACTTTTGGAGATTCACCATATGTCCCGTAATTGAGCCAAATATTAATAGGATTTCTAACAGTTGTATAGCTTCTCCCATGTCTGCTTGTGTGAAGATAAAAAAAAACATTGACAAAGAATAGATGGGAGATAGTTGGGACTTGTTTATTTATTTTAATTCCTGAAATTTTATTTTCCCGGATGGATTTGGATAGTAATCTTGAGAGGATTCTATCCAAATTAGGAAGAGATATGGTGAAAGGGGATCCCCCTGTCGATTTCTCTATAAGTGAAAAAAGTCAGGCCCGAAGATCCATTAAAAGGATAGTGAAAGAGGTAGTTGTGACACATTGCATGATGAGGTTGACCCATTTTTCATGAAAACCGAAAGATAATAACTCATTTTTAAGGAAAGTCCATTCCACCCGATCAAAAGATTTAGAAAGATCTAATTTCAATGCTAAAACCTTTTTTTAACTTTAGAAATTTTCATAGATGGAGGAGTTCATGAGCTATTATGATATTATCAATTATTTGTCTTCCGGTGGAGGAAAGATGATTGGTTTGGGGATATGATTTTTTCCAACAACGGTTTAAGCCTATTAGCCAAGATTTTTGAGATGAGTTTATAAATTGTGTTCTTAAGCTAATTGGTCTAAAGTTCGCGGGGGTTTGGATTTTCGTATAAGAATTAAAAAAGAGAAATTGATTTCCTTGGGAAGGGAGCTTGTGCGGAAGAAATCTTTAACCATCAAGATAATGTCGGAACCCATAATATCCCAATGAGCTTAAGAAAAATCCTGGTTGGAAACCATCTAGTTTCGGTGCTCCCCAAAGATTCATATGAGCAAGAGTAGAGAAAATTTCCTCAGATGAGGGAATTGCTATTATATTATCATTATTTGAATTGGAGATGCACGGTTGTATTAGGTCGGAAAGAGAGTATTGATGTCCCGAGAATTGTGAAGTTCCAATTTAAGCAAAATGTTTTATTAATAGGGAATTTAACTGATCTCTCTCAGAAATCCAAAGGCCAGAGTGGTCGCGTATGTGGAGAGCGAATGACGTTAAAATGCTTCTTCTTAGTCGCAACAACGTGGAAGTATTTCGTATTATAGTCATATTCACGGTTATCCCTGGAAAATTGATGTTAGTAATCGTTTCGAATTTCATACTATTTACTTAATTCTTCCCTAAAGGTTTTTAATTTTGTCCAAATGCAGATGGAGTGTTTTCGATCATTGAAGATTTTATAATTTATTATTTAAATAAGTGATATTATTGTGAATGTTTCTGAAAACCGTTTTGTTCCAGCTTGCCTGATCAGATGATAGGTTCTGAAGTTTGAGGGTAAGAGGATTACTAGAATGATCAACAGAAGGAAAATTCCAAGAGTTTGATAGGAGAACGGGGAGAGAGGGGTGTGTTAACCAAAATCTAAGACGACAAAAAGGTGTTTGAAGTTTTAACATGTCATGGGAAGAGTTAAATAAGAGAGGGGTATGGTCGGAACACACCCGAGATATATGATATACCTTAGTGTCCGGGTAAAGTTGTTTCCAAGGATTAGAGACCAGGGCCCTGTCCAATCTTTCACATATGTTCTCTGAACCTCTACGATTATTTGTCCACGTATACGGTGCGCCATCATATCTTGTATCTTGCAGTCCAAGCATGTCGTTCACTTGTTGTATGAAGTTATTTGCACTAGATGCTACTTGATTTCCTCCATATTTTTTCTGATGGATCCATTGTGAAATTGAAGTCACATATCATTATCCACAGTTGTGTTATTTGTTGTCCTATTTGTAGAATATGCGATTACTTTTCGAATTTATCATCTTGGTTAATCGTACCATAAACACGTGAAAGCATAAAAATTTGGTTATTGACAATAACTTCAAAGTGGCACACGTTTAATTTGTCGAGATGAGTTTGATATCTAGGTTGGTATGCCAGGATATTGCTAGACCTTTTTCTTTTCCAAAGGATAGAATGGTAAACCAGTCATGAAATTGGGAACTTTTAAAGAGGAGATCCATGCGGTCAAAAGAAAATTTTGTTTCGGAAAAGAAAATGAGATCAGGGTTTTGAGTTCTACGTAGGTGGTTTAAATGGTATTTTATTAGTGGAGGTCCCATGATAAAATTTTCATGCCAAACAATAGAAAGAGGATAGTTTTAAAACGAATGAGTATATAAAGACTTAGGGCCAAAATGCGAAAAGCCCAAAACAACAGAGAAACTGAAAAAAAAAAACAAAAAAAACTCATACTTTTATGTACTGAAAACCCACTTTTTTAGAATAGGTTAACTAACAATTAAGGAAGGGAAACAGTCTTTGAAAGTGTTGCTTCTAAGTTATGAAAATTAAGATGCCAAGAGTGCTAGAGATCTTAAATTAGACATATCAAATATAATTGAATGTTCACATGAAAATTATAGCTAGGACGAGACCAAAGTATACAAGAGAATAGTAATAGGTAGGGGACCCAAAAAATTAGAGGTATATTTAGCTAATTGAATAGCAGAAAGATAACAAGAGTAGATGGATTATATTAATTAGGAGTCAAATGAATAACAAGATTATCTTCTATGTCAGGAGTTTTGATGAGCATGAGTTAAATCTTCTCACCCAAAGATTAACAACAATCAAAGTTAAAAGATTCTAAATATGAAGAATTTGAATGACTGCTAAAAATAGGCAAGAAGACAACAATCACAAATATTCAAGCTATGTTCAAACCAAAAAAGATTTAGCTCGGACAAGCACACTGGAAGATTTCTAGACAAAGGAGGGTTAAATAAAAAAATTATTTTATTAAGGCAATAGATTACAGGAAACAAGAGATTACATGAAACAAACCTAGATTACTTTGCAAGGAAAGAAATCAAATACTCATAACACAAAAAAAACTTACAAAGCAGATTATAGAAACAAGCTAAATGCAAAGGAAACAAACAAGTTAAGATTAAACAGAATAACAAAAAATAAAGTACTAACAAAAAAACTGGAGAGCTCAATGTCTCTGACTTCAGTAGTTACTCCAAATCATTATTTACTATAACAATATTTATAGGTTGGTGGCTACATTAGTATTTGCTTCAAATTGCTCATGGGCGGTTGATAAGGATCCTGGACCAGAGAACCATTGGTGTGTGTGAACTTGCATATTCATATAAGGTTCAATCATATGAATGTCTCTGAAATCTTGAGCAAAACCAGACGGAACAACATTATTGATTGTTTGGTAGACTTGCAATCCTACCTCTTTTGGGAATTGGCATAAGGTCATCCCATTGTAAAAAATTTCCATGTTAGCCCAGTTGTTGAGATGAGGAGACCAAGGCACCGAATAAAATTATGTTAAAGATGATGCATATTCCAAAGGGTTCATCAAATACCCCAGAATATTACTAGGTATGGGTCTTTTTGGTACGGGACTGAATAGTTGGGATGGTTCTGTTGAAATTGAGCATGAATTAGATGTACATTTGGAAAGGTAACATCTGGAGTTGTTTGGTGAGAATGGTACTGCAAATTTTAGGTTTTGGATGAATGATATGGTCATTTGTATTAGGCACAACTTGGTTCTCACTGCAAGCATCACTGTCCTCATCACCATAATAGTCAGAAATGGCTATAAAACGTCATCTTCATCTTTCTCATATGGATTCATGTCAGGTTAAGCAACGAGTGGTAGAATAGAAGAAGCTGACTGATCAAGTTGTGGAGGACAGAGAGCATCAACTTCATTCTGTAAATTATCAGCTTGTTTTTGTACTTGTACAAAGGCTACACAATCTTCAAGCTTATGACCAATAATGCTGCAGAAGCCACATAAAATGAGAGAAAAGTCATAAAATTCAAAGGAGAGCTAGTTAACAGGCTCAAGTTCATTTTTCAGCATAAACACCAAAACGAATGGGTTCATGAAATATGGTTTTTGCTTTGACAGTGTTAGAGATTTTTCCATCTCGGTGTCTCTGAGGGTGATAAAAAGATAAAATTTTACCAATACGTGATATATAACGACGAAAGTTTTGGCTGGAAGTTTATTCATGGAAGAGATTATAATGGACATTAAAAAAAAAAAAATTTTGTAGGAAACCAATTAAGTAGGTTATCATTGAAATCCCAGATTTTGATGTTGAAGAGATCTCCAAACAACCTTCTAGAAGTAAGGAAAAAATTATGAGCATTTCATGTTCATATTGGAATCTAACGATAAAGATTTCATAACTAGTTTTTCTCACAAAAATACCAACCATGCACATTTCATTGGAATAACAAGGCAATTTTTACCTCAAAACAATTTTTGTCTCTATGATGGACAAATCTACCTAACATGCAGTGATCCCAAAACTTATGAGTGTTTTGAAATTGACTAGGAATAATTTCATCAATGTAGACATTTCTTCCATGAATAAGGTCTAAAATGGTTTGTAATAGTTGTGTAAGCTGGTTAACATATCCATGCTAGGGTTCTGACATGTCGATACAAAGGCACAACTAAAAGCTACTAATTTTTCAAAATAATTGAAAATAGAAAAATTGGAAAGAAGAGAACATGAATTTCACAACTGGGGTAAAAACAACAAGGGTTTTGCTAGACATAAAAAGTTGGATTTTAGGGTTTCGCATGATCATTTCGTATGCTTGATTATGAAAGTGGAGAAAGAAAATCAGTAAATTAGTAAAAAAATTGGTTGATTTGAAAGGGGTTTACAGGAAGCCAAAAGATTAATCGACAGATGGAGAATGTTGAAGAAGAAATAGGACACATGTTTTGCAACAAAATAAAAAATTAGGGAAAATTACTTGGGAAAGGATTAAGATCAAGTCGAAACAATATGTAAACCACCAATAATCGATAAAAATGATTAAATGACATAATCAATTTGGAAGATTTGTGTAGATGAACCATGTTCTTCTGTTTTTGCGAGATGTGACTTTCTGAGGATCCAAACTATCTTCTCACCAGGAATAAACCATCGTTAAAAACAATTGAACCCATAAACTAACCGTAAATTCTAGATATGGATGTACCAATTATTCATTAGGGTACCTGAACACGACTAATTAGCTGCACATGGCCTTAAAATAGATCAAAGATGGAGCAGAAGAAAGAGAAACATGCGAAAAAAAAGTGGTTTTAAAGTGGAAAAGCGGAAAAAATAATGAGTGACTATGTTTAATCAGGAAACAAATTTTTTTTATAAAAACTACGAGTAAGAAATAATACTAGCACAGTTGGAAACAATTTAGATTCTTCAATTCACAACTAATACATTATTAATTCCTTAATTATGTTGGTTTCCGTTAAAATCATGTATTTTTCTACCATTAATCTACAATAAATCCTTTCAAGTGAATTGAAGAATCAAAATTGAATGAGCCATTTGAGCTCGACTGTTACCATGGTCATCTTTTTTTGAGTCCCTGTCAAATGCTTGGACTAGCTATTTAGTAGCAATTTTTCTAGCTATACATTCCAAACAACTCATCACAATCAAGCAAATATTGATAACAAAATTAAGAATCTAAATTATTTAATATAATAACACACAAGGATTTACGTGGTTCGGTATGTTTACTATGTCCATGGGATAAAGATTATTGATTCTTATTTATGTAGAGGATTATAAAAGATCTTTAGATCAATCTTACACTCTCAAGTTTAAGAACTCTCTCTCTCACAGTGTATACCTAACTCTCTCTCAAAATGCTCATCCTTCATTCAGTGGTTTAGCCCTGAATTTATAGACATGAATGTTGATACAACTAAAATTACAATGTTGAATATGTGTACATTATTTGTTGTAGGGGGCCGACTCCCGAAGCTCTATCATCCCTGCCCCGATATGATCTCCAATGCTCCTGATCTTGTGCGAGTCACACTTATGTCCAATGGTCGGGTCCCACTCTGTATGACCCTATGTTCATCTTCTCTGTCATTTATCGGTTGCATTTTAATGTCATGCCTCCTCCTTTAAACTCAACAGTTCATTTTTGCGGCCATTTTCTACATATCTTCATCCTTCTCTACGGTGGTAGATATTTTGAATAACGCATTGGATCCAAGGTTCTTCTCATATTGCTTCTTGTTGTTTGTTGCTCCTGTAGCCTTTCTTCTAATGAATTTTGTTTTCTTTGAGTTCGCCAATTCTTCAACCAGTGAGGACTGAGATGGTCCATCAAACGGTGTCAATTCCGAAAAGAGTTGTGGAAGATAAGGCTGATAGGGAAAGGAGATGGTATTCTACTTTCGCGGGAGACCTGTTCCGACAGTGAAGGAAGCCAAGATGATGTTTTTACTGCGGGTACATTTGGTATTTTAATAAAATGTCTGTTTCTTTGATATTGACCACCATATCCTTTCCCTAAAATAAAAACATTGGAAGAAGCGGAAACTGTGAGGGTAAATAGTAAATCTCATATCTATCTGTACTTTATTGAAGTAAATTAACGTGTACTACAAGTTCTTAAGTACTTCTTTCCATCAAGACTCGGAAGACACTAGTCCTATAAATAAGGGACATATTCATTCTTCCCTCTAAAAAAAATCAAGTTGAGATTTTTAGAAACACCAAGTCAGCAGCAGAGAAGTTAAACCAGATTGTTTGAATCTATCTATTATACTTTCCTGGTAATTAGTCTTTGAAATTTCTCTACTACTTTCACTAAATTTATACCTTGAGAATTCTTCTTTAACTTTGAAATTTCTACACTTTGATGATTATAATGGTTTAATTTTGTGATTGACTAGAGTTGAGTTTATTGTTGCATGTTGTTTGAAATTGTATATGAACTTTGGGGAAATCCTAAAGCTATTTTTTTTTATTTGACAATTTTCTTCTTCAGTGAGAAATGGCAAACAAAAAACAAGAATTGGAGTGGATTGAAGCACAAAAGATTGTCACAAGTGTAAACCTTTTGGGTGCAGCTCAACATCAACTTAAGTTTCTAGCAACTATTGATCGTTACCGATGTCTTTACGATGATGGACCTCTTTTAAGGACTGCTATCCACAGGTATAAAACACCAATACAAACAACTTTTTTACACATTTGTTTTCAATTTCATCAAGCTTTCATCAAAATAGATTCAATTATTCTCAATTTCTTACAAATCAAAACAATTAGAGTTGACAAATTTTTCGAAAAAAACGACAATTTGATCAAATTAAGCGGATTAAAGCGATTTCTACTTCACTTTCTTACAATTACAACAAAAAAAAGTTTCAAATTGAATGCCTAAATTAATCTTAATTCACTTTGTAATGAATCATTAGACCACTATTTGTTTGTTCGCGTGATTGTGATTTTGGTCTTCTAATTGTACTTCAGGTACAATACTTGTTGGCTTCCTTTGCTTGCCAAGCATGCTAAGGGTGAGATTTCAGAAGGGACTTTGGTTGTTCCTTTGGATTGTGAATGGGTTTGGCACTGCCATAGGCTGAATCCGGTTAGTTTGTATATACAATTTTATATTTATTGTTTTTGTTTTCTTATCTGGTATTAGGAATTATCGGATTAGTCTTGCAGCAGGTTGCTAAGTCTTTTTGTTGGATGCTTCATTATAGGTAAGGTACAAGACCGATTGTGAGGAATTTTACGGACAGAGTTTGGATAATGTGAATGTTGTATCAAAGGTTCAAGGGGCATCCACCAAACAAACTGAAGAAATCTGGAATCAGTTATATCCCAATGAGCCGTATGAGCTTGACCTGAGAGGCACTTTCGCGGACAAGACTTCTGAAATCTTTTCAGATGCTCCAGAAAGTACAAAATATGATCTCGTTTCTGCTGTTAAAAGGCAGAGCTCTTTTTTTTACCAGGTAAGCGAGGGGGTTTCAGTGGTTTTCCGCTTGATTTTTACTTCTTATCGATATAGATAGTCAAAATCCAAACCAATTGATGTATATTTGTAATATTATTGTGAATGCATTATATACTTCCATTATTAATCTCATGGCTTGTTTTTGTCAGGTATCTAAACCCAACATGAGTGATGAACTCTTTCTTGAAGGAGCGGTAGCCAGATATAAAGGATTTCTTCATTTGATTAAGAGAAACAAGGAGAGGTCTATTAAGCTGTTTTGTGTGCCAACTTATGATATCGATCTCATATGGCATACCCATCTGCTTCATCCAGTTGCTTACTGTAATGATGTTGTTCAAGTCACCGGCAAGTTGTTAGAGCATGATGATACAGATTCAAGCAGAAGCAAAGGACAGAAGCTTGATGTTGGGTTTTCAGGAACTATTAATAAGTGGGAACAGTTGTTTGGATCTAGGTATTGGAGGGCAGGGGCAATGTATAGAGGCACTGCTCCATCACCTGTTACTCATGTTCGATGGCAATCAAATATGGTGAGCAAGAAAGTTGTTCCTTTGAGTGACTCTCACAAAGAAGTCCAGCTTCCTAATAAAACGTTTGTAGAGGTAAGCTACTAATACCTTCTAAAAATTGTCTCCTTTTATTACTTTGAATATATGCATTGGTGTTTGCCCTTGAATGTATGAGAATAAACTGTTGCGTGTTATACACTAAAAATGGAGTTTGTTGCTAGTGATTCTCAGGCCTCTATTTCTCTTTCAAATTTCAGATTTGTTTGGAGATTGTGGCGGTGAAGGATTTGCCCGTAGGACTCAAGGGTAGCATTTATGTTCAATTCAGTAAGAAAACGCCAGATTCTCTGTTTGACGCAAAAAGAAGACTTAATATTATGTCCGTGACTAGGGAGAAGCAGGTTGCTGTATTCCAGTGTGAACCTATTGGAGAGATTTTCTTTGAACTTATGTTCCAGTCAGCCTCTATCTTACCCATATCAAATCCACCCAAAATCTTTGGCACAACATCAATCCCTTTGAAGGATTTGATCGATCCTGTCAATAAATTGTCATTAGAAAAATGGTTTCAGTTGGAGCCAAGTTCTGGCACTGAAAACTCCAACCCAATCTCTCTGCGTATTGCTGTCTCCACTACTGCTCCGACGCCTGCTCCACATGTGCTTAGCATGGTCAGGTCACGCCCATTCTCGAAAAACTCTTATTTCTTCGAACTTCCTGGAAGTATCCAGCATGCTAAAAGTTGGACATCTATCGTGGATGAAGTTGGCAATGAGATTCTCAACATTCAGATGAGGTGACTATCAAATCCTAATATTTCCTTTCTGAATAACTCTTGGTAAATTTAGATACCGCCCAGAACTTAGAATGCTTATAAGCAATTTAATGTAAATCCTGAACTGTACTGCATAATCTTATGCATTTCAGGGAATCAAAGAAAGCAGATGCAAAAACTAGTTTCATTTTGAGGAAGGAGGTTGTTGGAATTATAGGACACTCTGATGAAACACAGATTCTAGCGGAATATGCGGTTACAGGCTGGTCGTTGTTAGATTCCAGTGAGTGCTTTCAGCTTCAGACCAAATCCAACGAACAAGGGGCTATCATTGAGCTCCGAGATAACCGGATGGTAAGTCTCCTCACCTTTGTTAAAAAAAATCCAAAAAATCTTCTTTCTCCTTTATCGTCATAATTGAGTTACCTCTCTTTGTGATACAGGTGAAACTTTTCCCTGGTAGAGCGCTAGAATATGAACCCAAAAACTGTGAGAAGCAGAAGAATGAATCCGACTTTGTTACAGTAGTGGAGTTCTCTGAAGAAAATCCATATGGAAAGGCACTAGCGTTACTTAACTTGAAATCTGGGTTTCTGAAGGTATTGTGCATGACTTATATATTTTCTGCGTTGCATAGTTTGTTCAACTGGCGTGCTTATAACACTCGAAATCTAACACAGGTAAAAGAAGAATGGTTTGCTTTGCTTGGGATTACATTGACTTTCATACTCTCCGATATTCTGAAAAAAGATGGTCATATTGGCCTAGTTGGCAAGGGAGAAAATTTACAGAAGATGGATGGCCAAATTGAAGAAAACGTTGAAGGTAAAAGCCACAAAGCCGCTACCTCAATAAATAAGGAAGAGGCAGCTAAGCAAGGAAGTGTGGTAGCACAAGAAAAAGGTGAGTCTGGAATTCACGGGTACGAAACAACAGGTGAGAAAAAGTACGAAAATGTTGTTAATAGTGGTGGTTGCGGTAGTGACTGCGGAGGTGGCTGTGGGAACATGGTTAACAGTGGTGGATGTGGTAGCGGCTGTGGTGGTGGATGCGGAAGTATGGTTAAGAGTGGTGGATGTGGCAGCGGCTGTGGTGGTGGATGCGGAAGTATGGTAAGGAGTGGTGGATGTGGCAGCGGCTGTGGTGGTGGATGCGGAAATATGGTAAAGGGTGGTGGTTGTGGTAGTGGCTGTGGTGGTGGATGCGGAAGTATGTTG
>JAJJMC010025839.1:2353067-2467760 GCA_023531435.1 Papaver californicum
AGTGGTGGTTGTGGTAGTGGCTGTGGTGGTGGATGCGGAAGTATGTTAGCGGAGAGTGGTGGTTGTGGAAGTGGTTGTGGTGGTGGATGCGGAAATATGATTAAGAGTGGGGGATGCGGCGGTGGTGGTGGGTGTGGTGGTGGATGCGGTGGAAGTGGTTATTGTGGAAGTATGGCCAAGAGTGGTGGTGGTGCGGTGACTGTGGCAGCAGTTTGAAGGACAATGTAATAGCTCCACCACTGAAGGTTTGTGCAGTGTGATGCTGTGGTGGGGGCATATTCATTATGTACGAGGTGATTATTGTACATGAGCTTGTCCTCAAAATAATAATGTTGTTGTTATTTGTGACTGTGTTTTACTTACGAAGTGTGTGTTGTAATACTCAAGTCTAAGCTAATATGGTACTTATGATAAACTGTTCTTTCATATTGAAAATTGTAAGAAGGAACTGGAAATTTAAGGTGGCAATTTGCATAAAAAAGTCCTTGGAGCACAACACATACACAACACAACGCAAATGGGGCACAACGTTCTTTTGACTATGGAGATTCCACTTTGATCACTCCATTTGCAAGAAAACAATCCAAATGGACCATAAGTTTCTTCTTTTGCGTTTCTGACTCTTGAATGAGTCAACATCATTGGACAAAGCCAGAGCCAGCCCCCATCAATTCCATGTGGACAGAAATATGCAACCTGGTACCAACAAAGAAAAAGGAAACGATTTCTCATCTTCCCAAATAAATTTTACAATGTTTCAGGGGCCACTATGTCTCAATGATCCGGATAAAACCACACCGTTAAAATCCAAAAATGTCATCTTTCCATCCCAAACGAAATCATCGTACAAACTAGAATTATATCCTAGCTATTTTAAGGGCCACTCAAAACCAATTTAAGGTCACTAATAAAACGAAATAAGATCATTATAAAATAAAATTAACACACCCCTTATCTGTATATTTTCTTTAATGGTTAATCTGTCCTTGTTTAATTAATGTTAAAAATTAATTAAATTAGTTAAATTATAAGTAATTATTTTTTATTTTGTAAAAATAATACTCCCTCCGTTTCAGGAAAAAAGTTACTTTTCCTATTTGCACAATTGTTAAGGCAAGATGAGAGAGAATAACTTTTATAATTTATTTCTAGATTTACCATAACAAAAAGTTTAATACTACGTATATCTTTATAATGAGAATAATAACATTTCTTAAAATAACAAGGGTAGTTTTGAAAGTAATGAAAGTAACTCTTTTGTTGGAACAAAAATTTAAAGAGAAAGTAACTCTTTTCCTGAAACGGAGGGAGTATTTTTTTTCAATTTTTTTTAAAAAATAATTATTTTTTTCAAAGTTTTTTTAAAAAATATTTTTTTTACTTTCTTTTGTTAGCTTTTTATTAATTTTTATTTAAAAAATAATTTATTTTTTTGTTAAAAAAAACAAAAATAAATAATCGGTAGATAACTAATTTTCCGAAACTACCGATTATGGTAGTAGAAAAATTCAGAAAATTTAAAGTTTAAGAAAATTTATTTCTGGGGCTAGTTTAATAATCGATAGATAACAAATTTGTCGAAACTACCGATTATGAAAGTAGAAAAATTTGAAAATTTTAAAGTTTGAAAATTTTTATTTCTGCGACTACTTTCATAATCGGTAGATAACCAATTTGCCGAAACTACCGATTGTGTATGTTGCCCCAAATTGGAAATCGAAAAAATTATCAAAATTCCAACATTTTGAACATGCATAATCAGTAGTTTAAGAATTTTTTAAACTACCGATTATGTATGTAGCCCCAAATTGGAAATCGAAAAAATTATCAAAATTCCAACATTTTGAACATTCATAATCGGTAGTTTAAGAATTTTTTAACCTACCGATTATGCATGTAGCTCCAAATTGGAAATCGAAAAAAATATCAAAATTCCAACATTTTGAAAATGCATAATCGGTAGTTTAAGAATTTTTAACCTACCGATTATGCATGAGCCTCAAATTGGAAATCGAAAATATTATCAAAATTCCAACATTTTAAAAATGCATAATCGGTAATTTAATTTTTTTTTAACCTACTGATTATGCATGTAGCCCCAAATTGGAAATTGAAAAAATTATCAAAGTCCAACATTTTGAAAAGGCATAATCGGTAGTTTAAGAATTTTTTAACCTACCGATTATGCATGTAGCCCCAAATTGGAAATCGAAAAAGTTATCAATATTCCAACATTTTGAACATGCATAATCGGTAGTTTAAGAATTTTTTAACCTACCGATTATGGGGCAAAATGTATCCAGGAACAGGCAGTTCCATCGGTAGATATTTATCTACCGATTGTATAACACTAACATAATCGGTAGATTGTTATCTACCGATTGTTGATGAACAAAATGTAAAAATTATCAAATTTCCAACAATATTATCAAATTGAAAAAATTCAAAATCTGTAGATAACCGATTTTCCGAAACTACCGATTATGATAGTAGAAAAATTCCATTTGGGCTTACTGAATAATTGGTAGTAATCCAAATGGTCAAAACTACCGATTATACAATGATTTTAACAAAAAATTATCAAAAAAAATTGAAAAGAAATTGAAAAAAAATTGAAAAAAAAGTTTGTAAAAAAGAAATTGAAAAAAAAATACTCCCTCCGTTTCAGGAAAAGAGTTACTTTTCCTATTTGCACAATCGTTAAGGCAAGATGAGAGAGAATAACTGTTGTAATTTATTTCCAGATTTACCCTAACAAAAAGTTTAATACTACATATATATTTATAATGAAAATAATAACATTTCTTAAAATAATAAGGGTAGTTTTGAAAGTTTGTTATATTGAAAATGAAAGTAACTCTTTTATTGGAACAAAAATTTAAAGAGAAAGTGACTCTTTTCCTGAAACGGAGAAAATATTATTATTATTTTTTTAAAACCTGCCGAAGTAAGGAACCATGGCATATATGTTTGTAACAGATTCCATTTCGAAAAAAAAATACTACATCCGTTTCTGAAAAAGTGTTACTATCACTTTTTCATTTTAGCCTAAAAATAGGTCAAATTAAAAAAGTGATAGTAACTCTTTTCCAAAAACGAAGGGAGTATTATTTTTTTAGATTAGTGAAAGGGTTAATAGTAATTGTTTGATTACTAAGAGGATATTTAAATATTTTTACATACCACTAGGTTATCCCATAGCCACATTTATGGGATACGTTTAAAAAAGTGACCCCAAATTGGTTTTGAGTGGCCCTCAAAATGGCTAGGAATTATATACCCACCGAAGTTATATACTCCCAGAAGTACACTTTCATCCCATTATTCATACTAATACCAATAGTATCCCTATCCTGGTGATCATAATAAGTAGCCATGCAATTTACAAAAAGTTTGGGAAATTAGGGGTTTTGAAGGATGGGAATTGATGGATAAAGAAGGATGCCAGAGCTACGTAGTGGAGTGGGCAAGGGACGGGCAGTAGGAACTCGGAGAAGACGAACAGCAGCGAAGAACAATCAAGGAAATGAAAAGAATGTTGTTGTGAAATTGAAGTTTTTGGAGGTAAAAGAAGAAGAGGAAGGAGAAGAAATTGGGGTTTTTGAGAGGGAAAAGGATATGGAAGTGGAAGAAGATTATGATGGTAGTGCAGGAAGGAGTGATGATGATAATAAGGGTTTTATAGGGGAGGAAGAAAATGAAGGAATTACTACTGCCCCACTTCCTGAGAAGGTAATTTCTTTTTGGGGTTTCTTATTTTATTACTTTTTAATTTTCATTTATTTTCTGATTTTAGTCAGAAAGGTGGAACCTTTACTAGCCCCTTCTTAAGACCAAGCATTTGGATTCTCATAAAAACATCAATTTTCATCTATTATACTACTAGTATTGATTTGTTTTACTAGTATGGATTAGAAGGATATGAATTCTGATTAATTTATTAGTTTTGACTTTTAGGATTAGGTCTACTACTGCAGATATAATTAGAGTAATGGTGTAGTGGTGCTAACTTGTTGTCTACATGTTTTTTTTTTGGCATTTGTAAATGTGTCTATGTACATTACATTCTCATTTTTGTTGTGTATAGGTTCAAGTTGGTGGTTCCCCAATGTTCAGAGTTGATAGAAAACTAGGAAAAGGAGGTTTGGACAAGTATATGTTGGTCGCCCCATTTCTAATGGGAATAATAGAGCTGTAGGATTGAGCGTAGTTGAGGTAAGGAAATTATGTGCATACATTTTCACATAATGTGTCTGACGCTTCTTTTTTATTTTTAACTTGATTATGGTTTTTTCTTTTAGGTAGCTCTGAAATTTGAGCACAGAAGTAGTAAGGGGTGTAATCATGGGCCACCGTATGAGTGGCAACTCTACAAGTGAGTTGCCTTTTGCCTTCTTTTTATGTATTACTACTTTTTACATGTTGCTTTGTTTTTGATTCTTTCAGTTCACTCATTTTCTTGGTTATTTATGCAGTACACTTGGTGGTAGTCATGGTGTGCCACGAGTACACTATAAAGGGCGTCAAGGAGAATATTATATCATGGTACATTGCAAGCTGCTTGGAGTATTTCAATTTTCTCATTTTTTTGGTTCACCTTGTTGCAAGGTCATTGATTAACTACATTTCGTTCTGTCCAACAGGTGATGGACATGTTGGGCCCTAGTCTTTGGGACGTCTGGAATAACAACTCTCATACGTGAGAATCTTGTCTTAAAAGATGAATGCATATAGTGCAATGTTTTGACAACTTGGTTCTTCTTATGTTTTCTTGTTGTATATTTACCATATGTAGGATGTCCATCGAAATGGTGGCATGCATTGCTATTGAAGCAATTTCGATACTGGAGAAGATGCACTCTACAGGGTACAGTTTTTTTCTCTATGAATGAAGATTATTTTGGTTTACATGTATACCTACTGATATCCAGAATGTAACAATGTCAAATCCGAATTGCACGGAATTTGAGGATATTTTGATGGGCTAATTCTCAAAGATTCAACATAATGTATTATGCCTCGGGTATGTTCATGGGGATGTAAAACCAGAGAACTTTTTGCTTGGCATGCCAGGGATACCTGACGAGAAAAAACTATTCCTTGTTGATCTTGGTTTAGGTAAACTTTGCTGTCCTTATCTTCATATCTTATTACCTACAAAAAAGTTTTTTTTTTTCTTTTTATGTAACATCTATCGTGTTTGCAGCTACAAAATGGCGAAATAATTCCACTGGCCTCCACGTTGATTATGATCAGCGACCAGATGTTTTCAGGTACTTCATGATATGCTTTTTTTCCTTCCCTTTGTAAAGTTGCTCCTGTCACTTTTCCATAATTCTTGTAATGAATTTCGTCTGGCTCCTTGGCACCTTGCAGAGGAACAGTTCGCTATGCTAGCGTGCATGCTCATCTTGGAAGAACTGGAAGCAGAAGAGATGATTTGGAATCTCTTGCTTATGCGCTCATTTTTCTTCTGCGTGGTCGTTTGCCATGGCAAGGATACCAAGTAAGCGCTTCCCAGTTGTTCCTTAACTTTCTTATTATTATCCTATATAACATATAGACCTCCGAAGTTGATACTCCTCTTCTTTTTCAGGGAGAGAATAAAGGGTTTCTTGTATGCAAGAAAAAGATGGCAACATCTCCTGAGACTCTGTGTTGCTTTTGTCCACAATCATTTAGACTGTTCCTTGAGTATGTAGTGAACTTGAAATTTGATGAAGAGCCTAATTATGCCAAATATATCTCCCTTTTTGATGGAATCATAGAGCCAAATCCAGATATTAGGCCAATAAACACGGACGGGGCACAAAAGGTACATTTCGTGTTGTTAGTTTTATATATATACAACATGCAAGTTTGAATATAGCTTATACGTACATGGCTGCCCCTTGTACAGCTTATATATCAGGTTGGCCATAAGAGGGAAAGGTTGATGATGGAGGAAGAGGACGATGAACATCCAAAGAAAAAGGTACGAATGGGAATGCCTGCAACGCAATGGATTAGTGTATATAATGCTTGTCGACCAATGAAACAGAGGTATGATTCATGTGCTTCTTTGGAGTAAGTTCAATTCAAAAAAGAAAGAAAATAGTCAGTAGCTCTGTTTCTACTTTAGGTATCACTACAATGTGGCAGATGGAAGGCTCTCCCAGCACATTGACAAGGGAAATAAAGATGGTCTGTTTATAAGTAGTGTGGCGTCTTGTTCGAATCTGTGGGTGCTGATTATGGATGCAGGCACAGGCTTCACTTCCCAAGTTTATGAAGTATCCCCATATTTCCTTCATAAAGTGAGTATCTGATTGTATTATTTCTCCAATGTATAAATGTGTTGGGCTGTCTACAGTATGATTTAGTTGTGTTATTTGGTGCTCAGTGATATCAATACCTGTTTTAGCATATTTCTTTATTTTCAATCTGTAGGAATGGATTATGGAGCAATGGGACAGGAACTATTATATTAGTGCTGTAGCCGGAGCTAATAATGGGAGCTCCTTAGTAGTGATGTCTAAAGGTTGGTAACTGTATGTTTCACTTGGTTTGGCTGTTTTGATCTTATTCATCTAATTAAGTCGTTATGCATTTGTGTTCTGTCTAGGTACACAATATACACAACAGTCATACAAGGTTAGTAATGAATTTCCTTTCAAGTGGATAAACAAAAAGTGGAAGGATGGATTCTATGTCACCTCCATGGCGACATCAGGAAGCAGATGGGCAGTTGTGATGTCAAGAAAGGCAGGATTCTCAGACCAGGTTTCTTTGGCTCTTCTTCTTCGTATTGGTCATTTGGTGTACTTATCAATTTTACTTGTGCCACCTGGGAAATAATGCAACTGATCTGATATATGGTGATTTCAGGTTGTTGAACTTGATTTTCTATATCCTGGTGGAGGTATTCATCGGAGGTGGGATGGTGGTTATCGTATCACAGCAACTGCAGCAACTTGGGATCAGGCTGCATTTGTTCGTAGTGTGCCAAGAAGAAAGCCTTTAGATGAAACACAGGAGACACTTAGGACATCTGCTTTTCCAAGTACACATGTCAAGGTGAATTGACTGCATGTTCTTTTGTTCTTATGTGATTATTTGAACTCTGTTTATTACATACTAAGATTACTTGTTGCTTTTGCTTGCAGGAGAAATGGGCAAATAATCTATATCTTGCATCTGTTTGCTATGGTCGAACAGTTTCTTAACTTGTCCACATTTGACCTGTGAAATATTGAATATCTGTGCGTGGATTTGTTGGATCACATTTGACCATGTTAATATAAAAAATCTCTTGACAGGATTTTTGCAGTTCATTAAAGAGAGCAAGAAACATCTGTGTAAATTTACCACCACTGTGTAACCAATAACATAAACCTTGTGAAAGCAAGAACATCAAAGAGAGTTCTACTGATCATGAAAGAAAACTAAAATATACTTTGAGTTTCATTAAAGACAACTAGACACAGAACACAACCTTAGTTGGGTGTTTGATTGATCATCAACTTGAAGATCGTCTATTTGACCATAAATTAACCGTGGAACATTATGATAGGACTCGATCAATTTTCCTACGAATCTTGTAGAAAAACCAATTTCATCGAAGGTTACCATTACTCGTTAATTTTAGGTAAAAATGTTTGATTTGCTGAAGTGATAATAGTAGTGGATTTTCACCCCATTTCTTCTACCATCATTATAAGCATTACACCTTTATGTAACCTTTATACTAATGGGTGCATGGTGCGTCGTGTGTGCATGTACTAATTCTCCTTTTAACTTTACATTTAATACATACTCTATTGTAAGTATATAAATAGAGATCGTACATAATGTATTTGATACAACTCATATATTGATTAATAAAAGTTTCCTTTACTCTTCTCTTTACTTATCTTTGTATTAACTTCAGTTTATCTAAAACACATTATCAGCACGAATTTTACCCTTTTTAAAAACGTGAAAGCTAGATTCTGGTAATTTAGATTGCATCAAAATTCTTATGAACGAAAACAAAGGTGCAATTCATTTATCACCTCTATATTTAATTTGTTTATCCGTTCTATGATTAATTGAATAAACATGTTTAAAATTTTAAATCAATGTCATGATAATCTTTCACATGTTATAAGACCTTGACTTGACCACGTCATCTCTAAAACCATTAAGAAATTTGGTTTACATATTTACCATTAAGAAATTTGGTCATGGAAATATAATATCGGAATTAACCATATTTAATTTTCTACACCTTGTTAACTATAGATGGAATAAATTCGTCTCGAATTCGAACCCTTGGACTCAGCAGGACTTGAGTACCACCGTTGGGTAGATGATGTGGAAATTTTTGTGGCAAAGGACTTGACTACCACTATGAAACCCTCGGCCGATGCAAACGCTACTCCATCAACTGAAAAAGTAAAGGCTCATGCTCTTATGTTTCTCAAGCGGCATATCAACCCCAGCCTAGGTTGGGCGTATCATCATTTGAGAAAACCAAAAGAGTTATGGGACGCCCTCAAAGGCCATTTTGGGAACATCCATGATTGTTTGCTTCGAAAATTGACTGTTCAATGGAATGAAATTCGTTTCCTCGATTATACAAAGGTAAGTGATTTTCAAAAGGATATGTTGCAACTTCAGGCACGTCTTGACTTCTGTGGAAGGAAACTCACAGATGACGATATGATCCAGAAAACACTTTCGACCTTTCCTACTACATCTATGATACTAGCGAACCAGTATCGGTTGGAGTATGACAACAAAAGAATCACGAGATTCAGTAAGTTGATTAATTAACTGCAAGTCGCTGAGAGAGACAAAGAGATTCTGGTGAATAACAATGCTAAGCCCTTCGGGACAAAGAAAATTCCTGAGGCTAACTATGACAAGGTCAATAAAGGAAAGAACCCCAAAGGAAAGAGGGTGAAACATGCTGATGCATATCCACGTAGAGATAATAACTCACGTGCAAAAGGATATAAAGGTCATAATCGAGGAAGAGGGCATGGAGGTCATCCTAATATTTGGTGTAGAAATGGAACTTCTGGCCCTAGTGGTAGCGGAGAATTTATCCTATCACGTCTATCAGACTTGATAATGCTGGAGAATTTACATCTATCAGACTATCAGACTTGATAATGCTGGAGAATTTACATCAAAAGGATTTCATGATTACTGTATGTATAATGGAGTTGACGTAGAGCATCTCGTACCCCATGTGCATACTCAAAATGGTCTTGCAGAAGCTACTATCAAAAGGTTATAGATGGTAGCTAGGGCATTGGTTATGCATTCCAACCTTCCTATTACTGCTTGGGGTTACGCAATATTACATGCAACTTTGCTTATTCGCTTTAGACCCACTGCTAGCCAACCATTTTCTGCGTACCAGTTGGTAAGTGGTCGGTTGTCAGCCAAGCAAAATTAATTCAAGTTCTTACTTCACTAATATAGATTAGAGTATAGTAATAAGAACAAGTTCGTTCCCACAGAGAGGCAGATGATTGTTAATTATTTTCGATTACTTATGTAAACAGGGGAGGAAGGTTTGGTTGTGATTAAAACTAAATTATACTAAAGAAAAAAGATTAAAACGAATATCAGAGATAAAGAACATTGGTTAGAGAGTTCATCTTCGATCTTCCAACATGTTATCAACCAAATCATACTCAACATTCATGCATTCTATATATCAATAACCCTAAAGCATCCTATCGCAGGCTTACTCCGGCAAAACTCCTATTTCATCAAAGGCGCAAGAGAAACTATGTTATACTACTTGTAAAAAGGGTCTTTCGACAATTCCGGATCTCAAACCCTAGTTTAGCTATAGATGTCAATGCATGCTCATCTAATTTGCAACTTAAACAAACAAGCAATCCATCATACAAGGCGTTATAAACGGTAGAACATAAGCGATATTGAAGAGATTATGAACATATGAGAATGAATACTTCAATTAATAAACATGTTTTCCAACTTAGGACTACATCTCGAACCAATAAGAAAAGTTTAGTTCATCATGGATTTCTCAAAATCCATGGAAAACAATCAAGAAAGCAAGTAAAGCAAACCCTAGATTCTTGTTCTCCTTGTGTTTTCAAGTGTAAAAGGTCCTTCTTAATGTCTTGGATGTCTCCTTATATAGTATCCACGAAATCTAGGTTTTTAATCCTTCCGGGACCATGTTTTCCATGTTTTAGAAGCCCACACACGTGCCAAAACTCCCCATTTACGGTTGGGTTCGAGCCAATAAACCCAACCGTAACTCTGGCACAAAAATATCACCCAAAATCCCCCAGATTTACGGCTGGGTTCGAGCCAATCAACCCAACCGTAACTCTGACACAAAAATTCGCTCCAAAATTCCCCAGGTTTACGGTTGGGTTCGAGCCAATAAACCCAACCGTATTCCTCTTGGATACTTTTTTGTACTTCACTATTTTGATCATTACTCCCTCATCCGATATCCGATTGACCTCATTCTTTTTGGGTTGAATTCGTCTTTCAATTCTCTATAATATGGAAATGAAAGAATATTCATATCTCTTCAACTAATTTTACGGTTGGGTTTGAGAGTCTAGATCCAACCGTAAATCTTCCTGGAATTTTCCTTCAAAACCAACTTCTTTTACGGTTGGGTTTTGAGGTACTTTCCCAACCGTAAATCTTCCTGGAATTCTCCTCCAAAGTTGTGTTTCTATCCTTTAACCTCTTCTTTGGTTGAATGCACTTCAAAACTCCTAAGAAACTCATAAACAAACAAAATCAAGGCATAATGATATGAAAACTAACAAGAAATCAATGAATTAGAGTATCCAAATAGTGCAAATAATGCACCTATCAGTAACTGGATATGAACCTGATATTTCACATTTACGCATATTAGGTTGTGTTGTATATATGCCTATTACGCCCCTACTATGTAAAAAAAATGGGTCCACAAAGACTATTAAGTATTTATGTTGGATATGAATCTCTAACAATTATCCGCTATTTAGAACCGTTGACAGGCGATCTCTTTACCGCTAGGTTTTCGGATTGTCACTTTGATGAGACAACCTTCTCGTCGTTAGAGGGAGATATAAAAAAGGATTTTCTATGGGAACGACATGAATTGTCGTGGTTTGTTCCCACGTTGTCTCACCTTGATCCCCGCACTTCAAAATATGAAAGTGAAGTGAAAAGAATTATCGATCTCAAAAATATAGCAGATTCAGTGCCTGGTGCATTTACTGATATTGCTAAAGTGACGAGATCACATATACTAGCTGCAAACGTGCCTGCAAGGTTAGAAATTCCTAAAAAGGAAAAAGGCACCTTAGATAAAGGTGTAAAACCTACGCTTGGTGGAAGTGTAGTTGAGGTCGTGGCCTCCCAAAGGAAAAGGGGAAGACTACCTGGTTCGATCGACACTCACCCAAGGAAGAAAATAGTGAGTAAGGCACAACCCGAGCCATTTATCATCAATACAGATAATCTGTCTCATGAGATTGTATCTGATTATAGTTATGTCCATGAATCAATACTAGAGGACGCTCCGATGTTTAAAATGATTCCAGAGAACAAAGGAATCTCCTTAGATTATGAGAGTGCATATGTGTTGATGGAAAGACCGTCCACATATATTGATGATATATTTGCACACACCGTTGTCAAGAAATCATAGAGCACGATGATATCGAACCACGCTCTATTGAAGAATGTCATAATAGAGATGATTGACCTAAATGGAAAGAAGCAATCCAGGCAGAACTTGATTCACTAGCAAAAAAACAGGTATTTGATCTGGTAGTGCTAACCCCACCAAGTGTAAATCCCGTAGGAAATAAATGGGTATTTGTCAGAAAGCTTAATGAGAAGAATAAAGTCTTAAGGTATAAGGCCTGGAATTGATTACGAAGAAATATATTCTCCTGTAATGGATGTCATAAGGTTTCGCTATTTAATTAGCTTGGTAGTTTCAGAAGGACTTGAAATGCAGCTTATGGATGTGGTTACTGCATATCTCTATGGGGATCTTAATTCAGAGATATATATGAAAGCGCCAGATGGCCTTCCATTACCCAAATCAAGTGACTCTAAACCACGGAGTGCGTTTGCAATTAAGTTAAAACGCCCACTTTACGAATTAAAGCAATCCGGGCGGATGTGGTATACCCGTCTAAGTGATTATTCGATTGGAAAGGGATATACAATTAATGAACTATGCCCCTGCGTATTTATAAAGAAAACAAGTTCCGGATTCGCGATTGTAGTTGTCTATGTTGATGATATGAACATAATAGGAACTCTTGATGAAAGAAGAGAAACTGCAAACTATTTAAAATACGAATTTGATATGAAAGATCTTGGGAAAACTCGGTTTTTTCTAGGACTTGAACTAGAACACCGAGCTTGTGATATATTAATCCACCATTCTGCATATGTCCAAAAGATATTCATGCAATTTAATATGGACAAAGTGCACCCTGCTAGCACTCCCATGATTGGTCGAAGTTTAGATATACATAAAGATCCATTTAGTCCAAAAGAAGATGACGAAGAAGTTTTGGGAGATGAAATTCCCTATCTAAGTTCAATAGGCGCATTATTATACTTAGCACAGTGTACTCGACCAAATATTTTATTCTCAGTAAATTTGTTAGCTAGATATAGCTCAGCGCCAACGCAGCGTCATTGGAATGATATAAAGAATGTGTTTAGATACTTAAAAAAAATCATTGACATGAGTTTGTTTTATCCCTATGAGGATGTAAGGAAGACTGAAAATGAAAATGCAACCCTTTACATTGGGACCCCAAATAATGTTTTGGTTGGTTTTGTTGATGTTGGGTACCTCTCAGACCCACATAAAGGTCGATCACAAACTGGATACGTGTTCACAATAGGGAACACCACGATATCCTGGAGATCAACCAAGAAAACTCTTGTAGCTACCTCCACGACCCACTCTGAGATCTACATGAGGCGTTCGTGAATGTATATGGTTAAGGTATATCATTACATGCATTCGATGAATATGTGTTTTCAGTTCAACCACTGAAGAGCCAACTCGCATTTATGAAGATAATGCAACTTACATCGAACAAATGAAACAAGGGTATATTAATGGTGATAATATGAAACATATATCACCCAAGTTCTTTTACAATCAGCAATAACAATGTTTTCTAAATATTCAAGTCAGCAAAGTAAATTCTGATGAGAATGTGGCAGACTTATTTACAAAGTCATTGCCCAAATTCACGTTGAAAAGCACGTAAAAAATATAGGACTAAGGAAATTGTCCGAACTCCCATAAATGCAATCAGGTGGATATAGCCATATCAAGGGGAGTACATGATGTCGACGTCAAAGGTTTCTCAGTCTTAGTAGTTTTAAAACAACAAGAGAAGTGATCAGCTTTGACGAAGCAACTTTACTTGGACTTATCGTGTTGTACTCTTTTTTCTTAATCAAGGTTTTGTCCGAATGGATTTTTCCTTGTAAATGTTTTAACGAGGCAACATTTGCGAGCCCAACTCTATTTTACGTTATCTTAATATTGTACTCTTTTCCCTTAGTTCAGGTTTTTTCCCTCTGGGTTTTCCTGATAAGGTTTTAACGAGGAAATTAACTTAGAAAAAGTAGAGTACTACATGTGATGAAATACATGTAAAAAATATTATGATAGAAGCACAACATGTGAAGCACTACATGTGAAGAACTACATAAAGGTTTTGTCCCACTGTGATTTTTCCTTATCCAAGTTTTAGTGAAGCAACAGTTTTGAAGTTCTCCTATTGGACCATACAAGGGGGAGTGTTATAGGACCTATGGTCCATATAGTATTGTAAATACTTATAGTAATATGGTTTCATCCAAGGGGGAGCGTTGAAGTAATAACATTAGTGGATTTCCACCCCCTTTATTCTACCATTACACCTTCATGTAACCTTTACAATAATGGGTGCACGGTGCATGGTGTGTCGTGTGTGCATGTACTAATTCTCCTTTTAACTCTATATTTAATACATACTCTATTGTAAGTATATAAATAAAAATCATACACAATATATTTGATACAACTTATATATTGATTAATAAAAGCTTCCTTTACTGTTCTCTTTACTTGTCTTTGTATAAATATCTAAAACATGATTTTGTTCAAGAAAGTAACCTAAATGTAAATTTTAATGAGAGTATCAAGGGAATTAAATTGTAGACTATAAGGGATAGTCCCAATGATTCAGAAAAAAAAAGTATCTTACTCCTCTGACTCGGTAGTCTGTTACATTCACGTGGAATGTGAAACCCCCCATTAGCAGCCTTGCATAAACCTTTCCAACAAAACGATAAGATCTTTAGTAGGACATTGTTTATTAACAACCATTGGATCTACAGTCTCACGCTTTTGACCAATAAACATACTTACAGTTTCTCATCTTCTTCACCAATAAATCTCACCCCAACTTCTTGTTGAAATCTATTAAAAAAGATTACAACCAGGAAAGACCTAATTTTAAAGCCATAAGAATAACATATGAAGAAACACTTTACAACGCTAAAATAGAACCAGTGATCTTCATATAGATCTAACTTTTGTTGAAACCCTAAACAAAAAGAAAAAAAAAACTATTTTGGTAAATATATTCAAAGCTAAAATCTACAAAGATTACCTCTTGAAAATGAATGAGGTGCAGAGATAGATGTGAGGTAAGAGGTATGACAGAAGTAAGAGATATGAATGAAGATGTTGTCGGAACATGGTGCAGAAAAAGGTGTGAGTTCTTCATCTCACTCTCTTTATACAGAGAGAGGGGAGTTGAAATCATTTTAAAATTTTGGGAAGAGGGAAATGAATTTTGAGAAGGAAACCTGAAATCAGTAAAGATAGATGAAATTTGAAAAGGAATCGAAATTAAAAACGTATCGGTGTAGGAATTTGAGAGAAAAACGAAATTTGAGAGCCAAAACTTTCAGACAAGAGAGAGAAGTATAATAATTGAGGAGATATTTACTTTTTATTTTAAAAAAATTAGTTGAAAGTCGTGTAGATCGAAATCAAATGTAGTGGTCAAGTTGGTAATGCATCATATAATAATTAAAAAAAAAAATAGATATTTTGTTCATACTTTCAAATATTCCTAGGAATACTAACTATGAACAATGATAATTATTTAGGCTATGGTTTCCCGACTATAAGTAATAATTAATTAAACTTAAATAAAGTTTAATAAAATAAATTTTATTAATCAAATTCAGCTTTCCAGAACAATATCTTGAAGACTCTTAAATAGATTTGGGAAATAAAACCTAATTTGCTAGCCAAGAAAGGATGAAAAAAAACCATAATCTTACTCAAACTCGAAATTTGCTATTTTTTTTTGGCAAATTTGAGAAATTCCTAAATACTTAAAGTTCCTTTAAAAATAAACTCTATGACACAAACGGCGACCCAAACAGACTCTTAAAGAAGAAGTTATTAATAAAATGAAATTTTCCTAAAACGGAAAAAACTTCCTTTTGAAGCCCTAGAAAAAGGAACTTGGCTAAATTTTGGCGACTGTGGTGGTCATAGACCCCACATCTTTATCATTGAGCCGTTTGCATCAAAATAGACCTATGTTGGTATATTTCACAATAGTCAGTTCTTTTTCCTCCAAATAGGCTATGACATGCTCGTCTATATCATTCTCCCGAGGTTAAGAGAACCCTCGAATTTTGTTGATCATAGTCATCTGAATTATCTCCATGATACAACACCAAGTGTTTGATATTAAAAACATCATAAGTATGGATATGGATAGGCATCTTCAACTTATAAGCATTTGGATTAATCTTAGCAATAATTTCCAATGCACCAATCTTACCGCTTTCAGCTTGTTATACTCACCCACAAAGAAACGATCCTTTATTAATATTACCTACAGAAAATCTCCTACTTCAAAAGTTACATCTCTGCGCTTTACATCTGCCGCCTGCTTATACTTTTTATTATCTCGAAGTAATTGTTCTTCAACTAACTTGTGAACTTATTGTAATTGTTGTATACATTCTTCAACTCCATCTTCAATTCTCAGCAAATCATGAACAAGTGCTAAATCTATCGGTGCTCGTGGATTGTATCCATAAACAACCTCGAAAGGAAATATACCCAGGCTACGGTTTACTGAGAGATTGAATACAAACTCAGTTGGAAAAGTTTCTGATCCCAACTTTTCAAATTTTCTCCAACCAGGTATATCACCCAATAAACGATTCAAAGCTTCTGATTGTCCATCACTCTGAGGATCGCTCCACTGAAGTTAAACCTTATATTATATAAATTCCACAAAGTCTTCCAGAAATAAATAAGGAATCATGTATCCATTTTTGAAAAACGATCAACAACTATAAATACAAAAGCATGTCCCCTTTGAGTTAGAGGTAAACCCAACACGGAATCCATGGTCAAATTTGTCCAGGTTGACTTGGAAATTTTAATGGCATATACAACCCTGTATTTGTTGCTTTTCCTTTTGAAACTGGACAGATTTGATATCTATCCACGAATTTAGCAACCTCACGCCCCATTGTTGGCAAGTAATCTGACTTCGAAACAAGTTGGAAAGTCTTATCCCTTGCCCATGTGTTATTCGTCATGTAACTCCTTAATAATCTTCAATCGGAGGCTAGAATCAGGAATATACAACTGGTTACTTTGAAGACAAATCTTATATGCATAAGGTAATCCGTTTGTTTGGTTGAACTGACATCATAGGCAATCTCCGCAAAGATTAAATCAGTTAAAATATGACCAGAATATGAATCAAAATCCATTACTTCATTTTGCATGGGGTTTATTCATACTCATTCGACTTAAAGCACAACAACTTAATTATGCGACCCAGCTTTATGATTCAGTACAAAAGTGAACTCTTGCAAATAGCTGCAAATAACCAGCCCACTTACCATTTGTAGAAGAAAACTTCTCTTGATTGTTGGTATGCTTCAAAAAATCATGATCAGTAAACATAATGAACTCATTATAAATTAGATAATGATGCCAATGCTTTAAGGCTTGAACTATGACATAAAACAATACATCGTAGGTATTATAGTTAAGCTTAGCACCATTCAATTTATCACTGGAATAAGTTATTGGACGTCCTTTTTGACTCAAAACATCTCCAACTCCCACCTTCGATGCATCACAATGCAGTTCAAACAGCTTGTTGAAATCAGGTAACACCAAAAGTGGTGCATTTATCAGCTTTGTCTTGACAGCTTCAGAGTCTTTGTCAGCTTCTTTAGGATATGAAAACTTCCCTCCTTTTATGCATTCAGTAATGGGTGTTATAATAACGCTGAAGCGGGGGTTAAAGTGCGGTAAAAATAAGCAAAACCATGGAAACTCCCAGCTCGTGTAACGTAGTATGTATAGTCCAATATCCCAAGTCTTTAACCTTGGACTCATCTTCCTTGATCTCATCCTTCGTTACAACGCAACCGAGAAATAAAACTCGATTTGTCGTGAATGAACACTTCTTAATGGATGCAAATAATTTGTCTATGTGAAGAACTGAGAAAACTTCTCGAAGATGTTGGAGATGCAATTCCATGTTAGCACTATAAATAAGAATATCATCGATATAAACAACCACAAAAGTATCGGTAAAAGGCCTTAGTACTAGATTCATGATACGTATGAATGTAATTGGTGAATTGGTCAACTGATGAGTGTGCAAACACTGCATAAATTAATATCTTAATTTACAATTATTAGTTCTCTATTTTGTACATATTTGATGGTTTTTGTTTAATTTTGCAGTTTTTAGGAAATAAAGATTGATGGACTAAATTGCGGAATTCGGCTCGTAAAATGAAGGAAATGAAGTGAGTTATGATCGAATGGGCTAACCTCGAAAGCAAAAAAAAAAACATGAAGAATTATTTAATTGGACCAATTATTTGGATATGGGAGTATGGCTAAAGTGTGGAGACCCACTTTTTCACAAACAAGTTGGAGGATCAACATAATATCTTCCACCTTTGGAAATTTAATTTGCCTTGTGTACAAGATTTGAATGATTAATATAATATATTCTACCTACAGAAAGCAAGAAGAGCTAGGCAATCTCATAAATAAGGAAGAAAACAAGACCATTAGTTGGAAATCCACATTTATTCCATTTATTATATAAACTTTATATTATACTAATTAAATGAGAATATTGTAGAAATATTTGGAAGACTTTTGTATATAAATAGTGTTGGAAGAAGATAGAAAAGGGGAGAGTGGAATATCAGTCCATTGTCCAAGAGTAGTAGTTTTAGTTTAGTAGTTTTATTTTTATTTTTATTTCTCTTTATTTTCTTTAATGGAATAATATCTCCATTAGGGCTGCATATGAAGCCCTATGATGTGTATTAGAGAGTTCTAATTCATTTTCAATAATAATTTTTCTTGGTCCTATTTTCTGGTTTAGTAACGAAATAATTATTTTCATGAATCCTTGTGCTTGAATCAATGATTTTACATTCTTAATTTAGAGACCACTACCTTTAAGTGAAATCAATTGTTATTATTTTGAGAAATTTAATTGAATATAACGTTATATTTTCCAAGACGTCAATCGTGTCCTAAATCATCTTGAGACAGTTTGAAGAATTTTATTGGGAATTTATCTTGATGATATAATATTCAAATAGTGGTAAAATATGAAATCCTAGGTTTTTCCTAATTTATTTTTATTTAATTCATTAGACTATATTTTCACAACCCATCTTTTTATAATTTTACCTTTTAATTTGATTAGAAATTATAGATAACAATTAATTGGTCTTCGTGGAAGACATGTACTTGCATATGGTCCAATCGCCAGCCGTGTACTTACAGTCATAATTAGCAACCAAAATGTCGACATAACCAGCCACTCATATAATCCTTCTCGAGAGTTGAAAGCAGTTTTCCACTCATCACCTTCACGAATTCTGATATGATGGTATCCACTCTTCAAGTCGAGTTTGTTAAACACATTCGTTCCACTCAACTAATCTAACAAGTCATCCAATCTTGGAATTGGAAAGCGGTATTTGACTTTGATTTTGTTGATGATGTGGCTGAAAACATACATCCTCCACGTACCATCTTTCTTCGGAATCAGCAAAGCCGGTTTCACACATGGACTAAAATTTTGTCGGATCAATACTTTATGACGAATTTCTTCATGCTCCTTAGTGCTCATTTTGTAATGTGCTTTGTTGGGCAAGATTGATCTTGGAACTAGATCAATGCGATGTTGAATATCCCGAAAAGGTAGTAACTCATCAGGTAATTCCTTGGGGAAAACATCCTCAAATTCCTCAACTAGTCGCTTAGATGCAATTGGGATGTTACTTTCAACAGGTTCTTCTTTACATATCAACACATAAAGTATATATGCATCTCCTACCTCAACTTCAAACTTCTTAAAGGACAAGAGGTTGGTAGTTTCTGATGAGTGTGTAAACACGTCATTTTTACATCTTAATTTATATGTATGTAGTTTTTTATTTTGTACATATTTAATGGGTTTTTTTAGTTTTGCAGTTTATAGGAAATAAAGCTCGATAGACTAAAATGCGTAATTCAGTTCATAAAATGAAGGAAATGAAGTAATGGGCTAAACCCGAAAGGAAAAACATGGAGAATTATTTCATTGGACCAATTATTTGGATATGGGAGTGTGGGAAGCATGCCACAACGTGTGCAGAAAGTGTGGAGACCATTTGTTGGATATTAATTATAAAATTTTAAGATATTTTGTTTAATGAAGAAAACAACCAAAATAAAGAAGGAAATAAAGATTATGGAAAAAATATTATTCTTTATGGTTAGAGTTAGTAAAGAATAATATATTTTTTAAATAAAAAAAACTATGACTTCATGATGAGATATTATTCAACACATGGAGCATTTTAATTGGAGGATTTTGTATTGTCCCGACACATGGCGAATTCTTATTTGATGATGATGTGGTAGTGGAAACGGTAAAGGAAAGTGGTTTCCTTTAAAGCTATATAAATAGTGGTGGAAGCAGGGGGAAAAGGGAGTTCATTTTAGAGAGTTTTGGTCTGAGCACAATAAGTAGTTCTAGGTATTTTTAGTTTATTTTATTTTTCTTCTTTTCTTTTTCTTTTCTTTTTGTAACAATGAAGAGATATCCCTCTCTACTGGGGTTGAAGATGAAGCCAATTTAATTGTGTAAATGATTCAGGTACTCTTTAATAAAGTATTCTCTTGGATTTAATTTCTTATTAATTTCTCTTCTAAAAAACTTTGTTCTTTATTGGTTCTGAATAGTCTTCGGCTAAATCTTTTATAAGTGAAGGAGATTATATTGTTTTGGTACAACAAAAGTTGTAGTTATTAAACCATAGTATATTCCGAGACATGAGATTGTGCTCGAAACTGTCTTAAGTGATAATATTAATATTTTTTTTAGATGAATGAGTAATTTGTATATTTAATTTGGTGGAATCTGAAACCCTGGGTTTTTCTATATTATTTAGTTTTATTAGATTTAATTAATATTTTTTATTTCATATTTTAATTTATATTAGCACTTTAACTAATTAAAGTTAGCAATTGCAATTTCAAAATCCATGTGTAGTGAACCATGGTTGCATACTGTCTCATCAACAGTCGTGCTCTTGTGGTATAATTTAAAAAATTACATCAGTTATTCTGATAGGTGGTTATGTTACAGTCTCGTTATTGGCTACAAGTGTTAGACGTACGTTGTGCCATAAAAAACTGTAGATGTTGCGATACCCATCATGGACTATTTTTCCTAACAAACTCCCACGGTCCACCCACCAACAAGTGATAACCATCCATACTAGTAAAATCAAACCAGACTTTACCTTTATATTTGTTATTAATTGGAAAAGAAATCAAGCAACATGTGTTTACCTTTACCTCATTTTGTTTCTTAAGCTAGGAAAGTTTGCAAGGATGTGGGTATGACTTAGTTTCTAGCTTGAACCTCTTGACGATCTTTTCATCAACAAGATTCCTGCAGCTTCCTGGATCGATAACTAGACGATAAAATTTTCCATCGATCGTACATGTTGACTGGAATATATTATTAAACAACCAGTTGTTGCCCTTATTTTTACATGGAATGAGACAACTTCTTCTTACCACAAAATTCACTCATTTGTTCTCCAACAACTACTTAATCGATAGGTTCAAAATTATCCTCACAACTTTGTGACAGTCACTGGATTTGAACCCGGATTCTCCACACTTATTACACCTGCCTCCAAAAGTGTTAACTGGGGTTTTATTTGGTGCATATGCATAATTAGGTTTATTAGTAGTACTGGGTGTTGAAGCACTACGGTTACTTGCTGAAGATGCTGCCACACTAATACCCCCAATTTGAGCTTCTACGCCCCACTTGTTTTTCTATCTGCTTGCTCTATGAGTGCATCCAAAATAGAACAACAATCAAACATATTTAGTATATCCTGACATTTTTTGGGGGAGACCATTTACATAGCGAGCGGCTGTTTGCTCCCTGACTTAGACAAGCTGTTAATAGAAAGTAGTCGATAAAACTCCTTGATGTACTCGTCTACAGAATGTGCTCCTTTGTGTGGGTTTTGCAGCAATTCAATGTTTCTTCATTTTCTCCCCCGAGATTAACTTCTTCTTTCCCTTACGACTGCGTTGTAGTTTGTGTTGTTGCGACCACGAACTAGCCCTCCCACGGAACATAGTTGCTACCAGCGGAACTCGTTTGTTATCTGGTACTTCTTTAAATTCCTGGACTTCAATAACATATTCAACCAAGAAAGAAACTACACTAAACCATCATAAAATTCTGGAATCTCCACTTTTATTCCTTCCTTCCAGCTATCAAAATCTTTTCGTTTAATTATTCTACTTTCGCTATGTCCTCTAGAAAAATGGTTTCCATTACCCTCTTCTTCTTCTTCGTGCCGAATGGATGTCTTCCATTAATCATTCTCTCTATACGTGCGAAACAATTCCTTGACCTCGACCACTGCTCGTCTTGGTGGTATCTTATTAACCCTAGAATCGACTTTGCTCTGGTAACCAACTAATTCAACAGATAATAATAAAAAGAAAGAAAATAGATATTTTGTTCAGACTTCAAAATATTTAGGAATACCGACTGTGAACAGTGATAATTATTTAGGCTTGGGTTTTCCATCTATAAATAATAATCAATTAAACTTAAGCGAAATTTAATAAAATAAATTGTTTTAATCAAATTCAACTGCCAAAAACATTATCTTGAAGTCTCTTAAAATAGGCTTGGGAAAGAAAACCTAACTTGCTAGCCAATAAAGGATGAAAAAAACCCTTAAACCAACTCAAATTCGAAATTTAAGATTTTTGGTAAATTTAAGATTTTCCTAAATAATGAAAGTACTTTTAAAAAGAAACTCTATTGCGACCCAAACAGACACTTAATGAAAAAGTTATTAATAAAACAAAATATTTCCTACTTCACCGTCGAGAAAAAAAGAAGACTTCCATCTCCAAGCTTAGTTCAGATGTAGCTCGCTTCTCTTTGGGTGTGAAGCAGTGTAAAACAGAAAAAACTGGCTTTTGAAACCGGATAAACTTTTGATGGGGGCGTTTTTGGATGGGTATGTTGTCATTTGTATTTCTCATTAATTGTTTCAACCAATTTTGTTTTTAAATATATAAAGGAGGTTTATTTTTAGAAGTAAAATTGGGTTTTAGAAACAGAATTGGTTGAAAACAGTTAATGAGAAAGACAAATGACAACATATCATTTGTCCCCCACGCCCCTATCAAAAAACGCCCCTATCAAAGTTTTATCCTTTGAAACCTTAGAAAAAAAATTGGCTAAAATTTGGCCACCATTGCAATCGAAAACCAACTCATCTTAATCATTGAGCCGTTTCTCATCAAAATAGATCTCTGGTGGGATGTTTCACAACAGTCGAATCTTTTGTCTCCAAATAGGCTATGTCGTGCTCATTTACATCAGTTGGTCAAGTTAAAATAAATTTATAGTCAAATTTTTAATTGGGCCAAATTTATATCATGCGACACAAATAAAATAAATTGTAAAACCTACGATCTCATTTACGTGTAATATACCAAAAACGAAGCTAATTTGAAATTACATTTCTTTCACACTCAAAGCCTACAATTTTATTTATATCATGGGACAGAAATAATGACATAAATAAAATTATAAAACCTATAATTTTATTCTGATTAGTCGATGATGTCACATGAAAGAGACGTAGGTTCATATTTAGAGTTCCGGTAGAAATTTCGGTAAGTCGTAGATGTCATGAATTTAACAAATAAATATTTCCATTAATTAAAAATTATTAAATGACGTGTCTTAATATAAATATGGATGACTCACCTATTATCACCGCGTTGCTTATCCTTAGCTTAACGTGTGTTTTAGTACATGTTAGATTAGTGATGTTTAATCCATGCAGATAAGTCTATAAATAGGCTCTTTCATTTCTGTAATCACTCTGAATTAATAAGAATGAAATGATAAGAAATATAATATATCCCTATTACACTTAAAGGATCTGTCTACCTAGCTTCTCATATTTTGGTGTACGTGAATATTATTATATATGTACTATATTCTAAGTCAAGTTAATAAATATTAAGGAGTTTGTAATCTAGCTATTATAGTGGAAGTGCTATATAGATTAAAATATAAAACATTATCAACACGAAACGAATTGACGTGGTGTTTGAGGATTAATCAAGCTAAAAAAAAAGGTGGTCTGTTTTGATCGTTTTAAGTGCTGTTGCGACACTTAAGGGACATGTTTGATATTACATGTTTTATTTCTTTGAAATATCGTCAAATTTAATTAATTTTGATTTTATAGCACTTGAAACTACTGGTGAAAACTATCTTTCATGGGCGCTCGATGCAGAATTGTATCTTGAAGCAAAAATGCTTGGTCATACGATCAATGACGGAGATAGTGCGTCAAATAAATGCGCCAACGTTGTAACTTACTTGTGTCGGCATCTCTCCATGATCCTAAGAGATGAGTTATGAATTATAGAGACCCTAAAAAATTATAGAATAATCTCAGGGAGAGATATGACCATTATAAGGTGGTCACCCTGCCAAAAATCCGTAACCAATGGATTCATCTGAGATTTCAGGATTTTAAGTCCGTAGGGGCTTACAGTTCTGACTTGTATAAGATCACTGCTAAATTTGAATTGTGGGGTGAACCGTTATCAGAAGAATCTAAGCTAAACAAGACACTCAGTACTTTCCACTCTTCACATATTGTAATGCAACAAATGTATCGAGAATGTCGTTTTACACGGTATTCTGATATGTTATGTTGTCTTCTTTTAGCTGAACAGAATAACAAATTGTTGGTGAAAAAACATGAGTCATGTCCTTGTGGTTCTTCTCCGGTGCCAGAAGTAAATAGGACATTGTATTCTGGATATGGACATGACCGTGGTAAACATGGTTATCATGGAAAGAAGTGTAAACGCGGAGGCAAAAGGTGTAAAAATGCCAGAAACCATCTGTATAATAAAAATACGGAACCGAAACGAGAAAGGGGGAATCGTATTGTAATCCTCGTAAGAAAACTGGAACCTCCCTCCCCCCCCCCCCAAGAAAAATGACGAGGGTTGCTATCGCTGTGGTAGTACAAACCATTGGTATAAAGCCTGTTGTGCTGGCCCACATCTTTGTGAGAAAGATCAGAAAGGAAAAGAAGCTAACATTGAGATGAATTTAGCAAAACGCCATATTTCCACAGACTCTCCAAAGTTAGAGGTTTCCAATTACTTACTTGACTTTGAGGGCACATCATACCAGACCGAGTTTGATCAGTTTGCTGATGGTTTTTTCAATGTAAATTAAAGTTGTAATATCCTACTTTATATATATATATATATGTTTAGTATCTTGTATTTACCCCCTTTTGGTGTTTTTACTTGTATTTACCTTGTTTTTTGGTTTTCATATGTATAATATGTAAGGATATGTGTAATATACATGTTTTGACAAATTTACTTTGTGCAACTATATTATACCTTCTTTATGTATATGGAAAGTTATGGACTCTGAAAGCAGTCACGATGGTGAATTTTTTCTTGTTGATTGTGGAACGAAAAATTTAATATTTCGAAGTACTGAGCACTTTGTCACCTTGAAAAGGTTCAAGGGTAATATTACTACCATCATTGGTTCAGCTAACCTTGTAGAAGGTGCTGGTAAAGCATGTGTCTTATTACCAGGTGGTACCATTTTCATTATCAATGATGTGTTATATTCCTCCGGATCCTACAGGAATCTGTTGAACTTCAAAGATATACGTCGTAATAGATACTATATTAAAACGGTTGACGAGAACAATAAGGAGTACTTGTATATTACATCTCCTAAAGAAAGGCATATTGCTGAGAGACTTGAAGCTCTCGCTTCTAGGTTGTACCATACAAAGATTCGAAAATTGAATCTTAGTCGGTCATTGTTCGAAATTTTTATGACCCGAATACGTTTGTGTTGTGGCACAATCGACTTGGAAACCCAGGTTCTACTATGATGAGTAGAATTGTTCAGAACTGTCAGGGACACCCTTTACAGAAAATTAGGTTTAACAAAGAACTTGGTTGTACTGCTTGTTCTTAGGGGAAACTGATTACGAAATCGTCATTGAGTAAAGTAGTTCTGGAATCACCTCTTTTTTTACAAAGAATACAAGGTGATATATGTGGTCTTATATACCCCTATAGTGGACCCTTTCAGTACTTTATGGTTCTAATCGATGCCTATGCTAGATGGCCACATGTTTTGTTTACTTTCAACACGTAATTTAGCATTTGCTCGGCTACTTGCCCAAATTATTAGACTACGTGCTCATTTTCCTGATTATTCTATCAAGTATATTCGTCTTGATGGTGCAACAGAGTTTTCTTCAAAGCATATTGTATGTCGTTAGGCATTGATATTGAGCATCATGTTGCTCATGTGCATACACAGAATGGTTTAGCAGAATTATTCATTAGACACCTGCAGCTCATTGCCCGACCTATGCTTATGAAAACTCATCTCTATGTAACTGCTTGGGGACATGCTATTTTACACGCTGCTGCACTGGTACGTCACCGACCTTGTGTAAATAATCAGTATTCCCCTTTACAACATGTGCTAGGTCATCCACCAAACATATCTCATTTGCGTGTTTTTGGTTGTGTTGTTTATGTTCCTATTGCACCACCATAAAGCACCAAGTTTGGCCCACAACGTCGACTTGGGATATATGTTGGTTTTTGAATCCCCATCTAAATCGATACCTTGAACCATTAACAGGGAATTTTTTTACGACAAGATTTGCAGATTGACATTTTGATGAGACAGTCTTCCCGCCGTTAGGGGGAGGAAAGACACCGCTTGAACAACGGCATAACTTATCCTAGTATACACCAGAGCTATCTCATCTTTATGTGTGCACTAGTCAGTGTGAGACTGAAGTGCAAAAGATTTTACATCTTCAAAATATTGCAAATCAAATGCCAAATGCATTTACAGATACAACAAAAATAATGAAAGTAGATGTGCCAGCTAAAAATGCTCCATCACGTATTATTGTTCCTATGGAAAAAATCATGGATGTAGCATCAAATGAGTCTTCTAAAGCACGTCGTAAGCGTGGATGACCAGTTGGTTCAAAAGATTATGTTCTTCAAAAGTGGAAAAACCAATCTCAATCATTGTCTAATAGTGCTCTTGGGGAGACCATTAAAGAAGGATTCAAACTATCGGAAAGTAGATCTCTTGACGAGGAGAATGTCTGCACAGGGACAATAAAACCTCAAAATGAGGAAGCCTCTATTAATTATGCATGCAATAAAGAAGTTTGGGATCGAAACACAATGATTGTTGATGATATATTTTCATTTACAGTATCTAATGACATTGCCTTGGATGATGATGGTATTGAACCACGCTTTATAGAGGAATGTCGTCAAAGGGATGATTGAACGGAATGGAAAAAGGCAATCCAAGTAGAATTTCGTTCTCTCGCTAAGCGCAATGTTTTTAGTACTGCAGTCCGAACACCAGATAATGTGAGCCCGGTTGGCGGTATATGGGTGTTTGTGCGCAAGCAAAATGAGAAAAATGAAGTCGTTCGTTATAAAGCGAGACTAGTGGCACAATGTTTCTCGCAGAAACCAAGAATTGCTTACGAGGAAACATATTCTCCTGTATGCATCTAATGGATGTGGTTATTGCGTATCTATATGGGAAACTGGATACAAATATTTATATGAAAATCCCTGAAGGTTTTCAGTTATCAGCGGATAAACCATGTCATATGTATCCATTAAAACTAAATCGAGCCTTGTATAGTTTGAAACAATCTGAACGAATGTGGTCCAATCATCTAAGTGAATACTTGTTAAGTCAGGGTTATGTGTACAATCCTATATGCCCATGTATTTTTATTAAAATGGCAAACACTGGATTTGCTATAATTGTTGTATATGTAGATGACATCAATCTTATTGGAACTCCTGAAGAGCTCTCCAAAGCACAAAAATGCTTAAAGAAGGAGTTCGAGATAAAAGATCTCGGTAAAACAAAGTTTTGTCTTGGTCTACAACTTGAACATTATGAGGGCGGGATTCTTGCCCATCAGTCAGCGTATACTGAGAAACTTCTCAAATGCTTTAATATGGACAAATCGTATCCGCTTAGCACCACGATGGTTTTAAGAAATCTTGATCCTAAAAGAGATTCATTTCGCCCTAAAGAGGAAAGCGAAGCACTCCTTGGTCAAGAAGTGTCATATTTGATTGTCATCGGTGGGTTATTGTATTTGGCTCAATGTACTAGACCTGACATTTCTTTTACAATAAATCTGTTAGCCAGGTACAGTTCTACGCTAACAAAGAGACATTGGGATGGAGTAAAGCATATTTTCCGTTACCTGCACGAAACTACAGATATTGGACTGTTCTACTCGAAAGACTCAGAAGGCTTCTCAAATATTAAGGGTTATACAGATGCTGACTATCTTTCAGATCCACACAAAGCAATTTCCCAGACAGGATATGTATTCACTAGCGGTGGCACTGCAATTTCATGACGATCTTGTAAGCAGAGCATGCCAGCTACTTCCTCAAATCACTCTGAAATAATCGCTCTACATGAAGCTAGTAGAGAGTGTGTGTGGCTGAGATCATTAATCGAGCATATCAAAAGTTCTTGTGGTCTACTATCCATTACCAGCACGCCAACAGTAATTTGTGAAGACAACTCAACTTGCATAGCACAAATTAAAGAATGTTACATCAAAGGTGATAGAACGAAGCATATTTCGTCGAAATTATTTTATTCTCACCACCTCCAGAAGAACAACGAGATTGATATTCAGAAGGTACAATCATGTGAGAATTATGCTAATCTGTTCACCAAGTCATTACCGCCAAAGGTCTTCCGGAAACTGATTTTATAGAATCGGGATGCGGCATATATACAAACAGACAAATTGATAGAGATTTTGTTAAGGGGGAGTTATGGACTATAACGCGTTGGTCTATTTTTCCTTCATCAAGGTTTTGTCACAGGATTTTCCTTGTCAAGGTTTTAACGAGACAATATATGCATATCCAATATTGTTCTAAAATATTTTTATTGGACTTTTTTCTCCTTCATCCGGATTTTATCCCATTAATTTTTACCGACAAGATTTTAATAAGACAGTAAATTTAAAACGGTGATCATCCAAGGATAAATATTAAATGATGTCTCCCAATATAAATGTGGATGACTCACCTATTATCACCACGTTGCTTATCCTTAGCTTAAGGTGTTTTTGAATACATGTAAGATTAGTGGTGTTTAATCCATACGACAAGTCTATAAACAGGCTCCTTCACTTCTGTAATTATTTTGAACAGACAAGAATGAAATGATGAAAAAATATAATATATTTTATATTACATTTAAAAGCTCTGTCTACCTAGTTCCTCATATATCGGTATACGTGAATATTATTATATATGTACTAGATTTTACGTCAAGTTAATAAACAAGGAGATAGTAATCTTTCTATGGAAGTGCTATATAGATCAAAATATAAAAAGAAACCTAAATTACATCCGCACATGTGACAGTGTATTTAAACTAACTATTTGAGGCTTGCCTCAGTATATGCATCGCCATAATATAGTACCAAAATTGCGCATTACAAGGCGCTATTAGAAAAAAAATGAACCCTACAGCTTGTCCTCACTCCCCAATGCATTTTACGGCCAGAAAGGATGATATACATTTTCAATTCCAGTCTTTACTTATATACTCCATATAAGTTGATATAAAAAGTTAACCAACAGATAGAGAAGTCCTATGCTGGGCACAACTTGATGACTAACATTGTGGCCGACAACATAATCTCCTCAACCGAACGTTTTCCTGCCATCGCATGCAAGAAGATGTTGGATGCTTTCCATCAGCTAAGCAGGTCTATAGCTATGTCTGTGATGAATTGAAATTTGAATTATGATTCCATGTCTTGATATTACTTCGCTGTTGTCATGGTCATAACGGACTAAGAAGTCACACCTGCATCCCCTAATGTCATGTAACTCCTGTGGATTTCGAGAACATGGGCGTCAAAGTAGATTGCCTGGTCTTCACTCTCCTGAAAGTGAACCCCGAGAAACTTGATAAGACAAGATAGAACCAACTTAAGGAAGTACCAGAAGAGCAGAACTAATTAAAAAATAACATGCCATTACCTGGAAGCAAAGGACAAGATCTCCAACCTCAACTTTTTCACATTCGGAAGGCTCGATAGGGATAGAACGCTCACGAACTGCCTTCTTTACACTCACCCATTCATCCTCCTCAGCACCAAATCCAACAAAGCGTACACGTACTTCCTTCAGAGAAACATAATTCAAAAAGATCATATACCCAAAAATATCGCTGTATCATACTACCACTATATGTGATCCAAGATGCTTATAATCAAAACTAATTTCTCGAGGTCCCAAATGGCATATCCGCTGAAAAGGTTGACACACTCCATACATTTAACCTGATTGCTCAAAACTGGACTTATATTTTGAGGCACCAAATGAGATCTAAGGACTTATAACTGGATTTATACAGAAAAAATAGACCAGAACAGACAACAGTAAAAATAACTTGGTTCTCTCCATCTAGATCTAGTTCAGTGTCCACATAGTAACAGAATTCCACATGCACTCGGGCAAACTGAGTTGTAGAGTTTGCAAGGTTTTCTTCCTCACAGCACTCATAATTCAATGGTTTAACTACAAAGGATCATGATAATCTACACCTCAATAATCTCGAGAGATGCATAACCCAAATCCTTGTGATTCCAGATTCAGCAGCTCTAATGTGACACTTGTCTGACCAAGTTAAACACACCTTACGAAACAAGGTGGATGTGATGATTCAGATTTCAGGTACAAGGGTAAGCATGCAGGGTGGGCAGGGAAAGTGGGGATTTCAGAACGCGGGGGTCCTATACTAATCTCTCAGCCAGATTCATGAGGGCTTTGTAGGACACGCACAAGGGACACTGAACAGCTAGCATTTTGTTTCTCAGTGTGCCAAGCAACATGAAAGATCGGATACTTAGCAGTAATATTTCAAATCCTTGATCATCAGGAGTAAGAATTTATGCAAAAGTAAAAGCATTTAGATCGAATAATCCTTACAGGTTCGCCTGAACCAACAATTCGGTGTGTGAGAAACAGGGAAACATCGTTCCTGCAAAACTAATGAAAGGTTACATGGAACTATGGCATGTGAACTTGATACTGATATGAAATCAAACCACAAAAGAACGAGGGGAAAAAATAAATTCAAACTGTAGGTACAAAACTGAATTATTTAGATTAAAATGGAGAACCTACTGAAGACTACAGAACACAAAGCAAACTACCTGTCAATTCGACAATTACTACCTCATTCAAAACAACTTTTTCTATGTCAAGTTCGGCAAACCAAAAGTAAATATTTTCAAATATACCCATTAAACAAGTTTCTCTTTATGGGAATTATTTCATCTTGCAAAAACTAGAATTAGGTACAGTCAGAAGACAAATTTGGCAGACTGAATTGCGCTGTTACAAGCTTCCATTTGACTCTTTTTTATTCCATTATTGTAGACTTTGTAGGTTTCAAGTGTAATTGCTCACTTCAATTTGGAACTAATACAAGAACCACACCAGGTATTTTCTGGCTAAAGTACTTTTATTTAATTGGTATCCTCTCATAAGGTTACAAGTTCTGATGTGAATCACGATGAACTTAAAAATCACCTGATGATTTAGTGAAAAATTGAGAGACAGAATCCACATCAGTGGAGTCTTCAGGGATTCCAGTAAGCCACATGTAAATATAGGAAGCTGATCACACTATCTTAGGAAATTTAATAGCCCTGTGTTTTAGGTTGTTTTTGGAAGTGAAAGTGATTGGAAAATGAGATGTCAAGGTGTGAGGAAATCACCTACCAAATTACTGCCAAGTCAAGGAGCTATCATATAGAACTTGTTCATTCTTACGAGGGAAGGTTGGTTTGGCAGGGATAGAAACAAAAGCGTATGAGAGTAACTTTGTACATTCAGAGTAAGATTGTTGTATCTCAAACTATGGGATGAATGATCTATTTATATATCTCCAAAAGATAGTAGCATTGCTTGTTGTTAGCAAGTGATTGTCATGGGGATGCCTTAAGTTGTAACATATATATAGTGGGAGATTTGATAGTGCCGTAACTGTAGGATTAGTAGGTGCGAAAACCACCCACTATCTACACACTACATCTTACATGGTGAGACGTGCCGCTAAACCAGCCCATGACAAACACCAAGTAACCACGAGTAACAATACTATCAATTGGAGATCTACAAATACATATACAACAATCCAACTCCGAAAGTACTAAGTTACTCTCTCTCTCTCTCTCAAACAAACCTTCCCCCTTACGACTGGACAAGTTTTCAGCAGTCATCTTCTTCACGTAGGCGGTAATTTGGAAGTCAATTCACACCTGCATATCATTTTCCAATCACAAAAACACCCCAAACCCACAATGCCATATGACATACGAATCATCACAATGCATGTGCTAAATCAATTTCCTACCCTAAAATTCTAAACTGTGGACGATTATGTACTAGGGGTGTTGCTTATTAAGTAGTTCCTATGCGAGTGAAATCTTGACTCACCAAGTACACTGATTTTTCACTCTAACAGTCTAGCCCTTTTCATTCCTCGAAAAGCGAAGGAAATTTTGACTATTTTCCTGACTCAGGACATATCTCACTTGGGAAAGTAAGTAATAAGTCAGCCAAATGAGCTTTCAGAAACTATATCTCTAGATCAGAAAATAAATCAAAGCTTGTGTTGTTATATGAGTGCAAATGAAATAGTATAACTGAAGAAAGAATGGCAAACTTCTTCCTTCGCATCCTTACCAAGCTTCATCTTTTGCTGATTAAGCCTCAAACTGCACATCTGACATGTCTAGAAGCTTTCCACCTGCAATACGGATTCAAGTAAGAGATAACAATGAGCTACCACCTTTAAATGTCAAACCTATCCATCAGTAAAGGTCAAAAACTGCAGAATATCACAGATAGGATAATAATTAAGCATGCTATAATTCATGATCCAAAATAAATTAAAAAAACAAACATGAACGCAGCCAAACAAGTATCAAGTACAGCATGCCAGAACAATATTTACAAAAGAAAGGCCTCTATGTATAAGATCACAATATGAACAGACTTTGGAAGAAGAAATAGATTGTAACCAACAAAAATCTGGTAGTACACCCAAAGATGATCCAAAGGACCAAACCACACCATGATGAATAATGTGCATGATGGTAAAAATGAGTAAATGATACAACGATTTACGTGGATCAGCTGTTAACGAGACCTAAATCCACGGGTTGGTTTTCACTTTATTTGTGTGTTTACCTCAAACTCCATTAAAGAGGAGTGACTCTACACTCTCAAGCTCACTAAGAGCTCAACTCCTCTTTAATGGAGATTGATGTAAACACCCAATTATAGTGAAAACCCAACCCATGGATGTAGCTCTCAATGGCTGAACCACGTAAATATCATTGTGTCATCTTTAATTTCATGCACTTTAATTATCATTTGTGATGGTGGTTTATGTTTATGGCTTTAGATCTCTTTGGGTGTGCGGCAAGATTTTTTGCAGTTACATAGATGCATAAAGTCATAATGTCTTAGAGTCCTTGTCAAGATTTTCTGCAGTTACATAGATACATAGATGCACTTTAATTATCATTTACATGGTTTTTACTACTTCTTAATGCATAAAGTCATGCTTGAATGACGCATAAAAATCAGATTTAACTTTTATACAAGAGAAAAGAGGAGAGTCCTTGTCATGCTTTCCATGAGTCTCTCTACCCTTTTCACCACGAGATAGAGAGAAACCTCAATAGCTACAGAGGAAAGCTCACCATTACTCAAACTTGATTAGCAGTAACCTTTAAACTAAGTCTTAAGTGCATAATTAAACCATGATGACGCTTTAATCCATATTATTTACTAATCCGGCTTAATATAAACTAAAACCAATCTTGTTTTGATGCATAAACCATAAAAAAGACAACATTCTCCTATTTAGTTAATCTGGCAACAAATCTTTAACTGAAAAGTTGAAAACCATATAGAGACCTACACACCGCTTTGAACACACATAGGCCATTTCCAGAAAACATATAGAGACCTACAGAGCGCTTCTAGCATGAAAATTAGACGGTCCACTATCATATGGTAATACTTCATTGGTGTATTTCTTATGCCACAGTTGAGTTACACCTAATGCCCAATATAGGAAAATGGTTACTTTAGAATCAACTACCATATGCTCTTACCTCATATTCAGATCCTTTATGTCCTCAAAAAAACAGAGATCTGTTATGCTTTCAATAAAGTTTATCCCTATTTAGTCGCAATCGTTGAAGGTTTCAAATAGGAATCCCAAATTATGTTTCTAGTTGAGCTTAAGCTCAATATCCAAATGAGACAGAGTACTTTGTGGTGCCCCCTCATATCTAAAAACCCGATATCCCAATGTTCTTGTGATAACAAGCAGAGATCCTTGATGTCTCACATAAGCGACAACTTATTGATCTAAAGAAGTTCTTTACGAGCATACACAAATAAGAACAAGTACGCATACATGATGATAAACATACAAACTACCTGGGTTACACGGAAACTTCACTTGTGTGTCCGTGTCCCATGTCTATATTTATGGACACGGACACTGACACTGATACTCTCCGGAAACGGCTTGTCAATCTTGTCCAGTTAAAACAACATTATTTTATTCAATTGTTAAAAAGTTTAGAAACAAGCTCATATTAGCACCGTACAGGTTAGAAACCACATATGTGGTTATAAACAAAGCTAATAAATTTAGCAAAGCCCAATCGTAAAGATAAATATCTGATAAGAAAATCAAATCTATTGAAGTAAGATCCTACGACTTTGTGTTCAACCAAACCATATACTGATATTCATGACCAGTTCATGCTCTTCTGTATGGATTTTTGTAAGCAATACAATCTCAAATCTAATTGTATAACTATATCTCTTTGGAATTGTGCTATCTATCGTTTACACTTCTAAGTATCTTATAAAATTGATAATGTCTTTATGTATACTGCCGTTTCCCGTATCATGGATTTTTGAAATGTCATATTGGACACACGGAAACGTTTCCATATTGGACACCCGTGGCAGTTTCCATGTAACCCAGCAAACTACCAACGAAAATCATACACCCGCTGTTAGTTAGATTCTACCATGCATAGACACTGATTATAACTTTATACAAACAATCAAACATTAAACATATTAAATTCTAATCAAGTTTCACTGTCATCATAAATCCTCCGTTGAGTGAAATTATAACATACAGGGGTCTAATCAACAATTTTTGACTTTAACATCTCATATAAAGCAAATAACAAAAGTATCAAACCTTTGGGCCCAAGAGCAACCATCCCATATGAAACATGATTCATTTCAGATTTTATAAGCATAAACAACCTTTTGGTTAAGTTATAGTCATAACCTCCAAAATGAATCATATACAAACCACAAGAATCTCACACTTTGTTCCCGTTAAAGACTCTTTGATCACTCTCAAAGCATCAGTATGGCGACACTTAGTCGAGCTGTGAAAGGTACAAAGGTCGTCTACAAGTTGCAACTTTCAAAACAGAAAATTTAGACTAACTAATTACAATAAATTACTACACTTTTCTGTCCATATCTGCTGCTATAAGTAAATCATTCGGAACCTTCATCTACCTTCATCTAGTTGAAATAAACAACTAAAACATAAAGAAAATGGAGGAAAAACAAGTCTGAAAACTAAAGCAAGTAAACCACCATATTGCATACGAGATAAACCACATAATATTCATATACAACCTTAACCTTGATACATTAATCTTCCACTATGATGTAAGATCTTTATTTAGTCAAAATAAACGACTACAGAATAGTAAACCAAATCAAAAAGTATTCTGCCATAACTAAGACTATGCTTATGTATATGAAATAAACTAGTTTCTATTCACATGCATCCTATATCTTTATGAATGAAACTTCTACTACTTACTCAATACTTGCTCTATTATATTTCACCCTGTGACAACATGTAGGAAGTATTAAAAAACCATATGTAAGAAGAACTTCATAAACTTTTCAGAAATTCAGTCTAAAACTTCAACCTCACAACCCCTTGTTGTGGATCAAGTAATTATTAGGGTAAACATCCAAGGCATCCTAATCGACTCAGAGACAACGAAGATCAACATTTATCATCAGGAGTAGTAGTGCAAAAATATGAATAAAATGAATAAACTAAATTCAAAAAGAAACAGCAAAGATTCCTTTTCCAGCAATCAGCAAGCAGTACCTGGCACCTATACATACAGGAAAGCCTGTATCCTTCTCCGAGAGTCCTCAATAGACGTAGTACCTCCACAACACAAGAAATGCCTCTTGGGCAACTTGCAGTAACCCCAGTCATTGGCATGATTGTTCTTTCATGCTCGACAGCTCTGTCGTCACCTGATGAAGATGTGAGAGACATTGTTGCCGTAGTATCTGGACGAGCATCATCAAAAGCCTCAGAACGTCTTCCTAAAAAAAATTGAAAGTGTTAAGCTCCTAACACATAAAACAATCACAAAGTAGATAAGGCTACACGTAACAACAACTGAATTCAATTTAGAACTCGTGATGCTAACATTTTTGGATGCACTCTGTACATAGCATCTAATTACTCGTGAAAATGCACTTCATGACCAACATAAAATTTCCATCGAAAAGGCAAACTGAAAATCTAAAAGAGATAGAATCTGCATAATATTTTGAACTTTCACTGGGTCAGTACACATGTAACATGTAAGAGGTCACCCAAACTCCTCCCTGACTCGCACAGTATGCAAAAGAATGTAGAGTTGAATAAATTGTTCATTTACAGCGTGATCCAAATAACAACTCTAAAAGAAAACACACAGGGTCAGTGGTGCTACCTAAACACTAATTGCATTTGCTCACAGAAATTGCTATCTTCAAATCTATCTCAGAGGGGGATAATCAATAGGAACCTAATCAAAAATATAATTGTGCTTAGAAATTGAAAAATCCTGAACTATAAAATTTTAAAATAAATGTTATAGTAATATATCACCTTCCTCGAAACTTTGTGATGCCCGAGAACCTCCTTTTCGAAGAGTCACCGAACGAATTTGTGCTGAGCTAAATCTAGATGACGATGAAAGCCCTCCAAGATACTTAGTAGAGGAATGACTAGTTCCATTTGCTCCGTTCGAATTTGTGCCTGCTGCCATTTCTGCCGCAAGTTTTGTACTTCGGCGAGGTCCGGAATCAGAAAATAACCTACAGGAAACCTGAAACAACACATAAAGCATACCAATTTCAGAAAGATTGCCAGCATATACATTCATTAATATTTACACACAAATAACATACCAAAAAGTTATCGACTGATTAGTCCGGATAACTCAGGAAACTAAACATTACAAAACAGACATGGAATTTCCAATTATTCCTAACATAGATAATAAAAACAAATGCATTTGCAAATTTGACTTGAGAGAGAGTTTATTAGCAGCAAGCCCATCAAAATACAACAGAGGAGGATATGCCAAGCCAAGGTCACTGTAAGAAAATCAGTCAAAGTCAGAAGACATGGGAGAAAAGAAGACTCAAATTGAAAAATATAAAAACGGGAGAAGATAAGTAGTGAGTAAAAAAGGAACCATCTGAAAGACAGTTAAAAGAGATAATTAAGCAGTCTAATAGGAAAGCCCATGAAAAACAACAAAAACGGCCTGACACAATGAGAGCCATATAGGTTGGCATCCAACATAGATCCTAACTAAAATCAAAACATCCTAAGGTTCCTCCAGCGACAAGAAATTAAGAAAACTTGCTTTGCATAGGACTATTTGGCTTCTTACCAAATGCCACCTTACAAGGTTAAAACCCTGGAGTTCCCATTGACCTTTTGTGCCAATAATCATGGAATTATTCTGCTCCTAAAGAATCAGACATGTACATAAGTACTTTTGGTTGAGTAGGTAGACTATATATTTTATTAGAGTACTAAAACTGGAGGTTTGATACTAATTTCCTTTTCATTTCCCTCTAGCTAGCATTTAAAACAAAAGCGCATAGCTTATGACATTTTAATGTTATGTTGATTTATAATAAAAAAGTTGCATAAAGAGGATAAAAATAACAGACAACCTTCCTTTGTTTTCCTTCATCCACAAACTTCCTCCGAGGGGCTTGAATTGTAGAGTTCACAACTGATCTTGGAGAGCTTTCACCACGTAAAGTATTTGGATTTGGTTGCCCATTTCTAAATAGAGGCGGCGGAGCAGCGGCTGACAACTACAAAATATATAAGAGTTAGATCTAAACCTGCCCATCGCGATGAGGTGACTATATTAGTATACTGTATCATCAAATACTGTTTCACCATCGAGCAGTCATTTGTATGAGAATAGAAACATATGCAGAATTAAAACTGACACTTTTTCAAGAAAAGACGAAAAAGAATATACAGATAACATGGACAACCAATAAATGTAACCAGCTCTGCTGATATAAAAGAGTTAGATCTAAACCTGCCCATCGCGGTGAGGTGAATATATTAGAATATTGTATTATCAAATACTGTTTCATCATTGAGCAGTCATTTGTACGAGAATAAAAACATATAAAATCTAAAACTGCAGCTTTGTCAAGAAAAGACAAAAAAGAAGATACAAATAAAATGGACAACCGACAAACGGAACCAGGTCCCTATCTAATGGGACTACTAAAATCTAAAGCTCCGCCTTTATATGTGGTACGGAGGAAGTACTTACTTTTTCACTTAGAATTACCAATGTGGGAAGACTTAGAAGAAAAGGGTACAGCAGAACAGGAAGTAAAGACAGTTTCTCCAATCCCTAAACCAAACATAAACCGGAAGGTATACAAACTCTCTTCCATATACTATAATTTGTATTACTACTGAACCTGTAGATGAACCGATGTCTGATTCAGTATATGCACGAGGGTAGGATACATGAACTGGTTAAATGAGACATTCTAAGCGGTAAAAGTAAATAATCACACATCAAAAGCTACTCCTCCAAGCACAAAGATGTTTCTTCCGCGGTTCTGCCACATAATCATTTGTAGCTAGCACTGTCTAAACCATCAGTTGGATAAATAAAAAGCTAAGCCATTCTAGACATTCTGTCAAGTACGAAATCTCACTGAAAACCTAAATAATCTTCTCTGGCTCAAGTAAAAAAGGTAAAAGAAATCAAGTAAGTTATAAGATAAATTTCTTTTTTTCGAATTTAATCGTTGACCTTTCTACTCATATTCCTACTGTGGCTTTCCCTTGACACAGTTCTTTTATCCCAACATCACTAGTGTTGAGATAACGATAATAACTCGTATACATATAACAGCTAACAGAGAGCTATCTGACATAGGAAAAGACATTATTCAAGATAATTTTATATGCTTAATTGTGATAATGCATTTAACAAACAAACTGATCACACTAGGCTCTAACAATCAGCAAATAATTGAGAGCTAGATTACCTGCGATATCATTGAAGAAGGAGTACTATAAAGTGACACACTTTAAGAACCACCATTTAGAGGTTGACCACCTGGAACACCACCTATAACCGCTCCATGGTGATTATATATGGTACTTCTCGAAGGTTGTTCCCATGTGAATGCCTCATTTGTCTTACAGGAAACTACACCATTATCGTCATTGACAGTCTGCAAGTTCTAATGCACACATTGTTGCTGAATACACAGAACAGCTGCTTCACCAAAGACATCGTTTGCCTCTTCAGCAGCCCCTGAAATATAAATTTGACAGTTTAGACATGTGTAACAGGACTATTAGAAAGTTGACAGTAGCACCAAGAAACATATTTACACTCATAAATTTAATATGATAACTACATAAATCTCAAAACCAACTTAAATGTGTGTACTCCTGCAGAAAGAAGCTGCACGTTTGTAACAATTGGTACTAACCTAAGACACACAGCTCCTCATATGCAGCCTAAAGTAGAGGATCTAAGATAAAGCCTGCTGAAAGTGGTCTACTGCACTTTTCCTTCGATCAGTGTACCTGATACAAGTTACAACAAAGATTAAATATAATCTGGATAGAATAAAGTACAAGCAGAAATGCAAACTACTCAGCATAACTAATTAACTATATCAATAAAACAATGTAAGAATTAGGCATGTGTGCGGCAAAAAATACAAGTTCCATTTGTAATGCTAATTTTTTTGTTTTAACTTAGTCTAATGAATGTAAATTTGTAAATTACTTTTCAATGAACCACCCCTGGGCTTGATGCAAGCCACAAAGAGAAAGAAGATGAAAATAACACAATTTGTTGAGGCTAGGCTACAGATGTTATTTTATTACAACCATACTTATACATATCCCTGGGCATGATTTAAGCAACAAACAGTAAGAAAACAATTCATTAAGGTTAGGCTACGGCCTACGGTTGTGATTTTCTACAGGCATACTTATACAATGTTATGTGGTTTATTTAAAGTTTTAAAATCTGGATCACAACTCAACTCCACAGCAGCAACAAATAAAGAGGTTCAGGTTGCAACAAGGAGGAGACAAAATGCTACCATACACAGTATCCCGTGCATTCGGAATCCAAGGATGCAGGTTATACAACATAAAACAACTAGCGTCGTTCTAGACCATGTGATAGGACAAATAACAGTTGTTAGATTATTGTATCTATAAGACCTATGTATCCAGGAATAATTTCAGTGGACGAGAAGATAACGTTATGGTAAATCAACTAAAGGGCGGGAGAAAACTAGGATAATGTCAAGGAAACTAGGCGTTGAGAAAATTAAAAAATGAAGAACAAACCTATGAATAAGCCCAAGAAGGTAATGAGCAGCTGCACCATTTGGAACCTTCATATAAAAAAATCAGTTGAGCATTGAGTTAAATATAACTAAACAGACGCACCTAGAAATCACGAAGTTAAGACAGTACTGAATATAATAAATTAAAGCCAAAGAACGCCTTTCTTTCATGAATCCCATGCAATGAAAAGTTTGAATAGATCAATCTGTATTTACTGGTACCTCTGCTGTAGACTCATTAGTTGGGCATAGAGCCCCTTCAGCCTCACTATAAAGATTCATCTGAAGGCATGCTATCGCAAACAAGTAGCGGGATTGAGCCAATTGTGTTCCTTCGCAGATTGATATAAAATCAGATCCATAAACAAGAATAATAAGAATGGATCTTAAGAGATGAAAAAAAAACATACAAGATCACATACCTTTCAAAATGTGTCAGGCACAGTATGCTTGATTATTGTTCAGGTAACAGCTAGCCAATAATTGCAAATTCAACTGCATTTCAGCATAATTGTTAGAGTAGGCATACAAAATTACAGTGGAAGAGAAGAAAAAAACTGAAAAAAAAAAATCAATCTGAAAGCATGATGTAGCCACTTACTCAACTAGGGCTTTACCACAAAAAAAAATGTCAAGCAGTATAAATTCAGGTCTACATTCATTCAAAACTTAATAGGCTACTATTATATTACGGTCTACGTTCCCTAAATAAGCTATTTCCGTGTTACATCTTAACAATAATCATGAGCAGTAGACCCTAAAACAATATTTTTCCCTCATAACCAAGATTAACTCACAAGAACTGGTTAATAAAACGTCAAACTATGTTAATGTTATGACACCAGATAGATCAGCTCAAATTTGTAATTCTTTAAGTAATTTGACAATCACTTCTTCACAGCAAAATTTCAAAATATGACATTAATCAAACTACCAAAATCATCTAAAGCTATAATCGTAATTTTACTCGAAATCAAGAATGAAAGTGAGATAGATGGAGATTTGGGGCTCTTTTTTCCACTTATTGAAATTTCAATTTTGAAAATAACATGGCACGTGCGAACGTTAGAATCCTAAACCCACCATCCCATGGGTTTTGTATTCCCGTAAGAATCATATTCCTAACCCTAACCACCCTCTGTTCCGCCATAAAGACAACAAACTCTGAAATTTAAAAGAAAAACCAACATAGCTTTCTTTCTGAAAATTATTACAGAGTAATGGGTTCATCTGTTCTTAAAGCTCCTCCAACATCTGTCTTCTATATTGGCAATAACGATCAACAACAGAATCTCTTCTTTTCAAATCTTCGTTTCTCTCGATCCATAAGTGGTCAACTCTGTAAACTTTCTCTTATTAAACCTTTGTCTACAACTTCTTCTTCAATTACCAATAATAGAAAACCCATTACAATAACAGCTGCTCAACAAATTGATAAGCCCATTGCTACTTCTTCTTCTTCTTCAATGCCATCAGTCCTGGAAAACCTTGCATTTCCAATCATGGTAAAACCCTAAGCTCCCTAAATTGTTTAAACGTTATGATGGGGTTTCTTTGACTGTTATTAATTGATTTTAAGGTTACAGTTGTTTGTTATTATTAATTTATATGTATTCCATACTTTGTAATTAAAAGGTTCAGGGTTTAGGGTTTTTCTATTTTTTCCCTAATTCCCTAAACTGTGTGTGTTTATATGAATACTATAGATTCGTGTCGATACCTCTCTGATTCATAAGTGATTACTGAATCTGTATTCGAAAATATATAGATTCCAATTTGAAACTTTTTAGTTTTTTTTGCTGGCAATGGCTTATGTGTTTGAGATTCTTCAAATTATCCTTTTATTTTCTTCTGCACTATGTTAATTTGCATTTGGATCCTAGACAATCTTGTAAGCATTACACTAAGCCACAGTTATTTACTTTCTGTTCGGGCTTCCCTTTTGGGTGGGTTCTCTCGCTGGCAGAAATTATATGAGACCTATAGGTTCATATCAGATATTTATCTGATTCATAAACATAGTTGTGTATGTGTTTGAAACTTACAATATTCATATCAATACTTTTTATATAAGTAATGTGTTGTTGTAGGTAAATGGATGTACTGGAAAGATGGGGAAAGCAATAATAGACGCAGGAGTTTGTGCAGGTCTCCACGTGGTTCCTGTATCATTTGGTAGTGAATCAGAGGCTGGGCAAGTTGTGGAAGTAGGTGGCAAAGAGGTTCATGTACATGGTCCGACTGGAAGAGAAAGTGTTCTTGCTTCTTTGTTCGAAAGAAACCCTGATATGATTGTCATTGACTTCACAGTCCCTGCTGCTGTCAATGGTAGATAATTTCTGAAACCTTTGTAGGGTATTTGTTTGTTTGTTTGTTTGTTTTGCCAAACAAACCATTTCTATTAGAAAATTTGCCAATATACAACCTAACGGCCTCCAAATAAAAGCTGAAGCCCAGCATTCAATAGGATAACTATACAATTCGACAGAATCTAAAGTAAGAATTATGAGGAAATTCAAGCCTAGTTGGAAAATCAGGCATAGAATCATACAAACTGAAACATTTATTAGACATGATTAAATTAAGTTGTAAAGAGAAGACTATTGATATGGTTGATCACATGTCCAAAGTGTTTCTTATATTGCAGCTAATGCTGAGCTTTATTCCAAAGTTGGAGTCCCGTTTGTAATGGGAACTACTGGTGGAGACAGGGAACTTTTGTACAAGACGGTAGAAGATTCAAAAGTTTATGCCGTGATCTCACCACAAATGGGGAAGCAGGTGATCCCTTAAATGTTTCTTTGTTTCAATTTTCAGTTACTAGTTCATTTTCACTTAGAGTGTACATCTGTGATTTCTTGTGGACTAATGCTGTTTATATGGATAGGTTGTTGCATTTATTGCAGCCATGGATATCATGGCAGAGCAATTTCCCGGGGCTTTCTCTGGTTATTCCTTACAGGTCCGATCTTGTTCTTGAAAGATTGTTATTATCTCTGTGATTCGGTGTGTACTATTATATTCCTGACCTTCTTTTTGTTCTTAATCCATCTTATTCATCAACTTCATTTGTTATTTTGAATGATATTCGAGTGTCTGACATATATGTTTTCCTAGGTAATGGAGTCTCATCAAGCAAGCAAATTGGACACTTCTGGAACAGCCAAGGATGTTATCAAGTGTTTCCAAAAGCTAGGGATATCTTATGAAGTGGATCAGGTAGCCTAATGTAATTTCTTGTATCAAAGCTAATAGCTAGATTGAGTACTTGTCTATAAATATTAGTAAGACCTAGTGGTTTTGCGTGGGTTCTTACTTTTCTTAGTGATAATATTAAATTCTTAAACGAAGTTATTGCAGTTAGTGCTTTCAAAACCTTGTTTTGATAATTTAATAATTTCTCGAACAGATACAACAAATACGGGACCCCAAACAACAAGTGGAGATGGTGGGTGTTCCAGAGGAGCACTTATTAGGTCACGCGTTCCATATTTATCATCTAACATCGCCTGACCAAACGTAATTTTCTTGTCCATATATACTGTATCTTTATGCTGAAGCTTAAGTGGCTATAAACCTGTACACATTTAACAATCGTTTTATGGCATGTGTATAGGGTTTCATTTGAGTTCCAACATAACGTTTGCGGAAGATCCATATATGCCGAGGGTGCTATAGATGCTGCCCTTTTCCTGGCTAAGCAGGTAGGATAAGAAAGGAATTGTCTTCCTAAACAGTTTTGTATTAACTTTCTTGTGATATATAATTTTGACCCTTGCACTTTTGTTGCAGGTTCTCTCCAAGGCTGACAAGCATATTTACAACATGATTGATGTCTTACGTGAGGGTAACATGCGATAGTGGTCGGTGAATCGTAAATTCTTACCCCCTTCTATAAAACATTTTTGTTGTACTTGTGGATGTTAATCTATAACAATCAGGTAGATGAAGTTTGGTACTTTTTTTTTTATTTTTTGATTAGATCTTTATGTTGTCATATTCATCTCTATAAGATGGGTTCAGAAGGCTTGTAATATGAATATCATTCCACTGCTCCCACTCATCTTCGGAGTTCGTGACACAAGGTCCTAATTAGAACATTGAGTTCAGTACCGAATTTCATGTGACAAGATCATTGCAGAAAGCGGATACCAGTTTAACTTTTAATGTCTTACTCTAAAGCACTTTTGTCTTTGAGTTAGTTCCATTGAGTCTGTAAATGAGTTCCGTTGAAGTGCCTTCTCAGTAACTTTGCCCTACTGGTGTTTGTACACTTTGTATTCTTTGCTGTTATGCTGAGGTTTCGCTACACTCTTACGTAGCCTTTCTTATACAATCCTGGCCCTGGGTACTTTATTGTTCCGCAACAGAATTACTTCTCCTGCCCTGCTTTTGAACCAACAGTAGTGTCTGCCTTTTCTTTTGGGCTAATCTTGATCACGGTGTTGAGATCAAGGTAAAACTACCTATTCAGTGGGAAAACAATTCTTCTTTTTTCGGATCTTGAAAATCAAAAGCAAGTAGACATGTTTCCTCTGAGGCATGATCAGTTATATTAGAGGATGCGAGGAACTGAAAAATAAACTGGTCCTCTCTGTCCGAAATCAGATTGGCTGAAGGAGAAATCGATGAAACAACTGCTGAGTTAACACTCTTAAGAGAACAAGTTGATCAACTTACCAAGAAAAATATTGCGACTGATAAATCTCTTGAAGAAGAATTCGAAAAGTTAAGCACTGAAGAAGAGTCGGTGAATAACAATCAAGTTGATTCACCACAAGTTTAATCTTTACAAGAATCTTTTCTTATGATTAAACCAAGAAATCAGATTAGGCAATAATCTACTGGTTTTCTTCTTGCTCGGTTTATTTTTACATTGACACAAAAAGTAAAAAAGAAAACTAGAAGTTGATCAAAAAAATTATTAACAGCTATATATATGTGTAGACATGCACTTTCATGTCCCCTATATTCAAAAACAGGATGGTGTGTATACAGAAGTCTTTCTCCAATGCTAGATTAGTAAATTGATTACCTTCTCTTTTTCAAGCATCAAACTCCCGTCTACAAAAATCTCCAATAGTGAGCGATACAGCTCTTGTGAACTCTTGGCAGCAGAGAAGTGATGACAGTTTGCTGGAGGACCAAAAATGCAGAAGGAAAAGATGTCTGTCTTCTGGCACAAGACAAGAATGAAACATGGGAAGCGTTAAGAGAGCAATGATAATAAGTAGAGACTAAATGTCAAAATAATCAGCTTATTGCAAGGAAATCAGAAACTGCACAATATTGAGATATGTAGCAAGAAACAGGAAAGTGAGTGAGGGCAGAAAGAGAACAACCTAACTAGAAAAACCTGGTTTGTAAATTGCAGTTTGTTGATGTTTGCAGAAATTCATTTGTTAGCTTGGGTTTCAGGTTTCCTCTTCAATCCACTTTTATTCTAGCAAACAGACAATACAGAAAGATTGATTTTGACATATGGTGATCCCTTTCCAAGACTGCGATCATATCCTTAACAGAGATAGTACGGCCAATCTTTCTACCAGATATCCTCATTGCACCTACAGAGAAACAGAGATGTACAGCGCTGGGGAGAGTAAGACCATGAAGTTTGGTGAGTATTATAAAAATCAAACACTCAAAGATAGATACCAAACTGATGTTGGTCTGGAGGGGCCTCTATCTTCATTCCCAGACTGAGCAGCAGAGGACATTCCCGCCACTCCATGATGCTTTTGCCGGGCTTCCTCAGCCATAAGTTGCCATTTGGAAAGTATATCATCAGCTCCAAGAGCAGAACGCGCGGCAATGTTAGCAGCCACTGTTTTCATTTTATCATCATTTACCTTTTTGTTTGCCTGCACATACAGAAACAAGAAATTTTGAGAGAGAGAAATATCCTAACTATTGACCAATTCCAACAGGCATACTGCCCGAAGAGGTACAAATTGAGCTGATGGGTCATCAACACATGATGAATTTGAGGATGAACATTTTCTTTTGCCTGTGTGATACCTTAAGAGATTTTAAATGACCTTCATTCTTATACTCTCCATCATCCATTACACTTCCCTCGGCCTGCAAAACAAACATGTCAGTTATACCCGACTCGCTGTCAGAGTTACTGCCAGCATGGCACAGAAGGGTCTGATACAATCACATGAATATGCATAAGTTTTACCACACATGATGGAAGCAGCTAACTAAAAGCAAACACAAAAAATATGCATAAGTTTTAATCTATGCCTTATTTCTATTTTTTCATTTAACAAGCAAGGGTGATTCACCATGTTTATGCACATCCATACAAAAATTAAATTAAACAAGATAACCAGATAAAATTTGAAATAGAGGTAAGAAGATATCCAGGCATTATACTGGTCGTAATTAGGCAAGTTCGATAATCAAAAGATAATTAGGCAAGCCATCTGATCAATGTGAACCCCACTCTCGACGCAAGCTGTGAGTAGTTCTGCAGTTGACAACTACTGCAGCTCTCTATTCCAGTGTCATACAAGATATGTATTTGGTTTAATAGCGCTTATTATGCTACAACCTGTTGTTTATTTTACATTGAATTAAAGAAGGCCTTTTAGCAAATTTTGAATTCTAGCAAAACTACATGTGACCCATTTGCTATAAATAGCGAAGAGGGGAGGACGAGACACTATTCTTCTCTCCCTCTGCCTGCACTCTCTAACTCTATTTTTCCTACACTTTGACTTATACACGGAACTTGATCACCATACTAAATTTTAAATTTTAAATTTCGGTAGTTTAACCAAATGAGCTGACAAGCATATTAAACCTAAATTAAGCTCAAAGAACCAAAAGTACATGGAACCAAATGCACAGTTTAAACTTTTCATGTGTTAGATTGTATCAATTGGAACACTCAGGATACTCACTTCATTGAGTTGCTGGATCTTTTCTGCTTCTTCAACCTGTTTCTTCTCCAAAATCTCTGCCTGGTTCATGAGCAAAACTTGGTATCGCACATCTGAGGTAATAATAGTTTGATGGCTCAGCCTTTCAGTATCCGCCCTCTGCACAATTTCATACAGAATCGTGTAAAATAGATGACATCTTAACTAAATTAGGGCAATGAAGAAACATGTATTAACCTTTTTTGACAGTCTGATAAGTTCGCTTATTAATCCACTCAGTCTCCACTCTACACCCTGAAACACAATTGGATATTGATAAATTTTATGCCCTACATGGCCTATAAAAGTCACCAAGAAAGGGAACAATTAGCTGCATATATCTAACTCAAGCAAAGGAACAACATGAACCAAGCCTATGCCCTACGGTAAAAACCGTAGGGGTACGGAGTGCTAAATTGCATAAATCTGCCAACAAGTATCCCCTATTTTCATTAATCTTCACTTATTCATTCATAAGGACACGCCAATTTTTCTCCTTTTCATCAGTCCACGTACACCGTCAATGGCTCCCGGAGATGAAAAGATGATTCCACATTTCAGCTGCCAGTACTTAACAGTGAAACAAGATGTGGGGACTGGGAGCCAACTCCGAATTTGTCCCACATAAGGGATCATCGTGATACCTCGTCTCATGTGGTAATTTATACCAATTTTGTTGGAAAAGACTTCTGAGGGAGACCTTCTTACTTTCCAAACAGCGGTCATCCCCTGATCCCCATATCCTCGTCATAGAAATCAATAGCTGAAACGATCTTCATCATTTCCTGCCCACCATACCAGTTCTCTTTGTTTGTTTTCGAGTCTAATATATTCTCATAATGCTTGTGGCTCCTCTCAGAGATCGGAAAGTTAATCGGAAAATCAAGAAAAGTGTTGGAGACGATTTGGAAAGATATGAAATGACAGAGTATGGAGAGAATCAGAGAGAAAAATGGGTTGTCTCTTCTTTTTTTGATTATAAACGTCCCCCTTTTACAACCTGGAGTAATCAGTACTTATACTTTGATTAAGCTAATCTAAAAAACAAAATTAAACTTTCTAACTGAACTAACCTAGCTGACTAATCTGACTCGACTAACTAACTCCCGTTATTGACCAAGTGGTCAACACGAGTAACCATCTGACTAATCTTCCTCCTGGGTGCTCGATTCCTAACAATTCCCCCTTCTGAAATTCACCTTGTCCTCAAGATGATCATACATTGTATTCATCCCCAAATCCAGGATATCTCTGAGAAAAATCCTCAGAATTCTCCCAAGTAGCATCAGATTCATCCTTCCCTACCCATTGCACCAACCATTTGGTGTTCAGAACTCTATTACCTTCTGAGTCCCTGCTGATAACCAGTTTCCTGCCAACAATCTTCAAGGGAATGTCTTCCTGACTATCTGCTAAGGAAGGAAGAGCATGTACTGGTTGAACATGAGCCCCCAGTTGTTTCTTTAAACAACTTACATGGAAAACTAAATGTAGTTTGCTATGGAGAGGGAGTAGTAGCCTGTAAGCAACCTTTCCAATCCTCTGAATAATTCTGTAAGGACCAAAGAATCTGGGCAGGAGCTTGTGGAATGAATGCCCTGCCAGAGATTTCATCTGATATGGCACCAATCTCAGGAAAACCATATCATTCACCTGGAATTCCCTTTCAGTACGCCTCTTATCTTCCTGGTTCTTCATTCTTTGCTGAGTCATCTGTAAATTGTTGCGCAGCAATTTCAACATCTGGTCCCTGCTCTGAAGCTCTTCCTCCACTGAGTCTACCTTGGTTGTACCCACTTCATGAGAGTGAATGAGTGGAGGTGGGTACCCATACAACACTTGGAATGGAGTCAATTTAGATGATGTATGATAGGAAGAGTTATAGCTCCATTCTGCCCAAGGCAACCATTTTACCCAGGAGTTAGGAGCATGAGATGCAAAACACCTCAAATATGTTTCAATACATTTGTTCACCACCTCAGTTTGTTCATCTGCCTGAGGATGATATCCTGAACTCATGCAAAGCTTGGTCCCACTCAAAGCAAAGAATTCCTTCCAGAAATTACTAAGAAATACTGTATCTCTATCACTTATTACTGAAGTTGGCATCCCATATAGCTTGGCAACATTGTCAACATACACCTGTGCTACTAATGTTGCTGTGTAAGGGTGAGCAAGGGCCATAAAATGAGCATACTTAGACAACCTGTCCACCACAACAAATTTCATAGTTTTGTTCTTGGATCTAGGTAATCCAATGATAAAATCCATACTCACTGAAGTCCAAACCTGTTCAGGAACTGGCAATGGTTCCAACATCTCAGGTGGAGCACATGTTTCATATTTGTTCTGTTGGCAAATGAGACACTCAACTATGAATTTTTTAATGTCCCATTTCATTCCAACCAATAAAAGCTTCTCTTAACCCTCTGATATGTCTTTAGGACTCCATGATGACCAGACATTGGACTAGGGTGTAGTTCTTCAAGCAGTTTATCTTTCCATGGAGAAGTGGGACTGAGTACAATCCTTTTCTTGTACTTAAGGAACCCATTCTCATAATTGTAGTTATTAGATGGGAAAGCACATGTGCAATGGAATGTTTTCATCAATTCTTTAATATAGCTCTCCTTCTCTAGGTGTTGCCTTAGGTCATCCATCCAATTGGAGTACGGATATGATATTGCTATTAACTCTGGCACTGGTGCATCCTCATACCTTCTGGAGAGAACATCTGCTGCCTTGTTATCACACCCTTTTTTGTACCTTATTTCATAGTCATATCCCATTAGTTTACTTACCCATTTCCTTTGAAATGTGGTGTTGGCCTTTTGTTCCAGGAAGTATTTTAAACTCTGATGATCTGTTCTAATTACAAAATGTTTTCCTTGTATGTAATGTTCCCATCTACTTATGGCATGCACTATGGATATCAACTCCTTCTCATAGGTAGATATTGCATCATTTCTAGCCCCCAGATTCTGGCTAAAGAAAGCAATGGGTCTTCCATTTTGCTGGAGCACTGCTCCAATTCCAGTGTCTGATGCATCACATTCAATCTCAAAAGGAAATGAAAAATCAGGTAAGGCTCAACATGATTTGCTTCAATCTAGCAAATGCCTCATCTGCCTTCTCATTCCAATAAAAATTATTTTTCTTGGTTAACTTAAATAATGGGTGTCATATCTTGCCATAGCCAGGTATAATTTCCTGTAGTATCCAGTGAGGCCAAGAAATCCCCTAAATTTCTTGAGTGTGGAAGGAAGTGGCCAGTCTTGAACTGCCTTCAGTTTTTCTGGATCAGGTGAGACTCCCTCACTGGTGACAATGTGGCCTAGATAATACACTTGCTTACCTCCAAAGTCACATTTGGACTCCTTGAGATATAGTTGGTGCAGCTCCAACAACTTAAATGTAAGCTCCAGATGGGTGAGATGTTCCTTCCATGATTTGTTGTACACTAGGATGTCATCAAAAAACACTAGAATAAACTTCCTTAAGTATGCCTTAAAAATCTCATTCATGAGGTTTTGGAAAGTAGCAGGAGCATTTGTGAGCCCAAATGGCATCACTAAGAACTCATACAATCCTTCATGAGTTCTAAAAGCAGTTTTTTGGATGTCTGCAGCTAACATTCTTACTTGATGGTACCCTGATCTCAAATCTAGTTTAGAAAAACATTTAGCTCCAGGTAGTTCATCTAGGAGGTCATCAATCAAGGGTATTGGGTAGTTGTTCCTCACAGTCATCCTGTTAAGATCCCTATAGTCCATGCACATCCTCCAAGTCACATCCTTCTTCTTAACTAGCAACACTGGAGAGGCAAAAGGACTGTGACTTGATCTATAAATCCAGAGTCGAACAAGTCCTTGACTGCAGACTCTATTTCATCTTTCTGAACAGGACCATACCTATATGGTTTCTTGTTTACTGGCTTGGAGTCAGGCAACAGTGGTATTTGGTGATCACAGCTCCTGTTAGGAGGGAGAGTTCTTGGGGTATCAAACAATATCCTGTACTTCCACAGTAATTGTTGTAATTCTTGAGACTCAAGAGAAGTTAAATGATCTTTACTCTTTACTTCTTCTTCTAAGTTACATAAATAGTATGCCATCTTGGAAGAACTGAGTAATCTCTCCATTTGCTTTATAGACACTACCTCTGTTAAAGGATCTGGAGTCTCTAGCTGCTTGATCTTGTACTGCTGCCCATCCTTCTTAAATTCCATGGTGTAGTTAGAGAAATTCCAAGATATGGTTCCCAGAGATGAAATCCATTGTACTCCTAGGACTAAGTCACAACCTCCTAGAGGGAGAGCTTGCAGATCAATCAGTCCCTTAAAGCTTCCTAGTTCAATTGGACAATTCTTGAAATGACCTCCACCATTCACAACCACCATCAGCAACCATGACCTTGACAGAGTTTTCTTCTTGAGGAATCCATTTTAAATTCTTGATAAATCTGGCATCCACAAAGTTGTGTGTACTTCCAGAATCTAATAAGATTTTCACATCAATTCCTTTGAGTTTGCCTGCTACTTTCATTGTCTTGACATTTGGTAATTGGCTGATACCAAAGTATGCACACTCACTTAGTTGTATGGCTGAGGTACTGGATTGTTCTTTCTCATTGGCCAGTATCTCACTCATTTCCTCAGTAGCTTATTCTAACAGATCTAGAAGTAATAATTGTGATCCACCAGTCTTGGATGATCTCTCTTTGCACATGTGCCCTCTGAACCATTTGCTATTACAATAGTAGCATAGATTGTTCAAGGTTCTTTTTGTTACTGCAGATGGGGAAATTTTCTTGTATTCTAATTTGGGTACTACCTTAGTTGGAGCTATAATATTTTGAGAAGGATTACTAGAATTATTTTGCACAAATGATCTCTGATACTGTTTAGGATTATAGGAATTGAGAGTTTGTACCTTGGTATTTAGCTGTGCAGCCACTGAGATTGCTTCATGAACTGTTGAGGGTTTAAGAATCTGGACATCATATCTGAGTTCATCCTTAAGTCCTCCAATGATACAGCTATCCATTGCTTTTTGTGAGAGTCAAGTGGTTCTTATAGCAAACTTCCTGAAAGAAGAAACATATTCTTGGAATGTTCCTGTTTGTTTGAGCTGAAACACTGAAGAAGCAAAGTCTATATAGTCTGTTGGACCAAACTCCTTCCATAATTCCTTAACAAATTCCTCCCAGGTTGGACTATTGGTATCATACCCCTGCAATGATACCATTGAAGAACATCTCCTTATAATTGGAAGGATATTGTGGTTACCTTTTGGGATGGATGAACATTATAAAATCTAAAGTACTGCTCAGCCTTGTAGATCCATAATATTGGATCTTCTCCCTTCACAAATCTGGGCAGATCTACTCTAGTTTGTGAGGTTGTCCTGAAATTTTGGTTAATATCATTTCTTCTTGAATTGTTTTCCTCTACTGGATGAGTACTCTCTTCACCTTCAGGATGAGAATGTGTGCCATTCCTCAGATTGTCAGTTGTATGATTTGGCCGGCTTTCTTGCATGAATTGAAGGATAGCTTCCATTCTGGAACTGATCAAATTTACCTGAGTCTGGACTGAATTTATACTGTTGTTCATATTAGTATTGGATGTCTCTATTTGCAATGAGAGATCATCTAATCGGTTTGTTATTACATCCATCCTACTAGTAGCAGCATTTAAACTTGTAGATATTCTGGTTGTTCTATCATTCAGGGAGATCATTTCTCCATTGATTTCAGTCCATCTTTCTTCCAGATTAGGTATTGTTGAAGTGTGATTTGACATGATGAGGATCGAATCAGGATTTAAGCCCTGATACCAATTGATAGCTCCTCCCAGAGATCGAAAAGTTAATCGGTAAATCAAGAAAAGTGTTGGAGACGATTTGGAAAGATATGAAATGACAGAGAGATATGGTGAGAATCAGAGAGAAAAATGGGTTGTCTCTTCTTTTTTTGATTATAAACGTCCCCCTTTTATAACCTGGATTAATCAGTATTTATACTTTGATTAAGATAATCTAAAAAACAGAATTAAGCTTTCTGACTGAACTAACCTAGCTGACTAATCTGACTCGACTAACTAACTCCCATTATTGACCAAGTGGTCAACACGAGTAACCATCTGACTAATCTTCCTCCTGGGTGCTCGATTCCTAACACAGGCCCAGACTGGATCACTTACTTCTTAATCCTAATTAACTCTCATTCGACCAATTTCTCATGGTATAGCTGCCACGGTTAGGGTTTGGGTGAGTTTTCTTTTCAAACGCTATTTTACATCTAGTTTCCCAAAGTTTCCACCAAATTATCACTAGATTGCATAAGATACTAGAGTCTGTGTTTCTGAAAACTAACCTTGAAAGCTACTTCCTCTGTTTGCCTAAATTGAAGGACATCACGTTTTGAAATGTCAAATCTAGAACATTGCTCCGGTTTGAATCAATTTGATTGATAAAAGAAGATAAATGTTAGTTCTTTCGACTCAATTCACTCTTATTCTCTCGTACACATCTTACGTGCACATGGCACACAATCATAACCAGACTCACTTAGAGTACACCTCAAACAGATACACTCATTCACACACACATGTTATTACCCTCCCTCAAGCTCAAGGGGGTTTGAAGAGGCTATTTGAGATTGCACATGCACTCATTCACACACATAGTACATTAGATATTGAAGTTCAAACAAATGGAGCAGAGATCGAACTCTATTATAAAGAGTAGTAGCTAGTAAGCATAATAGCAGTTGGTGTGGCAACAACAGTTGGTGCAGGTAAAAGTATCAGCAATTCAGTAGTTGGTGTAAGCCAAAAGTAAGAAACATGAGTAGAAGAAAGCAATATCAGCTGAAAGAGAACATACCAAAGACAGAGTTGACCAGCAATACTAATGTAGGTGAAAAAGGTGATGCAGGTGTAAGAAGTAGCCAGAAAGTATGAGCAACAATGACAGTTGATGCAATATGTGTTGTAGGAGGAGACGTATTGAAAAGAAGTTGTAGGACATAAATAATTGGTAACCTGCTTATTCTTTCTTAGCAGTTGCAGCAGTAGTTGAGCAACAATGGCATAAAAGAGATGATATCAATTGAAGTTGTCCCTGTAGTTGATATAGCTTGGCATTGAACAAGAAATAAGCTCCCAAACACCATAATAACAAAAACTGAAATCTGATGAAGCTTGAGCATTGATTGTAGAATCATATGCAGTAGTAACCAAACTCTCGAATTAACTGCAAAAAATCTTCACAAAGCTGCAGAATACCAAGCAGAGCAAAGTATATGCTCAACCTTGTACCACACAGACTCACACATAACAAGAACAGATTCAAGAATTGAATCATTTTATTTCGAACAAAAACAAAGACCTAACTAAGATAGAGATGAACAACAGGCTACACACTCATACATATGCAGACTCAACAAAGAGAACTCCAATATGTATACCAGTATCATCACCAATTTCACTTTCAAACATCATCATCAGTTTCATCATTTACACACACAAGCCAATACACTCACATACAACCACTGTGAGGACTATAACAAAGTCTCATTGAAGTTCTCAAACTCAAGGTTCTACTGAATTTAAGAAGAAACTCTCTCCACTATTCAATGGAACAAAATTAAACCTCTCTCTAACTAACACTTGTAGCAGAAATTAGTATGCTCCATTTGGATAAATTCAGGAATTAGTACCAGTAGGACTTGATATAAGAACTAGGTTAAATTCAAACCAAGTTATGATGAAAAACATTGTCTGATGATGGAAGTGAATGTTTGAGATAGTGATGTAGAAATCAGACACATGAAATCAAATTTGAAGTAAGCAAAAAATAAGATTCGAGAATACCAACGTTGATTCGATTTAAACAGTTGAGGTAGAAAAATCAAGTTTCATCAAAAAACGAAATTGCAAACCTAAATTTCCAAGAGCTCAAGTGATTTAAACCAAATTTCAAATCTGAGAATTATGCTTGATTCTGTTTGAAGACGTAGCAGGTATCTAAATGAAGCCCTAATTTCTACCAATAACTAACCACATACCATAAACTTCATGAATCCTCAGCATCAAGATCAGAAGTAGCAGCAGTAAATGAGTTGAATGGTGGTGGTGGTGGTGGTGGTGATGAAAATAGCAGGAATCGCCAAGGACGACGTTGTTAAGCTTTCCCCTCGATGATACCATAGTAACATTAGGAAACCCTGATGTCTACATTGCTCTTGTTTGAATCAATTTGATTGATAGAAGAAGATAAATGTTACAGACACAGGTTATGAGGTTATACAGCTCTCTCGACTTAATTCACTCTCATTCTCTCCTACACATCACACGTGTACATGGCACACAATCATAACCAGACTCACTTACACTCTCAGTATACCTCACCCACATACACTCATTCACACACTCACATGTTATTAGAAGTACTAAAGAAGAATATGGAAACACATCATAGCCTAGAAGTACTAAAGAAGAATGTGGAGACACATCATAGCCTAGAATGAAAAAATGATAGTAATATTTTTCTAAAAATGGGCGGAGTATTATATAAGACTCGAGAATTAACTATAATTAATAAATTTTATTTAGAAGATCTCTAACTTTTTTTTCCCTTTTCCAGTTTCACATATCCTTGGAACTTGTTACAAATTTTCCCAAGGACCCTTTAACTAACAGTTGTTTCAATTGTTAGTTTGATAGGAGTTGTTGCTTTAGTAGAATTACCAACATCCTTGCCTTTTTTTCTTGCTTGCTTTTATTCTTAGATGAAGATGAAGATTCAAGGGATTGTTTTATGCAGTGCGAATCACTAGCATAATTATAATAACCTTTGGCTACTTTGTTATTTAGGTCTTCGTGGTGATTCTCTAGCTTTATCTAACCATTCAAACTCATTACAATTTGATTGATTTAGGCACCTCATGAATCTCCTTCATTTGTTTGGCATCAATTTTTGCTTCCTAAACACTTTGTATCTCCCCATATTTTCTACACTTTGAATACAGGTTTGGCATTGGATGGCTAAATGTGAAGTTTCCTTGCAAATTTGACTGTTGCACTGATGCTCAACACACTGTGACCATAAAAAAATAATTTGTGTTACCTCTTGTTTGTAAATATAATAATTAGTGTTACATTTTATCCTGGCTAGTTTTAGGCCTACCCGAATTATTTCAAGCCTACTACTAAAAGTTAAAAAGAATATTTTAAAGTAAATGCAAAAACCCCTATCCAACTATTTATGTTAATGCCTAATTTGCCCGTAATTAATTAGTGTTAATTATTTCAATTAATAGTTGTTTAATCGTCTTAGTTGTGAAATCAACTAGTGTTAAGTGATCATCAAAACTTGCAAAAATCTCATAAATTTTGATTTTTTTTAAGTTAATCAACCTAGAATCAGTGGATACGAAGGATAACATATGCCGATTCTAGGTTGGTGTTCTTCAATCACGAAGAACATTAGAATCGGTGGATATTTCCTTTAACAAAGGATAATTCCTACAATCGGTCGATGTTGGTGTTATTATGAACGATTCTACTACACTTTCATTGAACACAAATTTCATTCATAGTTTAGGAAATTAGCACATTGCATTGCGTAGTTTAGAAAATTAACGCATTGCATTACATGATCTAGTACGCGTATTCTTGAAGATCGCACATTAATACATCGTTAATGAACCTCCGAGCATGTTTGTTCAACACGGTGTATTCCCTCGGAACCTCGCATGCATGAATATTGTATCCTCGTTTCATATTCGTCATAGGCTATGGAATTGTTCGACCTGAAATTAAACCGGTTACATATTAGTATGCGAAAATCAAACAACGAGATAGGGATAAACAAGGTGAGTTACTCACTTTCTCGCTATGAGAAGCTTGGGGATGATGCTCGGCAACCATTCTTTTAATTTTACGAAACTCTCGCATTTTTCTTTTGATGTAGCCGAATCTAAAAGCTATGTCTACCCATTTCTGATGGTTAGGATTCACGGTGCGCTCATAGAAGAATTCTTTCACTCTCTTCCAAAACATAGAATAAATTTCGTACGGACATTCGTGAAGGACGGGAATGAACGGCTTGACGAGATCTGTATCTTCTTCTGGTTCCCATGTCATTTTCCCGGCTATATTTGAGTAGTGGATCAAGTGGGGTGAGCAAAAGGTGTAAGTTTGGGGCAACTTGGGTCTAGGATAGAGGTCCTTCTTATATAGAGGAAGACCCAACGACTAGTTTTTTTCGAAAAACTCTGTATGAATCGTTCGATGTGTAAGCTCACATCAAATGATTTAGTGTTATCAAAAATATTGAAAACTAGGCTTGCTAGAATTGGTTGATAAATATATCCACATCGAACGATTCTAGGCTATAAAAAACAAGAAAATTAGGCTCTCTGCATAGAATAGTTCGATATGGATGCTCACGTCGAACGAGTCTTCCTTAAAAAAACAATAGAAAAATTGATTTTTCTCTGCCTAGAATCGTTCGATATGGATTTCCACATCGAACGATTCTTCCCTAAGAAACCAACAAAAAATTGGGATTTTTCTCTGCCTAGAATCGTTCGATATGGTTGTCCATATCGAACGATTCTACCCTAAAAAAATAGTCGGAAATTGTCTTTTTCCAAGTCCAGATAATCATTTTATATGAACGTTAACATCAACCGATTCTGAATCCCTGGATTTTTTTTTGCACTTTTGGTCAGAATCGTTTGATACGAGGACACATATCCAACGATTGCAAACTTATAGTTTCTCCCGAAATTCATAATCGTTCGATAGTTTTATCCACATCGAACGATTTTTTCTTTAAAAATAGCCAGAGTGCCAATAATAAATTGGCCCGAAGTAATTATTTTGTCGTATCTTAACAACACAATAATTTTAAAACCAACTAAATTCATTCCTTCATAAACTAATAAACTTAATAATCCATATGTTTAAATCTGAACGACAAACATAAATTAAAGACATAATTACCCATAGTGAAAGACATAAGTACGAAAAACAAAAATGTATTTATTCATCCTCATTTTCGCCTTCCCCATGACCACGACCACCTCGTCCTCATTTGGCAGGTCCTTGTTGGTCATCTCTGCCTTGTCCACTACTTGATTCACCGCGAGCATCCTTTTCCACTCTTGATTTTCTTGTTGGCACCGGCTCCGCCGCCTCCCCAAACGTAGCACCAACTTGTTCATCCTCCAGATCCTGGTATTTTTCAAACTTCGCCTAGTTCGCCATAACATGTTCTCCTCTCCCGATACACATTTTTGTTTTATTGGTCACATACATGATCCGTCTTCTCTATTTTTTCATTTTAAACAAAAACAAGTTACAATTCATGCTAAACCATCTTAACATACCATAAAAGACCACAATACGTAGCATGACATTGAGAGCTTTATCTCGGTCCTTGATCAAGGCCTCTCGACTATTCATATCACACGAGTGTAAGAAACGTTGAGGTACCACGACATATACCCCGGGATGGCTTCAGCATCTGAGTTCACAGCCCTACCCATTCCATATAAGTGACCCCCCTCCCCTCCCAAACAGCGGATGACGGTAAAAGATGGTGAACAATTACCTCAATATCGTTCTCAAGGGACTTACATTTGGACATGTAAATTTGTATTTGACTGCATCAGAGATCTTCTTCACAACACCACATTGCCTCGCCACTATTTTCGGGTTGTACATTACATAGCCTTTAGGGTGAAACATAGGTACATGGTAACGTTGTTCCTCGCACCCAACCATCTTTCCTTCTGCAAATGCTTCCTTGTAAGGGTGAAAGACAACATTTATCGTCGTCAAGTCGTCCAGTTGCCGCCTCAGATCAAGGAGGTCCTTCTCCTGACTCTGGCCCTTACCGTTGAAGGAATATCTACTTCCAAAAAAAATTCCATCCCAATTCCATTTCACACTAGTCCTCTTAGAAAACTCTGGGATGTGCAAATATATCCACACCTGCATTAACGTAGGAATATATGTGAGAATACGAAAAGTAAGATAAACAAAACTCCATAACTACACCCCTTGAATTACCTGGAGAAGAGACACATTACCTCTGACTTGGGTCATGTCTTCCCTAGGGAAACAAAGAAACATGTACTAACCTGTTTTGACAGTCTGATAAGTTCGCTTATTAATCCACTTAGTCTCTACCCTACACCCTGAAACCCAATCGGATTAAAGCACAACTAAACTCCACCATGAGAAAGGTAAATTTTATACTAGTATCTTACCACTGATAGGCAAAATGGCACATTGCTGCTTATATGATTTATACCATATTTGGAAACTGTCACAAATTACAGAAACCAAGATGTTAAACCCTGACTTTGATTTTAGCTTCACTTTGTAGCTCATATGCAAATAACACGCATAACCAAAACTGCATAAAGACAGGATAGAGGAGTTCGTAATTGATAAGTGCCACCTTCTTTAGAAAAGGGTTTTTCTGCAAAAGCATTTCTTCCTCTTGTTGCACGATTCTTTGAGACGCTTCTAAAGCTTGGCTATCCCTTTTAAGCATGGCGATTAGCAACTCTTGCTCTTCCTGGTATAAAACAAAATCTTTGGTAACTTCCAAATGTGTGAAACGTGTACTCTTTGGCTTATTAGCTTGCCTAAACTTGCAATTAAGGCATACTTAATAATGGAATGTTTTAATGAAAATAATACCCAGTACTTAACTCTTGTGCCAGCAACAACATCATTAAGATCTTCGATGCTTTGATAAATTCCCTCAGATACCTTTTGCTTTTGACTGTGACAAGAGATCAACCTTGTAGCAGCATGTTTTTCAACGAAATAAAATTTAAATGTAGGCTCAGGATTACAAATTGACAATACATGAACCGCATTGATCATCTACAATTAGAAGCAAAAGTAGAGAACTATTTTACCTTTCCTGGGTGAGGAAACTCCATGTGCACCAAGTCGTTTCTTTTGGACAACTGAAGGAACACAACCAGAAGTACTAGGTGTGAGCTGAGAGTGCATCTTGGATTACAAAGTCGTAACAAAATCGGGAAGAAAAACAACAACAAATTACTTCTAACTAAAAAACATATAGACATAATTATGAATCCCCATTTGAAAATTCTAATCACTCATCTTCTCATCACAAAAGTAAATACCAAAATGTCTATGAATCCATACAAGGACTCGGCACACAGCAAGACAACCATATACAGATAATCAGTGCACTTATGAAATAACATCCATGATTCCTAAGACTAGCTTAATGTCATAAACTTTAGATCACTGTTTCTCTAATTTCCAATAACTGCAACAAATCTAAGATTTAATCCATGATGACCTAGAGAGATTTGTAAAACAAACATAAATCTTGCAGAAATATTAAAAATTGTACAAGTAAAAGATATAGAATCCAAAGAGTCGCAAATCTTATCATCATCATGTGCATCAAGTCGTTCCTTCTTGCCAACTGAAGCAGGCTTCTTTCGAGGTGTTTTTACAACAACACAACTAGAAGTACTAGGTGTGACATGGGACTACATCTAGGATTACATTGTTGTACCAAACCGGAAAAAAATGAATAACTGCAACAAATCTAAGATTTCAATCCACGATGACATAGAGACAGATTTATAAAAGAACAAAAATTATGCAAAATTATACAAATAAAATGAAAGATGATAAAGAATTCAAAGAAAACCCAAACCTCATCAAACTCATCAAGAAGTTTCTTGATCGGAGATTACATTTCAATTATTAGACCTAATTATGTTAACAAGAATTATCAATCAGTAACAGGTCATCATTCATAAAAATAAAATGAAGGATAGGTTAAACTGGAATTTAGTGAGAGGAAAGTAGAGAGAAAGAGAGAAATTGAGAGGAGGAGAAGGAGGATGGATTGTTAACGGAAGATGTCTGATCTGATCCCGGTAATGCTTGATCATTTTATTTTGCCTCCCTCCTCTCTTAAAGTACTTGACTTCTCAAATAAATAAGGAATCGGGATCGGAACGGAATATATCCGATGGGAAATTTATTAAATGGTCCAAAGACCCATGATCCATTTAATCTAGGGTCCAGCCAGAAATTTGTTTTAACCGGAGGTCCAAAATCCTTTTACTACAAAAGATTATCTTCTTGCGCTTCACAACTCACGTGTAAACCACGTACAACAACACACATATTTAGAAAAGACCCGTTACATCTCTTTCAGTTTTTAAAACCACCTGAAACTAAAAATTAGGTATTTCAAAATCAAAACTGAAAAATAAACTCTTCATAACAAACGTAAATGAAATCGGTTCAGTTCCGAAATCAAAACCCCAGCGAAAACAAATTCAAAAATCATCAAAAGTAGAAAATAGATCTGAAGAGATAACAAAGAAAAACAATCACAGGGAGAGTAATACATAAATCAAAAAAAAAATGAAAAGAAAAATTGATAGAACAATCAAAGAAACAGATATATATGAAGAAAATACTCATGAATCTCCAGCACCAAAAACAAAAAAGAAGAAGAAATCTGATGTTGTTGATTCTCCAGCACCATCGAAAAAGAAGAAGAAACCTGCTCCTCATGTTGATTCTCCAGCATCATCGAAGAAGAAAAAGAAGAAGAAAGTTGCTTCTCATGTTGATTCTCCACAACCTACAAAGAAGAAGAAGAAAGCAGTTTTTGTTGATTCTCTAAAACCATCAAAAAAGAGTTCGAAAGCTCTTGTTGTTCATTCTCAATCACCATAAAAGAAGAAGAAGAAAGGTGTTGTTTTTTCTGGTAAAAAAATAATGATTCTAATCTTTTAGTAAATCTCCATATCTTCTATTGCTTCTGCTTCTGCTATATCAATATTTTATACACTTTAATTTTTGATTTTCGGATCAGTACATATCAATATGTATATACTTTCTTCATGTTATAGGAGTTAGCTCTAGCATAAAATATCGGTATATATTGATATGTACTTTGTTCTAGTTTTTCAATTGGATCAGTACATATCAATATATACTTTTTTCATGTTATAACAGCTAGATCTATCATACATGATAAGTATATATTGATATGTACTTTGTTATAGATCTAGCATACATGATAAAATATATACTAATATGTACTTTATTCTAGTTCTAAAATTAGATAAGTACATATCAATATATAGTTTGTTCATGTTATAGATATAAATCATATATATATATATATATATATATATATATATATATATATATATATATATATCAATATATATTGTTCTATATTGTAGTACATAGTGATATACTGTAGGGTTATTGACAGTGTCTTAATTATATAGTTAGTGTGAAGAAAACACAAAGAAGGCAAAAGCACCTGCAACTTCTAGGAAGATCTACAGAAGTGGTTTCAAGGGGATTTTCTCACTTGTTAAAGCAATCAAGGATGAAAGGCTTGAGTTGAGTGAAACTCAGTTGAGGATCATTGGTGAACAATCATATGAGAACCTTTTTTGATGTTCTGGTACACAGATCTTGGTGAAGATCACTGGATAAAGAATGAAATTACGGTGACCAATCTGATACAATGTTATAAGAGAAACAAAGTTGTGAATGAGGTCACATTTGAGTTCAAAAGGCATGGAGATTCACATATTCTGAAATCCACCCCTGAACAAATGGGTGTTATATTTGGAATGGCAAGAACAGGAAAAAACAACACGAAAATATGTCAAGGGGTGGATATCGCAACAATGCTTTCTTCCAAAGGTTCTTTGGTGATGTAGAAAAGAGTAAAAAGGTAAATAGAGTGACGATACAAGAAAAAATCTTAAAATTCTAAGAAACAAAACCAATGAAAAGGAAAGTGAAGAAGAATCTGAAGAAAGTGGGAGAGTACAAGCAATGAAGAAAATGAACAAGAAAAGAGTGAGGATAAAAGTGAAAAAGTGAGAGATGCTGAAGACCTTGTAAGGATTATATGCTTGTTCATGTGTATCATTTTATTTTTCACAATAAAAGATACACATGCCTTGACTTAAAAGTACATTGGTCTTGTGGAGGATCTCGAGGCTGCAAAGAATGTGTCATTGCCAGATTTAATACATTCTTTCTTATAAAAGTCACTCAATGAAAATGTAAATACAGTCGAGAATAATATCGGATGTCTGAACTATTTATTGCTAATAATACGTACTAAAAATCTATTTAGTAATTTACTCAATGAAAATCATGATTTACTTCTAACCTTGTTTTGGTGTATTTTTTTTTCCAAAACATATTTGGTATGCAGAGCATACCTATTTGTTGGAACCGGAGGAAATAAAGACGAAACCGGAAAATAAGTTTGTTCCAAGAGCTGTCAAATGGAATCCGACAAACTTATGTGCTGCACTCCAAAAAGACATTGATACAACTGAATATGAGGTAAGAAAATATGTACTTTAATTAACACAACATGTATTAATTTATGATGTGTGTTATCCTACAATATATATCAATATGTACTGCATATATGATGTGTGTGATATGTGCTACAGTATATATTGATATGTACTTCCTGAAAACCCTACTATATGATTTATATGTACTGCATGTATGATGTGTGTGATCCCATAATATATATTGATGTGTACTTCCTGAAAACCCTATTATATGGTTTATATGTACTGTACATATGTACTGCTTGAATACATATCAAAACAAGAGTATATGTCAATATGTACTGGTTTAATAACAATAGATTTGATTGAAAAACCTAGTTTTTATAGTACATATTTTTTTGTTTTGGTACAGTTCCATGAAAATTTCAAGGTTCCGTACACCAATCAAGAAAAGCAAATTCTGAATAGAATCAAAAGAAGATCTGCAGAAGAAGAGTGTGAAGCTTAAAAGGTATAAAAAGGTAATGAAAGTGATGGGAGAAGATAAAGAAAAAACTGCAGGGAAGGCAGTGGAGAAGATGATTGGAAAGCAAAATATGAAGATTTGACGAAGATAATCTTCGAGAAATTGGGCGAGGCGAACACCATGCAACCTGAAGATTGTCCGCTTGATGCATCAAAGCTTATGCAAATATTGAATGACATATATATGAAAGCTTCTCCCTTGCAGCCTGAAAATAAAGAAGAGTTTCAAGACTTAATTGATGTGAGTCACATTCATTTGGGTACTGAATCATCAAAAGAAGTGGCATCTCCTACTACTCAAAATATCATACAACTACTTTCAGTGATCTTCCGTTGCAAAACATCACAGAAAATGAAGTAGACTTGGGAGATCCATTTGTTCAGAGTCCAACTCCTTTGGGTGATAATCCAACAACAAAAGTGCCATCTCCGACTACTCCAACAGATGGACAAAATATTTTGAGTGACACCACCGTCAAAAATATTCCATTTAATGTGCATTGTCAACACCATATTCGGTGTACAAATTTTTTGGTATTGATGCTTCTATAATTAAAACATGAGCTAAATCTGACTTGGAGAAAGTGGTCAAAGAGATGCAAAAGAAGAGTAACACGCGGGTAAGTAAAGTTGGCTAGTTTCACTTTATTACAATATTTTTTATTATTGTCATATAACTGTACATATCAGTATGTACTTGATTACAAATGTGTTTTATTATTGTCATATAATTGTACATATCAATATGTACTTAACTAGCATGAAAAAAACTTTATGGTTGCAGGATGATTTACCTGGACTTCAACAAAAAACAGTGAAAAAGCTAATTGAAGCTACAGACCAGAGTATTGAAACTGTTAAAAGGATGTCGCAAAACCCTGATGAACAAGACTTTGAAACCTTGGTCGACAGCTTCGGGGGCATGAATATACCTTTGTTTACTGAGACGACGCATTTGGAAGACATTGAAAAGTTCACATTTGAAGAATTTTTGGACCTGACCATTACCGGCAAGGGAATTTATGTTGAAGAATATGCATCTCTCAGCCAAGATAATGGTAGTGTTTCAATCCCTATTCTGTTTGGGATTGACATTTGCAAACATATTGATAATTTATTTAGAAATGCTTTGCGACGTGTAGAAGTTCGACAAGTTACAACTGATCACCTTGAGCCGAACCAATTTACACCTGAGAAGAATACAATTCAAGTCACACCTGAGCAAGAAAATGACCCAAAGGTATCTCTTCTACTTGTGGTAATTTACCTTTCTTGTTTTCATTTGAAAAAATATGATTCAAATATAGTACTAAAAACCTGGATTCAAAAATTGCAGGATATTATAGTCAAGGATGTTCAGATGAAAGATAATATTGAGCAGGATGTTCCATTGAGCCATCCGATGAGTACTAACATAGTGCATAACAATATGTATGTTAAAAAAACGGTATATTACGATATGTACTAGTTAAACAAAGTACATATTGACCTATATTTGGTTGTATTGGGTATTTGATGTTGAAAATTTAATTTCAATTATGTAATTTAAAGTACATATTTTGTTATACTGACCAATAAAAATCCAGGAATATGAAGTTACAACCACCCAAACGTCAAGCGACGTGCCACTAGCAACCAAACTTTCCAACATGATTGCTGCCAAAGCGAAAGAAAACAAAAGTTTGTTGTAAAGAAGTCAGTATCAACTGTAGAACGAGTTAACAAGCGAGTGACTCGTATGAATCCAACAAAGAAGATAGATCCATTATTTGATAGTGGAAGTAAATTTTCTGAAAAGAAGAAGTCGAAAACTGCCAATCAAACAAAGACAGTAAAGACATGAAAGAAGAATAAAGCTCGTAAAGCTTAGAAACCTCGTATAAAGTTCATGAATCTTGAGAAGTCACCATTCTATGACCAGATGACAGATGAACAAATAAGGGTTCTACTTCCATACTTTGAGAAAGGAAAGAGAATGTAAGTAATTTCTACCTTTCATTTTACTATGAAATCAAGTAAGTTTTGCATTATATATCAAAAAAAACTTACTTCAATATGTTTTTTTGTTATAAATTTGTAGCTCGGTTGCTTGGAGAATAGAAGATGGAGGTGATGTATGCGTCAGTGGAGATACAATGAAAATAGCCTACATTTCTCTTTGTGCTGGTACATAAAAAACAGTACATATCAAATATGTACCATATGAAAAAAATTACCTTGATTTCCGTTAAAACATGTCACAACCATTAGACCTCCTTTAAACCTCACAGTAAGAAATATCGCATCACAAAAGAGCATCAGACGATAAAGTTTATAACCCTCTCTACAAGCTCCGAAGCAAATAAAAAGTCAGTTGAATCGCTTTGTTGCGTCGTTGAAGTCAAAATAAATATAAGACCCAGGGTTGGTTTCCCTAACAGTAGTGACCCACCAAGCAAGATCAGTGTATGACTTTACATCGTCACCAAAAATCATTTGATGCGATAAGTCTAATGCATGATTTGTATGGTGATACTTGATGTTGATCCCTCCCCCAACTTTAATATAATCCATAATCTCTTGCAGCTTTATGAGAGGGTTGTGCTTGACACGCTCATGAACTAAATGATTTACAATCTTCCTCGAAACAGTTGGACTCCTCAACCTATACCCAGCACCACAAGTGTGCCTCCCCACGTAATCATTTATCTTAAACACATCCAAAAACCCATTCATGGAAACCGCATGAAGCATCCAAGAGCACCCATCATTGTTGTATCTCACCGTGAATCTCTCAAGGTCATTCTTCAATTTTATAACCTTATATCCAGTCCTCAAACAATATTTCTCACATGCTAACCTAACAACTTCAACACCACCGTGGAAAAGCTGATTTTTATCTTCAAAAACATTCTTCCAACTATCGGAAAAAATAACACTTGCAACCTCTTTACCATATTTCAAATAATTATTCTTAGCACTCACAACCAACTCAACATTGTTGTCAACATCAACACTTCTCGAAGAACTAGATGCACCAGATGAAACAACATCCACATGCAACTCAAAAAATATGGATTCTTCATAAAATATAATGCAACAAGCCCTTGAAGAGATACATCAACAAGGACAGACACTTTCACTCCATTTTCAACATAATTAACAACAATAGTTGATGGAGTCAACCAGCTCCACGCATTACGGATAGTAAACTTCAAATCTTCCAAAGTCGGAGATAATGTAACCAAATATGCGATGTGGTGTTGCTTGTGGTATACATGAGAGTAGCAAAAGGTATGTGGATTAGAACCAACACCAGACATATTAAACCTGTAGAAATATGATCCAAATAAACAACACAAACACAAAAATCAAACATATATTTTTAGACTAAATCCACAACATAACATTATATGTACTGGTTTTAGAAATATTACAAATATTATAGATTCACACAAAACAAACAAAAAACATATCATATTATATGCAGTGCAAATAAATATGTACTGATTCAAAAATGGTATACTATACAGTATATATAACAAAAAAAGCATACTATAAAACCGGTACATATCAAAAAGCATTAAAAACAGTACATATTAATAAGTATTGTAAGATCATACAAAAAATTCAGAAAAAAACAACAAAAATCATGATTTCCTGAAAAAATAAAAGAAAACCAAATCAAACCTATTATCAAACGACATGTAAATAAACTGAATACGATGATCTAATGAACAAAGTAGAACGATTACAAAAATCAGTTTCAAAATTCAAAAGAAAAACTAAAACACTAGATCAATCATGCAATTGAACAAAATGTACATCATAGAAAACGATAATCATCAGGATTTCAGTGTAAGAAAACAAACAAAATCATGAAATCGAGATGATTATCATGATTTCAGTTGAAAAAAAACAAAAAATAATATATCAAAAAACATAACACCAGCAGAAGAACATCAAATTGAAACACAAAAGAGGATTACATAGAAAAATACCTGGAGATTTGATATCGAAACCCTAAAAACTGAAGAACATTAACAGAAGCAGAGAGAGAGAATTTCAGATCTGAGCTGAAAAAAAAAAAAGATTTGATTTGAAATCTTCCTATATGTTTGTTGGAGAAAGGATAAACTAGGAATATATAAAAAAATATATTTCATTACTCACACGTGAATAGGACCAACGAGTAACAAATTTAGTCCAAACACTTATTTTTGGACTAGCGACTAAAACCAGTTGGGTAGATGGACCACACGTTAAACGGTTCTTGAATTTCTAGATATCCGATATGATCTTTTCCAGATCAGAACGAGGATTCGGATATAGCTAGCTTTTTTCATACGCTAAAAATGTCCCGAATTATCACTTCCTTCCGCTTAGGCGTACAAATGGAGCATCATCAACATGATGACAAAATTCTGAACTCCCCTCCTCAAAAATCTTTGACCAAATATCAGGAATTCAAATGTTGATATCTGTTATATTTTACTAAGAGTGTAGGTGTGATTACCAAAAATCTGGTGTTTTTGGATCACAACCAAAAGAATTTGAAGCATAGTAAAATTCGATTCCTTATCATAAAATCAACTCATATTAACATTTAGAAGATGGTAATCAATCACAATTAGAAATGAATTGACTCAAGCATTTAACGTGGTTCGACAATCAAGTTGTCTACATCCACGGGTAAAAAGATTTGGATCATGTTTATTATTCATCATCATACATTACAGAAGAAAAGTATACTATTAAATCATAATCATATTAATCAAGGATCAATTGAATTAAAAATTTACACATGTCTCATACCTAAACTCTTGCTCTGATTCTATTCCTTAAGTCCAATTTTCTCCCAATTTTCCAATCCCTTTTCCTGTTTATGAACTTGTTATTTATAGCCAATTTTGATGGGTCCCCCCAATTTATCTTTCCACCTATTTGTTCTTATCCATTCTTTGAAATGAATTATAATCCCGCAAAACTTATTTGTATTTTCCGCAAGGCTTGATCATGCTTCCCGCAAGACTTAGCATGCACTTTGCTTATTTCTCTTGGTTTTTCACTAAATATCCCGCAACTCTTCAGCGGACTTGCGCTCAAGTTGTTATTTTTGGATTTGGATGAACGTTGTGGTCTTATTAGAGTTATAGCATGTCTGACACGTGGCCCTTGAGAATGATTTGTCAAGCTTCAGTCGTCTTTGTTCCGCAACCCATAAAGCTGATAAGTGTCTCTCATGCATCGATGCTCATCATTTCCTTTTACTGTGTCAATCTTTCCCGTAACCTGGGTGTCAGTCAGTCAGCAAGGCTATCTGTTTCGAGCAGTGTGTCTTGTTTCCCGCAACCCACGTGTCGATCATGCAACAAAATTGTCAGATCCAAATCTTATCGAATCTTCAGATGACTGTTCAGTACTTCTCAAAGGGTTTTGTTTCAGTATTTCTCGTCTCATTGTAACTTATTACTTCTCCAATAGTTTTTGTACACGTGTAGTTTGGAATTTATTCCCTCACAATTTGCCCCCTTTTTTCTTTCAAATTTTGACACATGGAAAAAATTTAGAAAGGAAAAAAAAGAATAATTATTACCTTTTTGATTTTCACACCTGCAGTAACTTCTTTTTCTATGCTTAGTTTCACTTTCTTCCGATTTTCTCGCTAGCAGTAACATCTTTTCCCACGTTTTTGTCAATTGGTGGTTTCGAGGTAATTAAATATCTGATAAAGTTTTTCCCTTTTTCAGTTTTCGACGGTTTCGTCCGTTTCAGCTTCTTTCTATTTAATGTTAATTATATCCTTCATTTTATTCTTTATATCACTTGTCTTCTTCTTCTTAAAGTTCTTGTGCTTTTTATTCCTCGGAGCTTTTCAAAGATTCTTCAGCGTCTTTCATTCTCCCAAACTTTTTTGATCAAGAACTTTTGCATCGGGATCAAGTTTTCTGTTCACTCAATCATTTGATTCTTTTCTGTCTTTAGTTTAATTACAGGTAATCTCCTTAACTTTTTCTTTTATATATTTGTTCATCTTTTTCTACTGAATCTCCTTAGAGTAAATAATGATGATGATGATACTAATGATGTTCATATTTCTGTGTTTACTATTTTTTGGAGTAAATGAGAATGATAATGATGATGATTCCTCTGTTTTGAAGTTTGATTATTATTTTTTCTTTCTCTTGATCAAAAAGTTGTTTGCTGGTTCCATTCTGATTATGTGTTCATCATGTAGGTAAAAATTTATTATGGATGGAAGAAATGATGGAAAAGTCACTGGTGGTACTTCTCATCAGGATGATCAACCTTTTATTAGATAAAAAAATCATCCTTCTGATTCTTCAAAACCCACAAGTGTTCCTGTTGCGGCCAGTAATCCTGCTCCCAAGAACAAGCGGTCTCACGAAACTGTAGCTTTAGGTCCGTGAACCTTGAGGAATTCAAGAGGAAACATCATCTTTGTCGATTCAAAGTCTCCTTCTATGATCAGGGCGAAGATGAAATTTTCATGGAAATGATGGAAGGATTTGATTGCAGCAACAACAAGTTATTAATTCCTGCGGGAGCATTAGAAGCAAGCCTTCAACTTCCTTTATATCAGAGCGAAAATCCTTTTCAGTTTGAGGTTCTCGCCAGCCGTAACCAATCCCAACATGGCTTAGTCCGATCCATCACTCAATACAATGGAAATTGGTGGCGCGTGCTGGACGAATATAGCATGCGGAGCCGAGGAAGAACCAATTTCACCTGTTACGTTCCTAACCCTGCGGAACGTAAACATTATACAGTTGAGAACTTTCATGCTACATATGCAGACAACATTGCCGCAAAGAATTACAAGAAAATAAGTGTTGGCCCGGGCCGCAAAGGTGGTGAGGGATTCCGCTTGCTGGCGGAAATTGATAATTCCAAGCTGAAGTTTATTCCAGGGACTCAGCTTCTCTTAAAAGAAAAAATCCGCGAGGATCATGATTATCAATGGTACCGCACCCCTCTAGTCATTGAGGGTCCCTGGATCTTCTGGTTCGTCCCAGATAATGTGGCTTACAATATCCTTACACGTTTTGATGGTACTGCCCTTGGTGGCTAAATTTTACCAATTTTAATTTTTCACTTGTCACTGTGGTACGTAAAGCTTCTCTCTGTCTTTTTATATCATAATATATATATCGTTTAATGGTTAAAACTTTTCTCTGATGGTTAAAATTTCTTCTCTTTTATAGCCGCAAACTGATGAGAGCGTAAAAGGTGACGCGGGAGTGAAGCGCAAAGCTGCAACCCCCGTAGAAAAGGTATTGTTTTAACCTAATTAATTCTAATAATCCTTATAAATTTTATTTAATGAAATCTTGCGGTTCATTAATAGGGTCGGAAGAAGGTTAAAGGTATACCCCGGCTTCCACTGATACAGAAGAGGGAGAAATTCAAGATTCCCCCCTTCATCATCCAATCTTGAGAGGTGAAGGAAGCTCCGCTCCAGAGAGACGGGAAGAAGAGCAGAACATACCTCTTCAAATAACAAACTTTGAGTCTGCGGAGCAAGTTGGTGCTGCGGAAGAAATTTCAAATGCTGCGGTTAGTTTCTCGCACCAAGCCGTCGTTCCTGGTCCTTCCTTCTTTCTCCAATTATCTCCTTTATTTGTTGATGAGCCACTTGAAGCTGCCACAAGTGATGATGATTCAACTGACAAAGAGGATCACATTACCCAAGGTGGTCTTAGAATTACTTCAGCAGAAGTGGATTCACGAGCACATGTTGCAGAAGCAATTGAGTTAGCGGATTCTGGAGCAATGGGTGGTGTGCCCGTAAACACTTCGGTAGAAACTTCTCCTACCGTTGTTAACATTGCGAGCGTGGCTGTTGCCGATGCGGTACATCCTGATAAAGAGATCCCGCAAAAGAGTAAAGGCAAGGGAATTGTAGAAGATTCAAGTCTCTTGGATAAAGAATAAGAAGCTTTCCATTGGTTCATGTCAAATGAGCTTTTATCTGTTCCAAGTGATTCTTTGCCAGTGGAATCAGATAGTGCTTTGCTTTCACACTTACGAGAATGTATGCGGTCTGTTCCATACGAGTTGGTTAAAGATGCTTGGATGAAAGGCCAAGGCCAACCTATTGACCCCACATTCCGTATAAACGAACCTTCCTCTCTTGCGGAACTATTGCGCTTGCGGATGGAGAACTATATTCTTTCCTGCAACAAGCTCTTCTACAGGTATTCTTATTGTCTTTATTCCCTTTGATTTCTTCTTATTTTTAGTTTTATTTATAACTTTAGTTTTGTAATTTGTAGCTTGCGCGGGGTCAAAACGCCGCACATACCGCGTACAAATTCTTCAAAGCGCGGTCCACAATGATGGAGTCCCAATTTAGGACTGTAGAAAATGAAGCTTTGGGTTTGAAGCGGGAAAATGACGTGCTCCGCCAACAATTGCTTGATCTTCAGAATCAAGGTTTAATTCTTTCTATCTTGTCAATTTTTCTTAATTTTTTTTACATGTTTTCTGAATTACTTCATGGGATCAGCGGGGGATTCAGAACTTATATCTAGGATGCGGCGTAGAAATACGCAGTTGAGAGATCATGTAGTAAGGGTTAACAATGAGATTGTGGAGGTCAAGACAAGATTTAACGACCTTGTCGATAGTCATGATTTGGTCACACTGAAGAACGATGAATTAAAATCGCAGCATCGGCTTTTATTTGGAGAGAAACTTCGTAAGAAGGTGGAGTTTGACGATGCTCTATCATGGACTAAAGATTGTGTTCTTGAGGCACGGGAAAGATCTGATAGATTGGAAAAAGAGAACCGCAAACTTTGTGTAGAACGTCAGAATATTCTTTCAGGATTTCTCGTTCCGGATCGTATCATGATTCTCAATTTTCTTCGTACATAACGCAGCTGATCAAATACCGGGAGAACGCAGCTTCGGATGCTCATGCTAAAGGGAAAGCTCTTGCGGATGCTCAAGCTAAATTCGTAGTTTATCTGATTCCGTACTTCATCGTGAGAGCGACATTTTTCGTTTGCATAAAGAAGTAGCAAAGTGTACCTCTAAATTGAATCGTTTGCGGAATAATGAAGCAGAGTTAAATTAGTGTCACAAAAATCTTCAACAACTCACTGCCAATTATAATAAGCTTTCAGGAGAACATGATTTTCTTGATGTTACTAAGGATACAATGGGTCGCGAATTAGCAGAGTTTGAATCCCTCGCAAGAGGTATCCTATTTTACCGCATACTTAAAATTCTTCTGCTTTGTTAATCATCCCGCAGGAGGCCCCATAAGTGGGACCACCACCCAATAGCATGTTGCCACCAGAAGCAGAACCCCGTATTTCTTCTAGAGAATCTCCTAATTGTTCCAGAGCAACTATAAAGAGATTTAATATTATTACCGCATTGATTAACCCATTGTCTTTGTTTCAGGTTTTGAAGAAAAATTTAAAGATGCAGCCGCAAGAGCTGCTAAGGCTGAAGGAAAGCTTGGTGCTACAAATGCTAGGATGGAAGAACTTAACAAGTAACTAAAGATAGGTTCTATCAAGGTTAATGAAACACAGACTCAGCTAGAGCTTGCCTCTACCAGGGCCAATGAAGCACATGCTCAACTTGAGCTTTTATCTTCTAAAATTAAAGAAGTTGAGGACAAATCAAAACATGAAGTTCTGAAGAATGAAAGCCTTGTTCGGGACTTATCTTCTGAGAGAGGGAAAATAAACTTTTGGAAAACAAAAGTCCAAACTTCCGTAGCATAACTAAATCAGTATAAAAAAGAGCTTGAAAATAGAAGAGCATATATTTCTTGGTTAAGAGCCGAAACTCGAGTTTTAATTGCAAGAGCAGTCAACAATACCCTTGACCAAGTACAAGATGATGGATTTTCCAAGATTTACAAGCGCAAAGATGTCCCGGACAATCCTCCTTTAGAAGCAGATCTTCCCGCACCTTAGTTTTCTTTGTTGTTGCTTTGTTCTTATTTACTTCCAAATTGTATTTGCACTTTCATTTTGCTTTGTATTTTTATCCCTGCAAAACAATTTATGAATATATATTTCAATTGTTAGTTCATTGAATGAGTGTGAATTTATTAACCACAAGGAATTTTTGTACCTTGAGTTACATTGAGGGTTGAAGCGCATATCTCACTTATCTCTGGCCTGGAGGAAATTAGGATGCGGTCCCTAGTGTGTCTCCTGAAACGGAGAGTGATACAACAATTAATGTCATGTTAGGCATCTCTGTAGCGAAAGACTCAATAGTCATACACTCATAAACATTTACATGGACTTTCTAGAAAGACTACATTTTGCTGCTTTACCTAGTATGAAGCCAAATTGTTGTATAATTGCATTGCTGGTTGTGAGCACTTCCTGAAGTGGAGAGTACCTGATACAATAGTTAATGTCATGTTAGGCATCTCTGTGATGAAAAAAATCCAACAGTCATAAATATTCATTTGGACTTTTTAGAGAGATTGTATTTGATTTTCTTTACCTATTATGAGCGCAAAATATTGTAGAATTGCATTGTTGATCATGGATAATATGGTTTGATATATTGTGCGTTCCAAGGATGTTGTAGAATTTCTCCATCCATATTCCGCAGATGGTATGATCCTTGTCCCGCAATATCTTGTATAACATAAGGTCCTCCCCATGTAGGTGCAAACTTTCCTGCTTTTTTATCCCTTTGGTATTCTGGGATTTGCCGTAAAACGTACTGTCCTTCCACAAAGTTTCGTAATTTCACTTTTTTATTATATTCTTTTTTCAATCTTCTTTGATAATTTTCCATTCTTTGAAGTGTAACCTCTCTTCTTTCTTCTAAGTCATCCAAATTTTCAAACATTAAGTCTGAATTCAAGTTCTTCTCCCATGCTTCTGTTCTTTTTATGGGTAAAATGACTTCCGTTGGAATAACTGCTTCTGCTCCATATGTGAGAAGAAATGGTGACTCTCCAGTGGACTCTCTTCTTGTTGTGCGATATGCCCATAATGTGTTATGAATCTGTTCAAACCATCGTTTATGATGGCCATCTAGAGTTTTCTTTAAATTCATGGCAATTGTTTTATTTGTTGCTTCAGCTTGTCCATTGCTTTGTGGATAAAGTGGAGTAGACTTATTCTTTTGAATATTAAATGCTTCGAAAAGCATGTCAATATTTTTCCCTTGTAATTGTTGTCCATTATCCGAGAATATGGCTACCGGAATCCCAAATCTACAGATTATATTCTCAAATAAAAATTTGAAAACATCAGTATCTCTAATATGTGCAAGAGCTTTGGCCTCAACCCATTTGGTGAAATAATCTGTGGCTACAATCAAATATTTTCTTTTTTGAGTACCTTCCACTAATGGTCCAACAATGTCTATCTCCCATTTTTCAAATGGCCAGGGACTGAGCATAGAATTAAGTTCTGTTGCGGGTGCTTTTATTCTTTTCGCATAGCGCTGACATTCTTCACATCTTTTTACCACATTTCCGTATCTTTATGCATAAATGGCCAGTAATATCCTTGTGTTTTTGCTTTCAATGCAAGTGATCGTCTTCCACTATGATTTTCTGCATCTCCATAATGTATACCTTTGAAAATTCGCTTCCCTTCTTCTTGTGATAGACATCGAAGTAATGGTCCCAAAAAGGATTTGCGGTATAGAATTTTATCCCGCAACTGATAATTTATAAATTTTGATTGCACCTTTCTTGCCTCCTTAGTGTTTGCGGGCAAGATCCCCTCCTGTAAATATTGATGTATTGAAACCCTCCAATCTTCTCCGGATAATTTATTTTCTGATTTTTGTGGAAAGTTTATATCATCTTTATCAGCTGCATCTTCAATATATTCTTCAACTTCTTCTTCCATGTTTTCAACTGCCCACAACTTAATTGATGGCTCATCAATAAGCCCAATTTTAACTATTGAAGTGTTTTAGTCCTTTATCATTGAAGAAATAAATGCTAGTGCATCAACATGGCGATTCTTATCTCTGGATAAATGCCGAAAGGTTATATTTGGGATTTGAAGCGCCAATTTTTGTACAAGATTCTTGTATTCTATCAGGTCTTCATCAAGTGCTTGATATTTCAACTCAACCTGCCGAATTATTAATTGTGAATCACTTGTGAGCTTCACATCACAAATTCCCAATTCAATGATGAGTCGTAGAGCATGAACCACAGCTTCATATTCCACTATATTATTTGTATGTTCGCCAAACTCAAGACAAAATGCATGTACCATTCGGTCTTCTGTAGGAGTTGTAATCACAATTCCAATTCCCGCACCTTCTTTATTTCGTGCCCCATCAACAAATATTTCCCATCTGCGGGAATTTATAGAGCTTAGAATATCTTGGGAATCATCGTCTTCTATTCCGGGCAAACCTTGAATTTCAAAATCATCATCTATTGGTAAATCCGCAAGGAAATCTGCTAGGACTTGTGACTTTTGTGCGGTTTGTATTTCAAATATGATGTGGTACTGTTACAGTTGTGCATCCATTTTGCTATTCTTCCTACTTTTCCCACATTCTTCAGTACAGACTCCAGCAGATATTTGCTTGGAACCCCACAAAATGCTCAGAAAATACGTGCGTAATTTCTGAGTAGCAAAAACCAGTGTTAAAATTAATTGTTCAATTTTGGTATAGTTTCTTTCTGCAAGGTTAAGAGTTTTGCTGATGTAATATACTGGTTTTTCTACTTTGTCATGTTCATACCAATACTGCACTTACAACATCTTCTGTTGCGGCTATGTACAAGGCGAGCACTTCTTCAGGTTCTGGCTTTTGTAGTGCATGCAATATGGCGAGATAAGCTTTAATACTTAGGAAGGCTTGCTCACAATTCTCGTTCCATACAAATTTATTTTTCTTTTTCAAAATGTCAAAAAAGGGCTTGCATTTGTCCGATGATCTAGCAATAAATCTGCCGAGTGCTGCCAAACAACAATTTAATTTCTGTACTTCTTACATTCCTTGGAGACGGCATATCAACAATCGCCCGAATTTTTACCGGATCAACTTCAATCCCTTTTTTGGTAACTAAGTGATATGGGCATAATTTATACATATTTACCATTTAATTTATATTTGTTAGTACTTGTATTTGTGTTAACATTATTATTTTTATTTTATTTTAGGTGGAACATTTAAATTCCAAAGCTAAATGCAAAACATGGTTAAACGGGTGAAATTCTGTTAATACCGAATTTGGGCGAGAAGTGGATGTTGCCTTCAGTGATTAAGTTAAAAAATAGCGTGAGAAAGTGAGGGTCCGTTCGTTCTTGGTGTTCGGCTGGAAGGGAATGCATAGCTAGAGAAGGCTAGGAAACCTAGGGAAAAAAGACCTAGTGAGGGAAGCTAGGGAGAGAGACTAAAGAAAGGCTATAAAAGTACGGTTGGATGAAAAGTTTGAGAGAAGTGCGTCAGGTGAAGGCTAAGTAAAGGAAGGAGAGAGGTGAGAAGTTGGAAGTATTCACGTGATTGGCAAAGAAAAGAAAGAACTAGACATTTAGGGTGTACTTTGTGTGTTGGAGAGAAGGGGACATGTGATTGTTTTTGGCCTTTGATTGAGGGACAATAAAGTGACGTGTGAAGAGAATGAAGGTGGACTTCTTTTTGGTGTTTTCTAGTTGATTTCACATGAGAAAAAAGAAGAGTTAATAGAATACGTGAGAGAAGTGGGGGGCTCTTTTTGGGTTCTATTTTTGGCAGGCGTCAGGGTTAGCACGTGGGGTCAAACAAAAATTGTTAAAAGAGTATAAAAGGACGGGTATAATACTTTTCTCCAGGCATTCTGATTTTTATCCTCTGCTAGGGTTCGTTTTTCAGTTCTGAGTTTGGAGGTTGGGACAGAGGCGTACAAGAGTCCTGAACAGAGAGCACCAGACGGAGAAAGAAGAGGACGACTGTGTGTATAAAGAATAAAGACACATTTTTACGAAACACTGGTTTAATCCTCTCTATTCTTCTTAATTATTTTTATGGGTTTTAAGAAACCCATTCTCCATGTTCTAATTAATTTGTAGCTAGGGTTTAATGTTGAAACCACTTAAAGTTTTAGATCAATTGAATCGAATTATTTGATACATACTATTATGATTTGAATAAATTAATTCCATGATTTTGATTTATTGATTTAATGAAAAATTAGTTGTTGCTTCACCGGTTCTGTACAATACAATAACCTATGCGCAGAATTAATAGGATATCAAATATGTTTGTCTACTTATTTGATATTTCATGCTTGGGTCAAATCCTTAGATGGGGTATGCTTAGAAGAGCCAAATATTATTTGTGAACCTATAATTAGTTTCTTATTATTTTCTCGCTAACGCAATTAGATGGTGTATGCTTGAGACAAAGGGCTTTTGATGCGCCATGCTTAGGGCGTCCCAGTGATATTTGCGACTCTAATACATATAATAGGTGATGTCGATAGAGCGAACAATAGATAAATATTCATGAGTTATGTTTCACTTCAGTGATTAAATAGAAATAGTGGTGGATACTGAAAACCCTGGTTACCAGCTCTCCCATTTGATTTATTTCATTAGTTTAGTTTGTTATATTATTTTATTCATAAACCTAAAAATCCCAAATATTGTTTCTGGTTAGTTAATTGAGATATTGATTGTAGTATTGTCACCGCTCCCTGTGGGTTCGACCCGTACTTGCCGTTGTCTACTAGTTAGATGCTGTGCGATTGCGGTTATTTATATAGGGTAATCCGAAATCCTATCACTAAGTACCCCAAAAACTTTCCTGACGTCACCCCAAAAATGCATTTATCGGGATTAACTTTCATTCTGAATTTCCGCAAGGCTTCAAATATCTCTTGTAAATCTTGTAAATTATCCTTTGCAAATTTACTTTTTATCAGCATGTCATCTACATAAACTTCGTGAGTGCGGCTTATCCATGGTTTAAAAATTGCATCTACCAACCGCTGATAAGTTGCTCCTGCATTTCTTATCCCAAATGGTATTATGGTATAACAGTACAAACCGTGTGGAGTGAAAAATGCAGTGTGTTCTTGATCTTCTTCAGCTAGTGCAATCTGATTGTATCAGGAATGCCCATCCATGAAGGATAAATCCTCATGTCCTTCAACAGCGTCCACCAACTGATCAATGCTGGGAAGTGGATAACTATGTTTTGGGCATGCTTTGTTTAAGTTGGTGAAGTCTATGCAAATTCTTACTCACAGCGATTCTTCTTTGGTACAATCACCATGTTTGAAATCCAAGTTGGGTATTGCACCTCTCGAATAAACCCTGCATCCATGAGCTTTTTCAACTTCTTTTCAACTGACAAATGATATTCAGGTGCTACCTTGCGTATGCGTTGTCGAAAAGGTGTAGTTCCTGGATGTATGTGCAATTCATGTTGAACAATACTTGGATCGTTACCTGGCATGTCCTCCATCTTCCATGCAAAAATGTCCACATAGTTTCTAAGTAGAGTGACCAAATTATGATCCCTTTCTGTTTCCATCAGCGTTCCAATCTTAATCATTCTGGGGAGTTCCACTGTTCCTATGTTGACAATTTTGGTTTCTTCAATGGATGTAAAAGTGGATTTGGGAGCCCCTAGTAGTGTGGGAGCCCCCTTTAACTGCTATGCTGGAAGACTGCCTTCATCAATTTTTGACATGCTTTCCTTTATTGAAATACCTTCATTTGTTTCATTTACTGCCTTACTTCCCGCAGTCTTAATCATATATTGGTTTAGGGCTTCTTCTTAGCCTTCATCTTTCGTTCTTTTTCTTATTTCTTTGCTGCTGTTGTCGCTCTTGATTCATGCGGATTTCTGCTAGAATACAAGATTTTTCTTCATTCTGATTTCCTTTTATCTCCAACTCTCCTTGCGGTATCGGGAATCGCAAGTATTGGTGATATGTTGAAGTTACCCCTTTCAATTGATGGACCCAATACCTACCAATGATGGCTTTGTATGGAGATGGAGCCTCTACTACACTGAATTTAGTCAGAATACTTATCGGTCCAGCTGCAACATCAAGTAAGATTTCCCCTTTTGGTTTCGAAGCTAATCCATTACACCCATAGATTGTGAAGCAAGAAGGTGTAAGCTGATCATCTTTTAATCCCATCTTCTGGAAGGTATCATAAAACAGTACGTTAAGAGAGCTGCCCCTATCCATAAGAATCTTTCTCACATTCCAACCAGATACTGGCAATGTAAGCACTAGCGGATCATTGTGCATTTCAATCTCCTGGTCAATCTTCGTGACTTCGAACCCTTTTATGCAGTTTCTTATCAATAACTGCACTCATGGATGATTGACCCGATTCAAAATAGGAATTCACATTAATAGTTTGATCGTTTTGCAGAATATTTACAGTTTTCCCCTTATTGAGTCTTGGTGGAGGATCAGGTAAATAAATAAATTCTTTTAGTTCCCCCGCACCGATCAACTTTTGCACTTGCATCTTTAGATTCCTGCATCGGCTTGTGGAGTGGCCCCGATAGCAATGATATTCACAATACTCCTTTGAATTCTGCGTGTGTGAAGGCTGATTTTATTTTGTCCATGGCCATTGAAAATCTTGTCTATTCTTTATTACATTCAGTATTTCTGAGTAAGAGGTGTTGAGCTTAGTGAAAATTTGCTCCTCCAATTGGCGGATAAACTTTCTTCTATCTTCAGACTTTCCTCGCTTTGATTCAATGTTAGGAGTTTCTTCCGCAACCCTCTTTCCAGAACTGGTTGACGGTTCTACAAAATTTGCCCTGTTGGCATTCCTCTGATGCTGAGATATTATTCTGGGATGCTTCCTTTGTATGTCCTGCAATCTTGCATATTTTTCAATAATATCTCTAAGATCCTTTTTTTCGGGTTTTTATCATGAATATCAACAAAAAGTTGGCTTTCTCGGTTGGTTATCCCCCATTGATAACAGTTGATAGCAACTTCTGGGGTTACAACCCCTACTGCTTGACAGATCGTCTTCCAACGATCTGTATAATATCGGATGGTCTCCTCTGTCCATGATGTAAGAGAAAATTGTTTGTCCATCCCTGCATCCGCTGGCTTGTTATACATGTAGGTCTCTAGGAACTTGCGGGTCAATTGTGTGTAGGAATGCACTGACCCTTATGAAAGATTATCATACCATGCTAAAGCTATCTCTTTCAAGCTTGACGGAAAATACCTGCACATAACAACATCATCTTGTTCCCACCGGGCCATGATGCAGTTGTAATACTTCATGTGAGTTGTTGGATCTTTTGTCCCATCATAGCATTCAAAAATTGGAATGTTACACTTATGCGGTATTGACGCGTACGCAAGGTGTGGTGCCAACGACATTCTTCTTGCTTCTTTTAAAACTTCTTCTAATCGCCCACCCTCTTTATCATAAAATCAACTCATATTAACATTTAGAAGATGGTAATCAATCACAATTAGAAATGAATTGACTCAAGCATTTAACGTGGTTCGACAATCAAGTTGTCTACATCCACGGGTAAAAAGATTTGTATCATGTTTATTATTCATCATCATACATTACAGAAGAAAAGTATACTATTAAATCATAATTATATTAATCAAGGATCAATTGAATTAAAAATTTACACATGTCTCATACCTAAACTCTTGCTCTGATTCTATGCCTTAAGTCCAATTTTCTCCCAATTTTCCAATCCCTTTTCCTGTTTATGAACTTGTTATTTATAGCCAATTTGATGGGTCCCCCCAATTTATCTTTCCACCAATTTGTTCTTATCCATTCTTTGAAATAATTTATAATCCCGCAAGACTTATTTGTATTTTCCGCAAGGCTTGATCATGCTTCCCGCAAGACTTAGCATGCGCTTTGCTTATTTCTCTTGGTTTTTCATTAAATATCCGGCAACTCTTCAGCGGACTTGCGCTCAAGTTGTTATTTTTGGATTTGGATGAACGTTGTGGTCTTATTAGAGTTATAGCATGTCTGACACGTGGCCCTTGAGAATGATTTGTCAAGCTTCAGTCGTCTTTGTTCCGCAACCCATAAAGCTGATACGTGTCTCTCATGCATCGATGCTCATCATTTCCTTTTACTGTGTCAATCTTTCCCGCAACCTGGGTGTCAGTGAGTCAGCAAGACTATCTGTTTCGAGCAGTGTGTCTTGTTTCCCGCAACCCACATGTCGATCATGCAACAATATTGTCAGATCCAAATCTTATCGAATCTTCAGATGACTGTTCAGTACTTCTCAAAGGGTTTTGTTTCAGTATTTTTCGTCTCATTATAACTTATTACTTCTCTAATAATTTTTGTACATGTGTAGTGTGGAATTTATTCCCTCACAGTAGGAGTAGCGTACTGCTACTGAAAATATATCGTAGAAATCCATTCGACTTGACAATTCATCCAACCATACTAATGTAAGCCGAAGGCGCAATACGCACCCCTGTATATTGAATCATATACAAAGAGCGGGAACATAGTCTTCATAATTTCATACTTAGGAGAAGAACTCTTAAAAAAAACAAACCCCAAGTTTATCTTAAAAAATGGAGGATGGTGTTTCTCTTCATCATGAAAATATAGAAGAAATTTTAAAAAAATTCTGTAAACAGCATCTGGTATTTGATCATAAAGAATCATTTCCAGTTGAAGAATTGATCAAAAATTTCTGTGAAGATCAATCGTTATCATCAACGCTTGCAGCAAATAATAATAGTAATAAACAAGCAGAGAAAACTGGTCTCGCTTTGATCGAAGCAGTAGAAGGATCAGAAGAAGAATCTTCGAAATTACTTCGAAGAAAAACTCCATTTCTTACTGCTTTTATAAATCACAAATTGGTCACTCAAAGTGATGAAACTGTGTATCAAGAAAGTGTATCGTGTAGTGAGTTAAAGAAATTTGATAGTTCAGTCTCTAATTCTCCTAAAGGTACTTAAATTATTAAACCCTAACTTTTAATTTGTGTTGGGTACAGTACTTTTGATCCAGTTTTCCCTAAATTTTTTTCTGAATGCTGAAGTTAGTTTTGGTTTTGGTTGATTTTGCATGACTAATTTTACTGGTAGATGATGTTGTAACTCAACATACGAGTTTGAATGTTGATCAGCCAAGTAAGCAAATGATCAACTCCAACTATTCAAGTACGGAGAAAATGAAGAGATTGACATGTAATAATCCACATCTATTAGCTTTGGGTGAACTGGAGTTTAAGAAGGTGTTTTTGATTCTAAGTTGTTGCGGAAAGTAAGTTCATCTTTGATGGTTTAGTTTCATATGAATTGTTTGTTTTTTCTGTTTTGGTTTTTGGTAACATGTGAAGGGTTCATTCTTATGCAGGGATAATAAATTGGAGGATCTAATAAGTGTTGATGAAATTCGGAGGATGAAAAGCTTACAGATGGGTCATTTTGAAACCAGGCTTAGGAAATTTTTTGGGGATAATGAATATATGAAGCAAACAGATAGAACAAAGGTAATTTCGTCTTTAATTATTGTTGAAACAACTTTTCGTTGTTCCTTTTTGATGAAAAAGTCTGCTAATTTCATCTTCAAGTTGAGTTGTGATGTAATTTGTGTGCTTAATGTATCTGAAGCCACCACATGAATAATGGAACGTTCATTGCGTAAGGAGCAAACTTTACTTTTTTCTTACTAAACTGCAGATATCACAAACATATATTGATGTTTATTTACTTTGTTAGGCTTGATGCGATTACGTTTGACTTAAAAACTGTTTTGCAGAATCTTGATTGGGATTCTGAAAAAACATTTGTGTATCATTGTCATGTCGATTATGATGGGAGTTACACGTTTAAGGTTTGTAATTCTTCTATAACGTATAAGCTTGTGTTTATTTTCTTATGTTCTTTTGTATTCTATCAATTGCCTTCTAAAAGTCAAAAAGTTTTTAAGCTAGAAAATATGTTCCTTCTGTTCATTCTTGCTTCTGGGTTTGCATCTTATACATGTGATTTCGTTAATGTTCAGGGTCCGTATCTGCAAAAAGAAACGACCCACCTTCAAAGAGTTTTAGGGGATAACAACGTGTTACTAGTGAAGTTTGCTGGAAATGAGGGGGATCGAAATTGTAGTTCAAGTCCTGTGTATCGTAGGATAGGAAAAGAAGGAATTCTTGTGGGTTTGCGCCGCTTTCAGTTTTTTGGTGAGTAAACTCTTAATGCATCTGATCTGTGGTAGAATTGGTATTGTTTATACCTCTCCTCCTCTATTCTTCTTGAAAGGGATGCGTCGCAAAATTGATCTATAGGTAATCTATGAAGCTTTCCGAGCTTTGGAATGTGAATATATCTGAGCATGTGGGAGTATATAGTCTTTGTGCATTACATTATAATATAAGCTCTCTTTCCACATACAACAGTAAATCTGATACATAACTACTCGAATCCTAAAAAGTAAACATAGAAGAGAATTTAAGATATGGGGTTATAACAGGAACATATAACAGAACCTATAAGATTGACTATCTTTTCCTCTCTACTTGATGCATCACTTAAAGGAGTGAACTCTCATCCATTCATCTCAGATGAAGTACTATGAAAGCAACAACAGTTGGAATGAACTCACCAATGGTTAAATCGCCGAATCCTTAGATATGTATGTTTGTCAGTTCTCCAGTAATAACAGAACCTATAAGATAGACTATCTTTTCCTCTCTACTTGATGCATCGCTTAGAGGAGTGAACTCTCATCCAGTCATCTCATATAAAGTACTGTGAAAGCTTTGTAGTAGATTCAAACAACAGTTGGAATGAACTAATCAATGGTTAAATCGACGAATCCTAAGATATATATCTTTGTCAGTTCTCTAGTAATCTCTGCCTGTTCTTGAGTGCATCTTCTCCAGTAGTCTCTGCATGTTCTCTGACATCTCTTCTAGCCATTGTCTCATTTGTCTTTGCTTGTCTATATATGGTTTTCATCTCATTTCTTTAACAATTTGAATTTTGCACTATTGATCTTTGGATGATGATACAGACGGCTTTGTTTCGTTCTAACTTCTTCTAAGTAGATAGAGCGAAAATTGAATGAAATGCACGAGTAACAGTTTAAATTAGTTTTAGGATTAAGATCTGAATATTCCCTCTTGTTATTAGATTTAGAACCATAATGATCAAGATCTGAATATTCTCTCCCTGTCTATCAAAGCAGGTACCCATACTGATCAATGTTGGCAGCAAAAACAGAAGGAGGTTGCATTGAATTAGTCCTCTCCTTGTTATTAGATTTAGAGTCATGAACTCTTGCCAGACACACTCTCTCAAAAACTTCAAACTTTTAGAGGAAGTGGTTTGTTTACAACTTTAATGGTTGTTGTAGCACCATCACTGTCATTTGTAAATAGTTATTTCTTTTTTTCTCGTACAATATTGGGTTACACAGACTTGATCACCTTATTGTATGTTTATTTTCCCAATAATTAAGTTATAACTTATTTGTTTGTATTGCTTAATTGCTCTTGTCTGATGTTAACAATGATTTTTGTTTCTTTTTAACATGATCTAATATTCCTTTTGAATCATGGACTCTTGCTTGCAAACTTGTATCAGTTTTTAAAGATGGTGGCAAAGAGCAGAAGAAGAAGCAAACAAGTCCCTTTGCTTCAGCTGTGAAGTGTTACTTTGTCTGCCTGGAGTCTAGTGGTTTACACAAGAAACCTGTTTCTGAAGCACGGTCTTTATTTATGCATATACACAATATTCCCAACATGGCTAAGTATATGCCTAGGTAGGTTTGTCGTTGCAATTCATCATCACATTCCAATATAATAAACAATCTTTTTTTAAAATAACCTTAAGGTGCATAATGCAGGTTTTCCCTCATTTTGTCTAAGACCACCAAGCTACAACTAGATTTTGCATCTGTTAATATTGAAATAATTAAAGATCAACCTTGCTTGGTACGTCACTTCTGCTTATTATGTTTTCAGTAGTAAATAGTTATTGTTACTCTTGATAATACAGGTATATTCCTATATCCACCTTAGAATGACACCATATGTTGCCCATTCTTTTAACAGCAAACCATTTTTTTTTTAATTATAGGATCAGAATGGTAATACCGTCCGCAATCAAGATGGGGACATTTTGATACATACTGACGGGACGGGTTTTATCTCTGAAGATTTGGCCTTAATATGCCCGAGGAATGTTAGTAAAGGGAAGTACACAAGTGTTGATGATTATAAGGTTTGTTAATTAACCTAATTAATGATTTTAATTGTAAAATTTCATTTTTCTGATGGCTGGGGTTGTATATGAAACCTCAAGGTAAAGATTACTCTTGGATAATTCTGTATTCTCTGGGAGTCTGTTATTGATATAGCTTTATAATGCATGCAGCTTGTATTTCATCTTTCACATGATAAAATGATGCTTACAGTTTAATGTTTTACCCACCAGAGAGTTCTAAATCGAAATGCATCAGTGGCAAAACCTTTGGATGACAAGTCATCAAGGTCTTCCGTCGGGGATCCGGTACAGTTGTTTCTAGTTTCTGCTTTCCTTTATTATCTTTTTTATTCTTACCCCTTCAGTCTCGGTTAAAAAAATTGTTCTTATTTTATTTTTCATTTTCATGTCTAGCCTTTGCTGATCCAGTTCAGGTTATTCCATAACGGTTATGCGGTCAAGGGTACCTCGCTCGTCAACAAGAAGGTACTCATATGTGTTGCGTTGTGTTCTGTTAGTTGCTTTTTTTTTTTGGATAAATGGAGTTATTGTTTCGCTTCTTTAAGTTGGACTAAAGGGTTTTTAGAGGTCAGGGTTGGGGTTCGTCAAATCAGATTCAGGGTAAGGTTTAAGGTTTACCAGAAATGTTAGCAAAATTTAAAAATTGACCAGTCATCCAGTCATCTCTGATAAAGTACTATGAAAGCTCTGTAGTTTGTAGTAGATTCCAACAACAGTTGGAATGAGCTCATCAATGGTTATAACGACGAATCCAAAGAAATTGGTGGTTTGTTAGTTCTCCATTAATCTCTGCCTGTTCTTGAGTGCATCTTCTCTAGTAATCACTGCATGTTCTTTGACATATCTTCTATCCATTGTTCCATTAATCTCTGCCTGTCTATGATACATTATAACAAGGCAGACAAAACCAACAGAATCCCACTGACAGGTCACCCTAATAGATTTCTCTTCCAAACTTTCTTAATAAAATATCGTCAGATGTATCAAACTTCTTATAGATGTAAGTAAGCAGCATGTTAAAGGGTGGTTAAGCAACCACATTTTATATTTTACTTGAAACAGTTGCTAGGGAAGCTGTATGAGTACATACTTTATATGTTCTGAAACCTAATATTAAACAGTAATATTAAACTCTGATGTTTTGGTGATGTACCTTGATTTTGATACCTTATATTAAAAGCAACCTTTTCTTTTGCACGTGTGCTGTTTTAGTCAGTGGAACTCCAACATAGTCGTCAATGTTTCTTGTTCATATTTGCAGCTGCCCTTCAATACAATACAAATAAGACCGTCGATGATAAAAGTTGAGAGTGACCCAAAACTTGTAGATGCTGTGAAGGCTAATTCTATGGAGATCGTAACAACAAGGTATAACCTGGTTCTAACTTTTAATTAGGGTAAATGTAGTGGTTTGGATTTTGTTATGATGGTTTTTTTATTTGCAGAAGCTATTTTTAACCGAAGGTTAAGTTTGACCTTTTACTTGTAATCTAGAAACTAGGATAGAAGCTTCATTATAAGAACTGAAGTAGTTGATAGAAAAAAGAAGAAAATAAGTTAGTTATTTGTACCTTACAAGTAAGTCAGAGAAAAAAAGAAGAAAGAAACAATAAAAGACATAGAAAAGCTCAAGGTTGCTTATATAAAAAAATAACATCAATAAGCTTTTGTCTTGACCAATACTTTGCACACGTTACTTTCCACTCTCCAATTGCCTTTGTTCGGATAATCTTATGTATCAAAACTTCAAGGTGATTGAACTTGAACTGGTTAATAATTGATCCACTGGTGCCTAACGTGTATGCCTCAGCCCTTATATCTGAGTTATGCCACTGCAGGAACAAATTTTGTGTTTGAGAACAAATAATGAGCAGCCAATTGGTTGAGGTGTATCATGTATGCGTAGATTTAAATAATATCTATGCGAGGTCACGTAGGTTGAAGAGAACAATGAACACGGCGCAGGTTGATCTAAGTGTGCCGACTTCTCTTGGAGGAGATGGTGTTGTTGGACAAAATGACAAAGGGGAGGTGATTGAAAGTAGTCAAGAATAGATGAGGATCTGCACCAATTTTGTCATCTAGGCTGGAGATAGTAGTTTCAAGACGTTACATCATTACTGTCCACGGAGATGTTAATGGTCCCAGATTCGGGTTTGCTTTTCAGCGGTTCAACCATGTAGTTCACAAAAGCTGTTGTAGACGGTGGGAGCTTAGACAGGGCCTTAGTGACAAGTTCATTTCAGTTGACTGTGTTCATGTGCTGTGGGAAGAGAACATTTGAGCTTCTTTTCTTGCTAAAAGAGGTTCCATCTTGGAATGCTTATCTAGTCATTCAAACTTTCTCATCTGAGTTGAAAATATAAGTAGGACGCTACTTGTTTCATCTCTATGACTTTGGTCAATTTGCTGATGCCGCCCTGTATAATGAGATGGTTTACCGTATTTTTTAAATTGCTCACTCTTCGTCTAGGCCTTTCTTTTATTTTCTGGTCTTAGGAAGCTGCAGTATGTCTTTTTTTGCATCAGTATTTTTCTTTTGATCGAGCAAATAAAAGATCCACTGGTGCATTCATTGGTACTTGCATTATTGACATCATATGAAGTAGTTGCTTGTGTTAATTGTATCTCTTCTCTTAACTTATGTGATAGATAACTTAACTTGCCTTATTCAAACTCATTATGTTTGACACTCGTATTGAAAAGCTGATCATTTCTAATATTCAACCTCTTTTTTGCCAGCAAGAAACCAAATAGTTCATCTTTATCGAAGTACTTACTTGCACTTCTTGCTTACGGTGGAGTTCCACAAGAGTACTTTATGAACCTTTTAACAAAAGCACTGGAGGATGCTCAAAATGTTCACTACAACAAGCATGCAGCATTGACAGGTAATTGTTTATTATCAGATTTATTTACAAGAGTCATTAGTTTGCACTGTGAGGTTTTGCTCTTATCAAAATCGACTTGGATTTTCTTGACCCCGAGTGTAATTGCAGTTGCATTAAAGTACGGTGAAATGGACAATTTTCTAATACCTAGGATGATTTTGTCGGGAATTCCTATCGATGAGCCATATTTGCAAGATCATTTGAGAGTTCTAATGAATGAAGAAAAAAAGAGTCTCAAGGGTGGAAAGCTTCCTGTAAGTGAATGCTACTATCTTATGGGGACAGTAGATCCAACTGGGATTTTAAACAGAGATGAAGTGTGTGTGATTCTGTAAGTATTTCTGTGATTATCATGTTGTCATTTAAATCCTGAGCCATTTTCACTTTTTATTTATTTAAATTTCAACTCTGTAGTAAAAGCTATAATAGTTTCTCAAGTCTGTTTCCTCTAAACTTTATTTGCTGTAATCACTTCATATGCAACCAGTTTCATTCCAGTTGATCTACCCAACCAATTACACTATATTGTGGATTGTAATGTGATTTGGCAAACCGGCAGTATGGGAAGTCTCTTTGCATACCAAGCAGAAACCTGATTTGAGTTTTATAAGTGCAAACAATGCTAAAATATCTTTCCTGCTTTTGTTGCAGTATTGAAATTTATTTGATTTGTTTAATGATTTGCAGTGAAGATGGACAACTGTCAGGGAATGTGTTAGTATATAAGAATCCTGGACTACATTTTGGGGATGTCCATGCAATGAAGGCTACATATGTTGAAGAGTTGGTGACCTTTGTTGGGAATGCAAAATATGCCATATTTTTCCCTGCAAAAGGGCCACGATCAGTGGCTGATGAAATAGCAAATAGTGACTTCGATGGTGACATGTATTGGGTTTCTAGAAATCCTCAGGTTGGTAATGCACACTCATAATCTATGTACATTTCATGTTTGTAATAATCAGTTTCATTTTACTAATTTATAGTATCATTCAACAAAGGAGAGACAGGAAAAGAATTTAGGGGAAAAAGCATAACGTAAATATAGGGAAGTATTTGTCAAGCCTCGTTAAAAGGAGTGGAGACTCATTACTATTACTAGAATCATCATGACAAATATATTAATCTCACCCTACTTTGTAGTAGTTGTGAGTCGTAGCGAAAACATAGAAAGAAAGAAGGTTGGCAACTAATTTTTCATCTACGTGTTTTAGTCTTATCCTGTGCTAACTTATGCTAGTTTCTGCAGTTACTAGAGCCGTTCAAACCAAGCAGCCCATGGGAACAAAATTATACAACAAAGACTGTACACACTCGGAAGCCAACTGATTTTTCTTCTGGGGAACTAGAAGATGAACTTTTCCAGCAGTTCTTAACAACTAGATTCCATCCGAGGTTTGCAGTCACTCGAAGTTCACTTTTAGTTTAGTTAGTTGACATCGTCCAGTGGAAGTTATTGTGGTTCAGATAAAGACATACTTAACTTACTGTATAGGAACTTGGAAGCTGAACGTTTAAATATGCATTACTGCTGAGCTTGATGTTAATTTTTTGAAGTTATCTTTTCTTTCTTCTTAATTTGGTGTATTCCCATGTTGGTGTTTGTAATAATATGAATGGTATCTAAAGTGGCCCCTGTTTGGCTCAAATTAACCCTTTCCATGTCATGCTCAAGAGAAAACTTTTCCCCTAAATAGAAAGCCCAAAATCGCCCTGTCCTAACGGTCACACTGGTCTTTATTTTCTTGCAGTAGCAGTATGGGTGTGGCAGCAGACTGCTGGCTGTCTTATATGGATAGATTATTGACCTTGAGTGACGACTGTTATGAAGAGAAGGAATGCATGAAAACAAAGATGCTTCAGCTTACTGACATATATTACGACGCACTAGATGCTCCTAAGACAGGAAAAAAGGTTAGCTTATATCCATAGATTATTAACTTTTGTCCTTCTATTTACTCAAATCTGTTTGTGCTTTAGAATTCAACTCTATAGATGCTGCTTAGTTATTCCTTCAGTAGGAAGGAATTTCTTTATGTTAAGTTGATTAAAATAGTTACATTACATGATCTTGGTCTGCTAGTAACACTTCCTCTTGTCTTTCATAATTACTGATATCTGTTTGTGCTTTAGAATTCAATTCTACAAAGGTTACTTAGTTACTCCGTATATCGAAAAGGAAAATATAAAAATTGATGGCAATCGATTGTTTTGAGGAGCGCTTAATGTTAGTTACACCAAGTTACTGTATTGAATGTCAATTCTGTAATTGTACAGTTTCTCTTGTTTCTCTACTATACAGGTTGAAGTTCCGAGCCATTTAAGGGTCAGTAAATATCCACATTACATGGAAAGGTCAGATTCATTTCAATCAAGATCTATTTTGGGACTAGTTTTTGATAAGGTGGCCTCTTTTAGAACAACTCAGAGACTGGAGGCAAAAGGTGATAATTTTCTCCATTCAAGTTTATAATTTATATGGATGAGAAGTTAAATTGGCATCTTAATACTAAGGGTTCTCATCAGCCTATTCCTAAAACTTTTGGTTTGCATGTTGCACTCAGAGTATACACTTCCAACTAGCATAGAGGACGAAATTATATATTTTATGTTCAACTGGTTATGGAGTTACTGACATATTATGTATTTATTTTGTGAAATGTTGTATGTAGACGTTAGGAAACTTCCTGCTTTTGATGGAGGAGAAATTCCAACATCCTGCATGCGAATATGGGAGGAACGATATGTTCAGTATAGAAGTGAAATGTTCGATGCGTTGAAGCAGGATGACGATGTAAAACAAGATTATGCCGACGAAGTTATTCAAAAATATAAGCAGGTTTTTGTTAGTTCTGTATTTTCTACACCCTCTCTCGCTATTTACCGACTCTTATAAATCTAGCATTACCTCATGATTTTTGCTTGAAATGCAGATGTTATACAACGCCGCAGATCTTAATAGAAGTACAAGGGTAAGAGAGGAGATATACAATGAAGCACTTGCTATATATAACATCGTTTATGATCATGCAAGGACTACTGGTGTGGGTAAATGTGGTTTTGCTTGGAAAGTTGCTGGTCATGCCCTCTGCGAGTTTTATGCCAAAAAGCTTGATGAAGATCCTATCATCTGCCCTAACTCAGTACTGCGTGAGCTTTTCATCTAACTGATCAAATAATTTGCTAAGAATTATAGGATTAAGGGTTCAGGGTTCAGAAGTGAAAACAATTCGTAAACTGGTTGGAGCTCATGATATTTTGTATGTAAATGTGTAAGTATGCAATTCACTTGTGCATTTTCTCTCCTCGGCTACTATGTGATCAATCAGGCAAAACTGGTGTTCTTAGGAACATCATTCGAGTCGCCAAAAGAAAGCAGTAACTTCAGAAGTTGTTAGAGTATGAAATGGTAGAAAAGAATGAAGATGATAGCCAGACTAAATTGTTGTCGAAGAGTAATACATTTTATTTCTGCTGAATGGAACTTTTCTGCAGTGTTGCTGGGTGTAGGGGAGTAATGGAAAGCCATTGATACTCTATTTTCAGCTTCTCCTTTGAAATGTGGTCTTCCAATTACATGCTTGAACTGCCCAACATTCCATGCCTGAAAAAGAAAAGACGAAAAACCACAAGAAGGATTATCTGGTTATTGTCTTATTAGTAACTAATACATCACCTGCAATGAACATATGTGCACTCAAGACCACCCTGATAACCAAAATGTTTGACAGTACCTCAGGCACTGCACTTGCAAGATTCGCTTATACTAATGAAGTGTCAAGCAGAGTATTGCAAGTTGCAACTAGAAAGAATAGGTATTTAAATAAACCTGAATTTGATCTCCGACGGTAACAACAAGGGCATTTCTGCTAGGACAAAAAGAAACCCATCCTTTCTTGGAATATAGATTAAAGTCTGACCAAGATGCATCGAAGACATGAACAGACAGTGCATGAGAGTAATCAGATCCTTTTACCAGCATTCTTATGACATCGGACCTCAGTGAGTTCTCACATAACCGTACATTCCCGGTATCAAGATTAATATTTTTGCAGTGGTTATACATACAACAGACCAGACCTTCCTTGTTGTTTATCACATTAGTATTTTCCTTGGCCAACTCTCTATGAATGAGGGTATTTGATTCTGATAGTACTCTCAGAATTTCGGTAGCAATCTTCTGTATTTCTGTTGAAAGACTTTCTAATTTTTGGCTGAAAAATAAATGAGTTTTGCTAGTTAGTAACTTAGTAGGGCACACAATACTTTTATTAGATTACATTTTTTTGAAAAGAAAAGTTATTTCACAGGGCATAGATAGCATCAGGAAGATGCGAAAAGCGCATAACTACCAGCTACAAAGTGTGATCAATAACACCTATGCTAGTTGCAAGGGCAACAGACAACACTCCATGGAGGGTAGCCTACAATTCTCATGCTGGAGAAGGAATTATTCAAGAGCGCTGAGCGCCAGGACTCAAACCTCTAACCTCATGTATGAAAGCCGCACCTTATTTTTGCCACATACAAGTCATGTAGTTTAACCAATTAGGTTATCTCAGCTGGCAAAAAAAAAAAAAGAAACTAAAAATAAAAGGGTTATCCCAGCTGGTTAAGACGTGACTCTTATACTTGAGATCAGAGGTTCGAGAGTGCTTAACACGTCTTCGTGCTATAATCAACGCCATATGTAATTACATAAGAACTTCTAATTTTTAGTTTAGATTGCATATTTGGCGTCTGAATATGCTCATGATTGATCTGATATCTCTTACTCTAGCTGCTTACCTCATGTGCATTTTAATTTAATCAAATGATCACATTCCCACAGCATGCCTACATCAAGTGCAATGCCTAAACGATCACACCACTGATGACATTCATATTTTGATAGAAAGTGGTTTTCCTAGGCCAGAAAAAGTATAAAAGCACACAATATCTATTAGTAATTGGGCCAACACATTTATAGCGCAACTCATCGCGTTGTAATTTAGACACAACATGGCACAACTCCCACAATCTGGCTCAATAAAGCACGACAAATGAACTTGGTGATCCTAGATCTGCTACTGTGATACTCCACCCGTCCCACAAAAAATGATCTTTTTCCTTTTTATTCTTGTCCTAAAATAAGTGATCTTTTCATTTCATATGGTATTTTTGAAAGTGTTTGTTTGATCATTTCCCGTTACATAATAATTAACTCGCTGGTGTGTAATAAGTTCCTACTAATTATTTGCTAATTTTCCCGCCTAACAAATAATGTCAACAGAGAAAGAAAGAAACACACCTGAAATTTAAATAACCATCAGACCAAAATACCTCCATTAGTATATTCAATCTGGAATCTTTACACCAGACAAACTCTTCACTCGTTTCCATCTCATTATCACCACCACCAGAGAACTCCTCGAACCCGTACGGTTTCCCCGAATTTCTCGACAAAATTGATTTATATTCTTTCGGAATTCCAAAAACTCCTACAGAACCATTCAAAACCGATTCAATCAAATCGTTTGAAATTCCATGGTTAAGTAACTGGAAACAACCGATAACAGAAATTGACTCCAGAACCTTTGAGTCAAACTGAGTAGAAGAAGTCAATGAGCTGAAATCAATTTCTGGTGGCTTTTGTGTAGATAATATTTCTCTAGGAAAGGTTCGATTAACGGGTAAAATTAGATCAGGAACTTGAAGTGAGTGTTCCAGAAACTCGTTGAGTTCTTTTTCGTTTATGAAGGTTGATTTTCGTTTCGCGTCGTTTCCTATTGGAGATGGTGGTGGTGCTCTAAAATCTGTCTGGTTTTGTTGTGGCAATATGAACGTTGATTTTCGATTCCCCTCGTGGTTTCCTATTGGAGATGGTGGTGGTGCTCTAAAATCTGTTTGGTTTCGTTGTTGAGGTGGTGGCAATATGATTTGTAACGACGGCGACATTGATATCGCGGTCGTTTGGAGGGAAGAAAATGCTTGAAGAATTCTTGTTTATTGTTCATGATACTTGTAAATAGAGAAATAAAAGGAATGTAATGATGAGTTATGTTTTAAAAACATCTGGACAGAACAGAATCATTCTTCATCACATTGTTTTGCTTTTTCTTTTCTGAGTGTCTTTCTCTTTTGAAAATCTTTATTCAGTAATAGCTGGCTAACTGTAGATGTTTAGATTCGATGATCGGGGGTCCATTACCAAGAATTTTCTCCCCTTGGATTTGTGGAAGTATTAAAAGATGTATGCGATGAATTTTGATCCTTTTGTGAAACTTGCCTATTATGGTCACAATCCCACAATCAACCGAGTCCGATTTTGTGTACGCTCTTTAATATGCTCTTTAATATGCACATGACATTTTCAATATGCATCGTTGATTTAATTTTGGAAATAATATAATGAGGATAAGATTCTGAACATGGATGATAATGTATCGTGGTCTAGCTTGGTTTATAGAGAAAAATGATAAAAGAGTAACTCTATGCTCAGAAGGTATAACCCGTAACTTAACTATTTTATTGATAAACCTTAAAGACGATACATAAGTACTCCATAGATATAAACTTGCCTAAACAAGAAACACTAAATAACATCTGCTACGCTACATGTGGGAGCATCGCTATTCTTAAAATCCTCTTAAAATCTAACGCCACTTAAACATACACAAAATTAACTAACTTCCTAATTAACCTTAAAAATACTCTTGAATCCTCCCTCTTAGATAAGGGCTAGCCATCAGTTCATGACAATACTCCCCTCTTCAGAACATCCTTGTCCTCAAGGATGAAAGTCAGGAAAATGGGCTCTGACATTGGATAAATCCTCCCATGTCGCATCAGCAGGTTGTGTATGAGACCATTGGATAAAGAGTTGTGGTACTGCGTGACCCTTGCAAAAACTTTGTCTAGAATCAAAAACTGCAGTTGGAACCAAAATAATCTCCCCTTCATCATCCAACAATGGCAGAGTCGGGATTATAGTGGCTGCAACTCCAATCTTTTTCTTCAGTTGAGAGACATGGAATACAAGTTGTATTTTGGAGGTAGGAGGCAGGTCTAGATTATAAGCAACCTACCTAATCTTTTCCATGACAGAGAAAGGGCCATAATAACGAGATGACAACTTGAAATTCTTTCTCAATGCTAGGGAAGACTGCCTGTATGGTTGGAGTTTCAAGTAAACCAAGTCCCCAACTTCAAATGATCTATCAGTTTTCTTTCTGTCAGCAAAAAGCTTCATCCTATCTTGTGCTTGGTGAAGAGATTCCTTCAAAAGGTCTAGAGTAGCATCCCTTTTCTTCAAATATTCTCTACTGATGCTACTGAAGTGATGGCTTCATTAGGAAAAGCAAGCTGGTGGGGAGTAACCATAAAGTGCCTTAAAGGGAGACATCTTCAAACTAGTGTCGTAGTTGGTGTTTGATGTAATTTTGAAATAGTGGTGAAAGATTCGATACTCAGACTTGTAAAGATTTAATTTTTAAACCTAATTTTTAAAACTAAAAATAAATAAGATTAAAGTAAAATTGATTTCAAATTATGGGAAGGACTGAGACTAAGGATTCCACCATTAGCCAATTTTTCAAGTGATAAAAATCTTGCAACTCATATATTCAATTTATTCAAAATATTGCCAAAATTAGATTTTCAAAATAATAGTTGTAAATCGAAAGCATGAGACATCAAAAGCTCTAAACTCAGCATGACCCATCAAAAGAAAACACAAGTAATTGATAAAAACCATTTTTTTTTCCAAATTTAATTCAAAGCATATAATAGTAAAAGAATTGCATAAAAATAATAAAATAAGAATTACCACTTTATTATTGGAAAAATAGCTTCCTATATCGCCCCAATGATGGTGATTAGATCATCATGTTGGAACCACTTTCAAAATAATTGTTCATAGCTCAAAAGTGTTTACAATGAAGAAATAAAAGTAACACAGAAGATTTGATACGGATATAAGCGTTACAGATGTGTTCTCTATGTGGCTGAAGAGAATAGAAATAAAGTACGGACCCTGGACGCTTCAGAAATATGAAAGAATAAGCAACGGGTTCAGCGACAGTTTGCTGGAGCCTTATGTTCTTCCTGTTCTTCACACCAGCAGAATTCTTTTTCTTCCTGGAATTTTTTCGCACGTCTCCAGATGAGATTTTTTTTGCTTCTCTTTGCTTTATATAGGATAAGTAAACCCTAATAACTCTTGTGAACCGATAAAGACTCAAAAACAAATCCAAATCAAACTTAAATTCTGTTTTAATCCAAATCCCGGGTGAAAAAGGTTTCACCGGAAGTAACATCGACTATCGACCATTTTTTGCGGAAGCATTACTCAAACTTGACGTGTTATGGTATATTTTGAGTGTTTAACTATTTTGAGATACCAAGAACACGTTTTTATCCCATAAAATTCGGTTGCCAACTAATCCAGAAATTCTCTCTTACGTGAAAAACATTTCCCATCATTTTTGAATTTTTGAATCAAGAAGGGGGGTGCCCCCAATCCCACTGGTGGGTGCCTTTAGTAATTTTCCTGGGTGCCTTTATCACTTTTTGAGCCGATTTTTCTACAAATATTTATTTCTCGAAAATACCTACAAAGATATAAAACCCCATAATAAGTACAAAATCAAACACTATCAAAATAGATAATCGAGGGAGCCAATGCATCCAGTTCTTAGGCCTATGCCCTGTCCTATATCTCAAATAACCTTCCAAACAGGTATTAACTCTTTCAGTTTGAGCATCTGACTAGGGTGGTAAGCAGTGCTCATATGTAAATGTGTGCCCAAGGTTTTGAATAGTTCCTGCCAAAACTAGCTTGTGAAGACCTTGTCTGTGTCAGAAACAATAGATGCTGGTAAGCCATGTAATTTGAATATATTATTCAATAATTCTTGAGCCACTGTGATTCAGTGAAGGGATGAGTGAGCCCTATAAAGTGGCTATACTTAGTGAACCTGTCTACTACTACCATGATGACATTCTTCTTGTTTGACAATATGCAGTCCTTCAATGATATCCATGCTAATATGTTGCCAAGCCTGATCTGGAATGGGAAGTGGTTGGAGCAGGCCAGGGGGATGGGTGATAGGCACTTAATTTATATATTTATATCACCTAATTTATATTTTTTAATACATTGATTTATATTAATTTTACCATGTTAATAGGTGGTTCGCATAAAATCCGAAGTTATAAGTTAAACATGGTTAAAATAGGTGTTAATTGGCGTTTTCCATCAAACACAACCCAAATGCTGCTCAGGGAATAGAAATGTGAAATGGAGAGGGTACAACTGCTGAATTGAAGTGAGTCCTGCTGAGAGGGTAAAGAAGTTAGGCTAGCACATGGCTGAAAAAACATGACACATGAAAGAGATAGAGAGGGTATTCTCTTCTTTGATTGGACATAAGGTTTAGGTAGAGAGGAAAGTAGACTTGGCTTTTAGGCGTCTGTGGATAGTTGTGTAGAGTAGACATACACAGGTGAGAAGACTTATCTTTTCAGGTTCTGTTTTAGAAAGCTAGAGAGGTTGAGATAGGCGTCATTCAGATGGTTAGAGAAGAAGTATGGGTGATTGAGATTAGACAAGGTCTTGTGGCACACTTCAATTTCACGTGATAAAGAAGAAGAGCAGGTGGTTTGGAAAGAGTAAGGTGTTAGGCTGCTAGGTTCAGGAGCAGAGAATTGGTTGTGTAGGCTAGGCTTGTTAGCGTAGGGACAGGGATACTGGTGTATAAGGAGAAGAGTGGTGTGTCAGTTGAAGTACAAAGAAAAAAGGAAAAGCAACAGTGAGTAGGCTTTTGTGGGCGTCCGGTGCTGTTTTAGGCAGACATGGAGACAAAAGAAGGACATCTAGGTGCGTCATGTTGTAGGCTAAAGAGAGTGAAGGCGTTGGCTAGATTAGAAGGAGGAGTAGACTAGGGACTGAGCAGAGAGAGGTCGTTGTCTGTGTAGGCTATGATGAGCTGGCGTCAGAATGCTAAGAAGAGGACGAAATGAGAATGGCGTGGAGAAGGCAGCACGTGGGAGGAAGACTTTTTCTTCTATGTTATTTCACGTGAAGGAGGGGAGGCTATTGATTGAGACGCGTGAATGGGAGAAGTATAAATAAAAAAAGAAAGAGATTGAGAAAGGGGGCAGTTGTACATATACTTTTTCTTTTTATACTAAGTTTTTTTTTCTCTACATAGAGAAGTCTGTACAGGAGGTTTTCTTGTGTATCAGACAAACGAACTGCACCTGTTAGAGGAGGCGTTGTGTAGCAGACGGAGATAGGAACTGTACATGGAAGAGGACGACTTCCCAGTTTGTTTTAATCTTTGACCTCTCTACTTTGTTAATTATTTTTATGGGTTTTAAGAAACCTATCTCCATGGCTTTCTAATTAATGTGTAACTAGGGTTTAATGTTGAAACCACTTTTAGTACTAGACCAATTAAATTAAATTATTTGGTAATAGACTATTATGATTTGAATAGATTAATTTCATAAATTTGTTTATTGATATAAATCTAAATTAGTTGTTGTTTCACCGGTTCTGTACAATACAGTAACTTATGCGCATAATTAATAGGATAGCAAATATGTTTGTATACTTATTTGATATTCCATGCTTTGGTTAAATCTTTAGATGGGATATGCTTAGAAGAGCCAGATATTATTTGTGAACCTATAATTAGTTTCGTATTATTTTCTCACTAGCACAATTTGATGGTGTATGCTTGAGACTAGGGATTTTGATGCGCCATGCTTAGGACGTCCCAGTGATATTTACGACTAAATACATATAATAGGTGATGTCGATAGAACGAACAATAAATGAATATTCATGAGTTATGTTTCACTTCAGTAATTAAATAGAAATAGTGATAGATACTGAAAACCCCGGTTACCTACTCTCCCTTTTGATTTAGTTTTATTAGTTTAGTTCGTTTTATTATTTTATTCATAAATCTAAAATTCCAAAAAATATTATTCTTGATTAGTTAATTGAGATATTGATTGCAGTATTTTCCCGCTCCCTGTGGGTTCGACCCGTACTTACCGTTGTCTACTAGTTAGACGCGTGCGATTGCGGTTATTTATATAGGGTAATCCGAAAGCCTATCAATTTTTGGCGCCGCCGACGCGGACTTGTTTTTAGAATTGTTTTTAGATTATTTTTTTTTAGGTTAATTAGTTTAGTTCGATTTTTTTTATTTGTTCTATTTTACGTTTTTGGGTATTTTTCTTTGTATTACAGGTTTTGGATCAAAAAGAAATCGGAGCTAAAGATTAAATTGATTGATTAATGACTTGGAGTCAATGACAAGTGAAAAGAACGAAAAAAGAAGACAATATTTTTTTAGTTAATTTTTAATTATTTTTTAGGGTATTTTCTTTCAGAAAACTATATTAGGAAATTCTTGTCATTTTTGTAATTATTTTAGATATTTTTCTGTTTTTTTTATATTATTTTGGACTTTGAACTTTATTATTAATTTTTAAACCATACGGAAGGGTATTTAAATATAAACTGCAACAAGGAATGACGACAATTATGATATTGTCTCGGCCCCTCGGGTTCGTACACTGACATAGGAGTCGGTGGCCTGAGTCTACTACAACCGATTCATCCTACGTCTGGTACGGGAGGTAAAACTCTAACCACCCACGAATCCCCTGTTAGTGGTTTTTCTGTATTCCTTCGTAATGCATATATGTTGAGGACTTGAATACGGATTTATTTTCTAGTAAAGGGAAAGGACTGGCCATATAAGATAAGGACTCGGATTTCATCACCGTTTCCTTCTTGCCCACCTTAGGAACACGTTACCTAACGCGAACCTAAGCCTAAAATTTGACTAGAAAGAGACCTATAGGGTAACGAGCTTATTGGAAAATCATTCAAAAGGAATGTATTGGTTACTTTATTAGCCTAACTCAAGGTTCAAGAAGATTATTTTAAGTTGATTAGAGCCGCCTTGTAACCCAGGGAAAAGTGCCAAAGAGACAGGGTTATCAAAGCTCCTCAGAGCTTATCCTGTTTCTCTTCCACTTAATCTAATTCGGATCGTTCTAAGAGGTTTGCTAAAACTGTAACTAGTTTCCTTTCGAAAGAATAAAAGCTGGTCTAGAAACAATCTAAGTGGATCCATCATGCTTTTTGTTTTCTAGATTTAGTAGGTTTGTTTTAGTTAAGTCGGCCTTGTTTATGTTTGTTTAGAACCCCTTCCGGTAGGATTTATTTTTAGCGTTTATTTTTGTAAATATATTAGGAAGTTTTGTTAGAAAATGTCGAACTGGTATTATGAGGACCAATAAAATGAATATCATATTGAATTTCAAAATAGACATTATCCGTACTATCAACATGGTGTGGATAGTAGTCGGGAACACCACCAACCTTTCAGAGGTTATTGCTCATACCAAGGTGATCCTAATTACTATTCACACATACAGCCATCTTATGGACATGAAAATGAGCAAAATTCGAGTTCTTTGTCTTGGAGGGATTCCCTTAAGAAGGTGCAATCTAGTACTTATAGTGAACCTATCATGCCTCTAGAAGAATCACACGAGCAATTAGGATCTATCCATCTTTATGATCTAGTTGTTTCTCTAAAGAATTCCGTCAAGGAGTTCTCTGGGGATACAAGAAGGTTCACATTAAGTATGGGGGGGGGACAATTAGTATTCCAATTCCTCCTCTAGAAGAATCAAACGAGCAGTTACGACTTAGCAATCCTTATGATGTAGTTGTTTCTATAGAGAATTCCGTCAAGGAGTTGGTTGAGAATACAAAAGAGTTAACTGAGGATACAAGAAGAATCATAAAGGAGATGACTGAGGATAGAAATAGGTTCATATTAAGTATGAATGAAATTTCTGCAAAGAATAATATTGCTCAAAATGATCTTAATTACCAATACATTGTTTCCACTTTTACCCTTGATAATAATGATGAATATTTACCTAATTTAGAGGACGAGGTTAGAATAGAAGACACTATTTATTTAGATAAGGTTCAATAATCTTCATATTATTATGATGATAAGGATAATTTTGATGAGGAAACTGTAATCCGTAGTCATAATGATGAGGAAATTCTCACAACAATTGAGTTTCACGATAATAATGATGTCTCTAGTTCCGATCCTAATAATATTAATGATTATTCACCTATTCAAGAGGAAAAGTATTTAACTAGAGATACCATTGTTATAAACGGTGAAATAGTCCTCATTATTATGAAGACGACGATGGTTTAGAGGAACGAGTCTATTCCGAGACTAGTGTTTTAGAGTCCAACGATTCAGGGACAACAGTCTCAAACGAAAAAGATAAACTCGTAGAAATCTTAAATGTGATTGAGACTGCACCACCTGATTATAACTTAGAAGAAGCAATTGACCATTTTCAGGAATCTGATGATCTAAAAATTAGGGAAATTGTGACTAGTCTATCTAGAGACACCCAAAATTCTAAGTTTGGGGGTGATTATCATTCTCCCTGTGGTTTAACTATAACTCTTCTAAAAGTCCCTCACTTGGGACTTGATGTTTTTACCTCTACCATATTAAGAGACTATCTTCTAGAACTGTTTCCCGAACCTAATCATGTCCAAAAAGAAATTCAGTTGTTAGAAACCCATCCTCTGGTCGATGTGGTTCACCTAGGAAATAATACCAAGATTGACTTTGTTTTCCCACCAAAATATTTTCTTCCATATGTGTGAACGTTTGAATTTCAAATGTGTCAGTTATTAAGTTTTAAGACTAAGCCTAATTACTTTAGGAAATTAGAATCGACACATTTGCTTAAGAATGACCACCATTTTAAAAGTAGTCAACTGTGTGGGTCGAATATGATTGACTTAGAGGATCCATAATTATTCAGGTTATTATTATGTGCCTTAAGTTTATTATTTGAGTTTTTCATGACTTTACAACATGATCCCTCGGATCCTGCCTATGGGGAAATTCATCTTAAAGAGATTTATCTAGACCCTTTTATAGAGCCCGAACCTGAACCTCAACTAGATGTAGTTGTCATAAACAAAACACTAAATAAAGATAAGGTTGGACTCGGTTTGTTCACTTTCTGGGCCTGCTTTAATTTCCTTCTATTTTGGATAATATTGTTTTATTCAGAAGACCCACAATTGTTCTGACTATTGCTTTATGATTTTATGAGGTGACTAATTCTTTCTTAGTATGGATGAAGACTTTAAACTTAGCACTTCTTTGGAGGTAACCCATGCTCATGCAACACGGTAATATACTTCCTTAACTCATTTTCTTCAAGTGGTAACAGTTTCTCCTTGTTCATGTTTTTAATCATTTATTTTTCAAACATTAAGGACAATGTTAGATTTAAGTTTGGGGGTATGGGAGAAACTTTTAGTTGCAATTTGAAACTCCAGAGTCTAGAAAATTGTGAACAATTCAGGATGACACTAACCATTCTAGGTAGATGGAAACATAGTTCTTTTCTATAGGAATTGGTGTGCCCAGTTAAATGGTCTATTCATATCTGAATGCACTCAGGTGTTAGAAATAACATGATAATTATTGAACAAGCATATCTCGGAATCATCGTAACCATATCACTTTTTATTTTTATTTTTGAAATTATGTTTCTTTAAGTGATTTGGTGGGGCCCTAGTATTGCCATAAGGTCGTAGCTCGGATGTGTTAAAATTTCATTTTTGTTGGAAAAAAAACCCCCTGAAAATTGACACTTTGATAGCAATATGTGTGTGTTTTCCCTGTCTCCGTCGCCTAAGCAAGCGTGGAATGCAGGATCCATGGAAACTATCATGTAATCTGATGAAAAGGAATATAAGCTTAGATTCAAAAGATCTAATCACGTAGTCATAGAAAAAAAATGTATATAATAATAAAAATAGGAGCATCCGAGCCGGAATTTATACTAATATTTTGGGAAACATCGTTCACCTAAGTCAACATATGCACCATTCATTACTTCTATATCCATTTTCTAATCTATCCCTGTGTTTGAATTTGATTGATTTCGAGCAATGTGAATTTTTATCCAGTTTTGGATGTTCAATGATTATCTGAGTAGAGTTTGCATTCTTATATGAATTTTAGTACGCTGAGTAACAACTCATGTACAAAACTTGATTCATACAGGATAATGATTCTTATAGTCGAAGAAATTAGTACGCCAACTAAATAGTTTGTTTAGTGTCTATCCTAAATCGTTCACAGGTAGCTAGAATTTGGAGTAAAGGTTTTGTGGGTATACCTCTTGTAAACCCTCATGATACAAAACTCGTCCGCTAAGGCCACTTAGGGGTTTAAAGGCTTACTACATATGCTAAATGTAGTCGTGATTCTTGTGAAAGTGAGTTAGGATTTTATTTCATTTTTAGAGTTGTTTTGCTCGAGGACTAGCAAAATATAGGTTTGGGGGTATTTGATAGGCACTTAATTTATATATTTATATCACCTAATTTATATTTTCTAGTACATTGATTTGTATTAATTTTACCATTTTATTGTTAATAGGTGGTTCGCATAAAATCCGAAGTTATAAGTTAAACATGGTTAAAATAGGTGTTAATTGGCGTTTTCCATGAAACACAACCCAAATGCTGCTCACAGAATAGAAATGTGAAATGGAGAGGGTATAACTGCTGAATTGAAGTGAGTCCTGCTGAGAGGGTAAAGAAGTTAGGCTAGCACATGGTTGAAAAAACATGACACATGAAAGAGATGGAAAGGGTATTTTCTTCTTTGATTGGACAGAAGGTTTAGGTAGAGAGGAAAATAGACTTGGATTTTATGCGTCTGTGGAGAGTGGTGTAGAGTAGACATACACAGGTGAGAAGACTTATCTTTTCAGGTTCTGTTTTAGAAAGCTAGAGAGGTTGAGATAAGCGTCATTCAGATGGTTAGAGAAGAAGTATAAGTGATTGAGATTAGACAAGGTCTTGTGGCACACTTCAATTTCACGTGATAAAGAAGAAGAGCAGGTGGTTTGGAAAGAGTAAGGTGTTAGGCTGCTGGGTTCAGGAGCAGAGAATTGGCTATGTAGGCTAGGCTTGTTAGCGGAGGGACAGGACTACTCTGCGTCAGTCAGGTGTATAAGGAGAAGAGTGGTGTATCAGTTGAAGTACAAAGAAAAGAGGAAAAGCAACAGTGAGTAGGCTTTTGTGGGCGTCAGGTGCTGTTTTAGGCAGACATGGAGACAAAAGAAGGATATCTAGGTGCGTCATGTTGTAGGCTAAAGAGAGTGAAGGCGTTGGCTAGATTAGAAGGAGGAGTAGACTAAGGACTGAGCAGAGAGAGGTCGTTGTCTGTGTAGGATATGATGAGCTGGCGTCAGAATGCTAAGAAGAGGACGGAATGAGAATAACGTGTGGAGAAGGCAGCACGTGGGAGGAAGACTTTTTCTTCTACGTTATTTCACGTGAAGGAGAGGAGGCTATTGATTGAGATTCGTGAATGGGAGAAGTATAAATGGAAAAAGAAAGAGATTGAGAAAGGGGGCAGTTGCACATAGACTTTTTCTTTTTATACTAGTTTTTTTTTTCTATGGAGAGAAGTCTGTACAAGAGGTTTTCTTGTGTATCAGACAGACGATCTGTACCTGGAAGAGGAGGCGTTGTGTAGCAGACGTAGAGAGAAACTGTACCTGGAAGAGGACGACTTCCCAGTTTGTTTTAATCTTTTACCTCTCTACTTTGTTAATTATTTTTATGGGTTTTAAGAAACCCATCTCCATTTCTTTCTAATTAAATGTGTAACTAGGGTTTAATGTTGAAACCACTTTTAGTACTAGACCAATTAAATTGAATTATTTGGTAATAGACTATTATGATTTGAATATATTAATTTCATAATTTTGTTTATTGATATAAATCTAAATTAGTTGTTGCTTCACCGGTTCTGTACTATACAGTAACTTATGCGCATAATTAATAGGATAGCAAATATATTTTCCTACTTATTTGATATTCCATGCTTTGGTTAAATCTTTAGATGGGGTATGCTTAGAAGAGCCGGATACTATTTGTGAACCTATAATTAGTTTCGTATTATTTTCTCACTAGCGCAATTTGATGGTGTATGCTTGAGACTAAGGCTTTTGATGCGCCATGCTTAGGGCGTCCCAGTGATATTTGCGACTCTAATACATATAATAGGTGATGTCGATAGAACGAACAATAAATGAATATTCATGAGTTATGTTTCACTTCAGTAATTAAATAGAAATAGTGGTAGATACTGAAAACCCTGGTTACTGACTCTCCCATTTGATTTAGTTTTATTAGTTTAGTTCGTTTTATTATTTTATTCATAAATCTAAAATTCCAAAAATATTATTCTTGATTAGTTAATTGAGATATTGATTGCAATATTTTTCCGCTCCCCGTGGGTTCGACCCGTACTTGCCGTTGTCTACTAGTTAGACGCCGTGCGATTTCGGTTATTTATATAGGGTAATCTGAAAGCCCATCAATTTTTGATTTTTCTTTATTGGTTGTCATTTTTTCCAAATGTTTATTTCTTCAAAAATACCTATAAACACAATAAAATCACAATATAAGTACATAAATGAGTTCTAACAATATATAAATTTGGATCAAATAAGACATGAAAACGTGTCTATCAATGGGTATGTTTTATTTTGTTTCTTTGACAAGTATCACACTGGATCACCAGTTGTACAGTGTCCTTCTTTAACCCTTTCCAATAGAAGTACGATTTGGCCTTCATATAACTACCCTGAATGCCTGAATGACCCCCAACAACAGAAGAATGGATAGAATGTAAATTATGTTGTCTCAAGTTTGAGGATATACCTACATAAATCCTGCCTGTATATCTTAAAATACCTTCAATATAAGTGTAATGGGGCACTGCAACAACATTGACCAAAATTTATGGAATAAGTTGAGTAGCTACACCATCCTTGTCTTAGCCGTGGATGTTGTCTTGAGCCCAAGTAGGAGTAGACACAACTACATAGTTACGACTAGAATCAGAAGGAGTTGCATGGAGTCTAGAGAGGGCATATGCAACTTTGTTCTCCTTGCCTTGCTTATAATGGATTGTGTAATCAAACCCCAGAAGTTTCATGAGCCATCTTTGCTGTAAAAATGTAGTAATCTTTTCTTCCATGAAGAATTTGATACTTTGTTGGTCTGTGTTGATGATAAAATGATGCCATGTGAGGTAATGTCTCCATTTAATGACATCATTGACCACAACAAAGAGCTCTTTTTCATATGTAGATAGTCCCAAAGACTTGGGACCACGAGGCTTTTTGTAGAAAGCTATGACTCTTCCTTCTTGTATGAGGACAACTCCAATTCCCCAAGAGCAAGCATCAGTCTCCACCATAAATTGCTTGGTAAAATCAGGCAAAACAAACACAGGAGTGGTGCACATAGCTTTTTTGAGTTCCATAAAAGCCTTTAGTGCCAATGGGGACCAATGGAAAGCATTTTTCTTTAAGAGATCTGTAAAAAGCTTACTAATGGTGCAATAACTTTGACAAACTTTCTATAATAACCAGTGAGACCTAAGAAGCCCCTCAATTGTTTAAGAGTGGTTGGAATGGGCCAAGAGTTCATACAAGTTATCTTCTCAGGGTCAGCAGCAACACCTTCAGTTGTAATAATATGACACAGGCATTCCAAAGAAGATTGAGTAAAACAAAATTTTAAATATTTAGCAAAGAGTTGATGTTTTCTCAGCAAGGAGAGGACCAAGGAGAGATGGTGAATGTGATATGACATGGAAGTACTGTAAACTAAAATGTCATCAAAGAAAACAAGCACAAACTTTCTCAGATAAGGGCCAAAAAAGGAATTCATGGGTGCTTGAAAGGTATCAAGAGCATTAATGAGGCCAAACAACATGACTTTGAATTCAAAATGGCCATGGTGGGTTTTGAATGTTGTCTTAGGAATATCTGGTGTATGCAGTCTAATTTGATGATAACCAGCTTTTAAATCCAACTTAGTAAACACTTGAGCACCACAAAGTTCATCTAAAAAGTTCTTAAAATACTGGAATAAGAAACTTATCTTTAATAGTGATTGCATTGAGTTTCCTGTAATCAACACAGAACCTCCAAGTGTTATCTTTCTTTTTGACAAGAAGTACTGGGGAAACAAATGGACTATGGTTGTTTTGAATAATTTCGGATTTTAACATTTCTTGCACCAAGGATTTCACCGCTGATTTATAGATATATGGGCATTTGTATGACCTCAAATTAATGGGTTGAGAATTTGGTTTTAAAGTGATTTTTTTATGGTTCAAAACTCTCTGTGGTGGTAGTTGTGTTGGCTAAAAAAGGACATCAGAAAAGTCTCAGCATCTTGTGAAGGAATCTTCTCATCTGCTTCTTCCGCAGCTACAACCATGAATAATTGCTGGGATTTGCATCTGTGTCCTGGCTTGTATAGTTCATCACAGTTGTAGAAAAGTCTTTTAGCCTTTATTTGTTAAGTTGTTCCTATGTCAATCTCCTTATAGGTGGAATGTAAGAAGACTTAGGTGTTGAAGCAATATGGGGAATAGTTGAGGTGGGTGTAGTGATAACAACAGAAGGTGAAGGATTTGAGGTTTTTGTAGCATTAAATTTGTTGAAATGATTAGAAGTGGTGTTGTATTTTGGTTGAAATGCTTTGGGAGGCTGTTGTCGAGATGAAAGAACAACTTCTTGCTTTCTAGCCAAGATAAAATCTTGAGAAAGAGTTGTGGGTTTATGCATCTGAACTGAACTGTGCAAAATATCTTTCAAGCCGCTAATAAAACTTAGGACAGAGTACTTCTTAGTGAGATGAGGGGTTTTGCTAAGCATCAAATCCTTAAGTTGCTCAAATTGTTCAAAATACTCATCCATAGATGCAAGTTGGGAGTGTTTATTAAAGCAACCCACATAGTTATCTTAGCAAGATCTTCAAAACGGCTACAAATAGATTCAACAAAATTAGGCCAAGGAACAGAAGTATTACCAGTGAGAAAATCCATAACCAATATTCAGTTTTCCATTTAAGTGTAAGGAAGCAAATTATGTATTTTGTTCTTCATTAATAGAATGGATATGAAAATATCTTTCACATTTTCGAACCCATCTACGAGGGTTTTCACTACTAAACCTTGGAAAATCAAGTTTAGGAGCTTTAGAAAAATGGTTTATAGATCTAGTAGTGTGGGTATTAGAATGTGGTTGAAAGGTACTACCAGAAGAGGTGGAGTGTGTGATGATGTAGAAGGGGTAGTTTGTGGAGGTGGGTTAGGTCTAGAAAGTATCTCAATATGGTATCAAATTTTATTCTGTTATCTCGAGTTATGGAAACTAATGTTGCTAACATAACCTCTTGTTTTTTAGCAGCATCAGTACAATATGCAGCTTCACAGGTATGATTATCAGTGAGGGTTTTGAGTAGTTGGCTGAGCTCACGAGTTGTAGCATCAATATATTTGATAGTAGGATTTCCAGTCATGTTTGAAATTAACCCAGAGGTCTGGATGATACCAAATTTCGTGGTCTAACTTGGTTTATAGAGAAAGATGATAAGAGAGTAACTCTATACTCAGATCGTATAACCTGCAACTTAACTATTTCATTGATAAACCTTAAAGACGATACAAAAGTAATAAATATAAACTTGCCTAAACAAGAAACCCTAAATAACATCTTCTATGCTACACGTGGGAGCATCCCCACTTCTAAAATATAACGTCACTTAAACATACAAAAAATTAACTAACTTCCTAATTAAATTTAAAAATACTCTTGAATCCCCCCTCTCAGATAAGGTCTAGCCATCAATTCATGACATAATGGAGCCATCCGGCAAGTAATCAGCAAAACATATGGACATGTGAAATATACACTTTTCAGAGGAATATGCACAAAATTGGACTCTAACCGAGGTTAATGAAACCGTGAATATTTTCTTTTGGAGGGAATAATTAGTTTATTGTGATCCAACCAAAAGTGTAATTGCAATAAAAAAATATATTGTCACCTAAAATTTATCGTGTAACCTTGATTTCACAAGTGTGCTAAAAATTTGGTTATTTAACGTTTGGTACCAGATAATGACCAATACCAAATTTAAATACCCAACATTCAAAAATATTAGATGTTGTTTAGTCTCCGAACAATTAATTTTGTCGCAACCTTGTAGACTATGTTGGTCTATATTCTACAAGTTTAACAGAACTATTGAATTTAGGAATAAGGAGAAGGTTATAGTGTGGTTCATACCTCTAGGGATTGTTCCAAAAGAAAAACAACATTTTATCTCTGTGGTTATATGTTCAGCTACACATTCCCAATATTTTTGGTAGGAAATAGAGGCAGACCATCTAGGCCTGGGAACGGTGTGAAACACATTTTCTTGATAATGTTTTAAATGTCTTCAGTTGAGGGAACAACAACAATGAGATTATTCTGGTCTTCTATGTGTCTTGGGTAAGTGAAAGGTATATGATCCTCATGTTCACTCTGATCTCTACTAAAAGGGTTTGAGAAGTGATGCACGAGATAAGCAACAATACCTTTTTGGTAAGAAACCCATTTATCATTGGAAGTTTAAGAGCTTTAATAGAATTCTTTCTTTTATTATACTTGACATTCATATATAAGATCTTTGTATTTGTGTCCACATTTGGAATCATAGGTTTCTTATTTCTTTGCTGCTAAAATTCGTAAGAAACAAGCTTTTGCTTCTTAACCTTGTTCATTCAAAAGCTTTCTTCAGCTCTACTTGTAAATACCATACTCCATTATCCTAAGCCCAAAAAGCTAGTATTGTTGTAAGCATCAAGCGAAGGCTAGTAGTACTCTATAATGTATATAACTTCACAAATGTACTCCCTTGAGGAGCACCAGATCATTGAGGAGGTGCTCCCTCAAGCCTATAAATATGTAAGCTTAGCTTCAAAGCTAAGGATCCCAACTTGAATATTTTATCAATGAAGTGCAAATTCATTTTCTTATATTTATTCACTTATGATTTAGCTTCATATGGAGTTTATCTCTACCTTGGTGTGGTTGTTAGATTTATAGCAACTACACTTTAGCGCTGACTAAAGGGAGTTTCAATTCAACCTCATGTAATCGGGAAAAAGTTTTTGTTAGTCGTGTTTAAGTTTGATTTTCTTTACTGTTCTATAAGTTTTTATACTCCGTTCATTACTTTGCATCATTTACTTTCGTTTTAATAATTATTTTATGTAGCAGATATCTTTTTCGGTCGTTTTTACTATACATAAGATTACAACAAGAGATATTGTCTTGTGAGTTCTCTGATTGAGAAGCACATATACGAAAACTCACCCAAAGATCACATTCAAAGCCTCATAGATGAGTTAGTTAAAGTTTCAAACAAAAAACTGCCAACTGTTTTGTTGCTGTCCAGCTCATGCCAGAAAAACGCGTTTTCTAAAATACCCAATGATAAGACGGGGGTACCGAGTACACCACAAATTCTTTTGCACCAATAAGTTTCAAGCATATGAGAGGGAGAATTTTGTTTTTACAATTAAATAACTACTTAGTGCGGAAATAGTAAAAGCATACAAATACAACATTTTTGTTAATGAGGAAAACTGCTTGCAGAAAAACTCTGGAACCTAGTACAATTTTGAATACTCTCATAATTAATCCACTACACAAATACCTACTCGCATTCTCGTATGATTGACGTTGAATTACCTCTAGTTACTCAGGTTACTCAGTATCCTTGTACCTACAACTAATTTGGCCAAAGCACATGAATCCATCAACAAATTCCACTTTCAAGAGTCGCTTCACAATCCATCTTGAAGACTTCTGCAACCCGATCCTTTAGGACGCATTCCAAACAGTAAATGAACAACTTGTTTGGCAACCACTCACTACCAAATCACAAAATAAATATTAAATGATTAAGTTCAGAACAAAGTAGTTAATATCGTACATCAGACTCGTATCGGCGAGGTGCGATACACCTAGACAAAGGATTATATCGGATATAATCGGGGATACACAATTAACTTTATAGTTTTTTAATTTACAAGTAGTTGTACATTGTGTTACTTAGAAGTTTTAAAATAGGGCATTTTCAGTATAAAAATATCAATTAAACTAGTTTCACTTGATAACCTAACATTCCTAAACATGGAATTTGTATGAGAAGAATTCATTTTTTACTTTTATATACTTATTGATTTTATCGGTCGATATGGTGACTACTATATCGGCCCGATACGACCTATATAATCAGAATATTCGTGTATCATAGATATTTTGTGTATCGTCTCGAATAAAGGCGATACGCGACATATCCCGTTATTACTGGGGATACAGTCGATATTAACTACACTGGTTCAGTGTCAAGGTTTCTTGCGTTTAGATCTAAGATACTAATATATATCTTATCTGAAACTCCATGATCAAGATCAATCAAGATTTATGATAGTAATCACTCGAGTACAAGGTTTAGGTTTATAATAAATCACAAACAACTTGTCGATCCATAAGAATACGTTTATCGAAATAAACAACTTGTATGTCCCAGAAATCGAATCTCGTAGATAACCACACCAAGATAAAAAAACACAAAAGAACTTTAAATCTTCAAAGTATTTAATCTTCTTAATCTTTAAAACTAAGAACCTTCACTTGATTCCACTGTATGATTTATCTCACAGAACAGGGTTCGTTAACGTTGGCAAGTTATTAGTTTTATCAACAGATTCAGAATCACTTGAATATGTTATAGTCTGATCTTCAAAGTTCTCTAGTGGCCTTATATCATAAGAGAAAGACCAAAGAATAAAAAAGAACTTACCTAGAAGATAAATATATATGCGTTAGTTCAATAACATGTAATGAACAACGAAAACTAAATAACAATCTAGTTTTCCTCCAATGGTACTACTAGTGATCCTTGATCCGAAAGAAGACTTTAAACTAGTTAATCATGTTTTTGTACAAATTGAATTAGACTACTTGCTACTGACAGTAACCTCACACTTGTCTCACGTGTGTTCCAGAATGAGTTTGTAAGAATACGAAGCTCCACTATATATAGTGCTATGACCAAGGATTGTTTGAAAACAAGTTATTCTAAATTCAAAAATCAAAAGATATTCAACCAATGATATTTCCGAATTTAGCTTATATCTTGATATTATATAATTATATTAACATGTATAACTCATTTACAATAAATTTAAATATTATTTCCAAAATAAATAATTAATAATATTTTTTCAACATTAAAATTTAAGATATCCTACTAGTATGAAAACCAATATTAGCTAGTTGCAAATCCACGTACTTTGCTAAATTAGTTAACTAGTTATGTTCAATTTTATATCAAAGAAAAGCTCTCTAAACTAGTCAACTATTTATGTGTATAATGAAAATAGGTAGAATGTAGAACTCATATAGGAGTTTTTTCACACTCACTTGGCAAGATAAACAACTCTTTCACAGGACTAAACATCCCAATGAGGACTTTTCTGTTAAATCTTTTTAGAAAATACTCAAGGATAATAATGCTTCATCCTTCCACTCTTACAATGAGGACATCCAATTGAAAAGATTTTGGAACATAAGAGAACAACCCCCCCCAAAAAATTAAATAAATAAATAAATAAATAAATAAAAATAAATACTCCCTCAGTTTCAGCAAAAGTGTTACTATCACTTTTTCATTTTAGGCTAAAATGAAAAAGTGATAGTAACACTTTTGCTGAAACGGAGGTAGTAATAAATAATACATCTTTTTGTGTGAAGATTAATTCAAAGTGGTTTGTGTATTTCTTCTAAAGTGGGAAAATTAATCAAGAGTATAAACCAAGATTACAACAATGGTTTGGAGACTATGGAGCATCTGTTTCTTTTCTGTCCCATTGCAAAAATGGTCCTTTTGTTTTTCGTAATTATCTTATATATCCGAAACTAATCATAATATCACTATTAAAGAGTGCATTGCAAGGTGGTTAAAGGATGTGGGAATTACAAATCATTCAGAATGGAGCTAGCTTGTTTTGGGCCTTATGAAAGGCTAGGAATGAAGTCGACTTTATAACCAAACTTCTGATGGGTGAAACATTGTCAGAATTGGTAGTTATTGGTTTAACATTTACAACCAAACTTCTAAAGGTGATATTTTGGAGGTGTTTGTGGGTAAAAAACGAATTTAGGGGTAAAAAGGTAAAAATAGGGTAAGTGATAGACACATTTTAGTGTCTAAATTGCACCTTAGTTTCTATTAAG